>JAOYRR010000125.1:0-585505 GCA_038994665.1 Podotricha telesiphe | reverse complement strand
ATGTTGCTAACAACTAGTAGCCTATAAACTTGGCTCTCGGACCGCCTCTTACTACTACTAATTAACTTCCTTGTTCTTCTAAACAACCCCCTCTCAGCTTCTTTGTTTAAACTTAGATACAAATTGATGTTAGGAAGCTCGTTTTAAGTTTTTTGTCTAGTTACTTGAAATTGCTTTAAAAATATATATGTATATAGAAAATGCATGCAATGTAAAAGATTTCAAATTTTACTTATAAACTTTTCTTCCACTAAAACTAGTTTTTTCTTTGTTGTCTCCTGGGTTCTATGTAAATTTTTTGCGTATACCTAACGACTTTTTTAATGATCATCGTACTATTGAATTGGAAAAAAGTTATAACAAAAATAATGCATTATAAAACTGTACAGCAGATGAAATAATATAACAAATATAATTAGTATAAAAGTAAATATAAAGTATATATTTCTGTCTTTAAGAATTTCCCATATTTTGCAGCGTAGGCACATAAATTGTGCTTGCTGGTGGCGATTCACAACTAAAGTTGGGTTTTGTCCAATTATTCCAAGACATTATTATTATTACCTTAATATAAATATATCTATTCATCTTTTATCTACAATTCTTAAATATAGCTTAAGAAAATTTCTAAGAATGTAAGCAAAACTAAGATTCTGGTGTTTGAAAGAGATGAAGAAACAACGGAATGCTAGACTAGGCCAAATGAAACGATATTTGAACAGGTGAATGAAATATTATATCTGGGTAGCATGTTTAGCAGAGATAGAAGATACGATATGACTGTAGAAAGGCGTATTGATGGAGGTAACAAGCTTAACAGTGCTATGTCCACATTGTTTAGACGGCGCAACGCGGTGCATGTACCGACGCTGTTATAAGGCAGCGAAACGTGGATATGTCAGAAAAACAATCAGAGAAATATGAATGCTGTAGAGATGCGATCTCCTTGTAGGAAATGCTGAGTTAGCTCTTTTTATTTTCAATTTTCTATAAACGGAAACACAGAATGGCAGGTATAATGGCGAGAAATGGTAAGAAAAATGTGAAGGTGAGTGGTAAGAGAGACTGGGGTTCGGTTGACCTTCGAGAACACAGTATCGATGATACTATAATAAGGTCACATTAAAAGCTTGAGGACGTCCCTGATGTACGAAAAGTTTAAAGACAGTGGTCGAGGCAAAAGAAGTGGACAAGGACTTTCTCTCTGCCTACCACGCTAGGAATGAAGAATGAAGCTAAAACAAAATCTTACACGCTTGTATATATTCTTTTAGATTATAATCTAAATATTCGATATTAACCTGTAAGCGCACGTAGTATAATGTATAGAACAATAATTTTCTGTAATGTTCATTTTTATCGAATAGATTTTTGACATTTTTGTTTAATTTTTAAATATGGACATTATTTTCTTAATTCTTCGAATATAAGTAAAAAGTGCTAAAATAATATTGTATATCACTGATATTTCTCGAATCGCTCGCCAGCTACAGTTTTATTCTTAATAAAGTTTATACTCTTAGGATTAGATAAGATATTTTGTTTATTTATTCAAAGTAGATATGGTCATACTAACGAAGTGAGACAACCTGGTTGCACAACCTATAATTGTGGGTTTCCCTGCTATATTATGATGAAATTGGGCGGAAAATCGAGAATAGAGTGTTTTTAACATTTTATTATAGACACACTTAGGAAGTTGAAAAACATTTTTAGAAAAGGTATAAAAAATTTAAACGCATGGCTTAGCGGTCAAAGCGCTTAGACGGTTCCAAGTGGTGCGGGTTCGAAATGAGATCAGAGTGTCATAAGACTAGATAGAAGAATCAAATATATACTAATAGACCATTTAATTTAAATAACATTCATACATAATGTAGGTAGCTGACTAAATTAAACATACTTAATGTGGTAATCCTTCAATTAAGTAAGTTCCTCTAAGCATACATTACTTCAAATAGTTTCTAATCTAATATTAATGAAATGTGCCTTGTAAACTAATATTGTTTTGGTAAAACACAAACTACGGCGCCTCACTGTGTAAACATTGCGATGGGATGGTCAAATCTTTAAGCTTTCTGCGCTAGTTCCTCTCTCACTTCTAATTAACTCTTGTCCATTGTGACAAATTGCCTTTCTAAAATCCTATTGTTTTACATTTTTTGTAACAGCTTATTTAAGAGATAAGTAGTCATTATGTTGAAAGATGTTATAAATCCCGTCAAAGAAACAAAGAAAATGAATTCATTATAAAGCTTTATGAAATTAAACATCGTTGCTTAATGGATTAGCACTGTACCTTAATTTTTGTTTGAATATGTTAGAATATTAAAAGGAAATACAAATATTTTACATCGCGAAATTGTTTCATTTCTAATATAAAATGATAAAAGGGATTCATGATAATTCTAACGTTTAAAGTACTTCTGACGGGCCTGATGTGCCTGATAATTAAGGATTAAAATCGTTTCGCCTTGTAAGGCTAAGCTCTCATAATAAATTTAAAATTGTAAAATAAATTCAAAAAGTTGTGATCTTTATTAAGGTCTTATAGCAGGTCAGATGTTTAAATTGTTTTTATCTATAGTTTCCAACCTTTTTTTTTTCGTGAGGAAATCCTTTACGGATACCCGCCCGATTGGGGAGTCGGACGTGGTTATGTGGGACTCCAGACTGTCAGAAAGGCCGTCCGTATACCCACTGAAACCTTGTGAGGTTCTCCTTCTCGACCGCCCCTAGCCAATGCCACGGGAACCCCAGTCTTCCGTACCGTATAGTTTCCAATCTAACTTAATCAACATTTACCTTGTCTCTTAAAAGTAAAACCTAAGTTTCACCATGGTATAAGTTCGATATGAATAATGATCAAAAAACAGTTTCGATCAGTTCAGTTCAGAAATCTTCTTTACTGGAATATATGAGGACTTAGCATCGGGTTTTCACAGTAACAAACCTATTACTTTTTACTAAATCCATTTACAGGGTTAACTTTTGAAGCATAACATAGAAGAGGCTTTAAAATTTTAACCACGAACGGTTGAACGGTTGTTCAAGGGATTGTTTTATTAAACTTAGAACTTGTGCTTAGAACTTTATGTGAACAAAATATGATGACAAAACTGTTAATTTGCCATCTATAGCGGGGCTATCTGGTTTACGAAAAAAAACAGTAAGCTGTGAGAGAGAAAGAGATAAATAAATAATGAAACAATTCAAAGCTCCATTAAAAGTGTTACTAATTTTTTTAAACTAACTGACTAAGCATTGACCATCAGTGTCATCTTTATGAGGCATAAAGCTTTCATCGCTTTCTGCAATGAAGTTACCGCTGCTGTGAATCTACCGACTACTGTCGATGATAGAAGCAACTAGTACCATCTATATTTGATATATTTATCATTAAATTTAAGGCTTTCATCATTGAAAAACTAACTTGTGTATTTTTTCCATCTTCAAGCTTTTTATCGCATAGCACTTCAGGACTTCAAGGACTTCAAGATATTGAATATTGAGAAGCGGAACTCAACGCCGCGCTTTGGCTTATCACAACGGGGAATTGATAATAATGTTAATACATACGCGTGGGATGACCTTAACAGGGCTAGGGGTGGGCTAATTAGTATACAACAAAAAAATATATACTAAAAAGTATTATTATAAACATTAAATAAGCAATTTATTATAAAAGATCTCATAACATTTTTATTAAAACCAATTATTTTATATTTTGATTAACTGTTTAGATTTAAAACTTATATTTTATTACAGAAATGTCAATTAACATTTAGCACATTAATCAGTATAACCGATGCATACCAATACGTTTGCATGATTTAATGTCAGTTAATTGACGTTTCCAGCACATTGAAATTCAAATATGACATTTACTATTACTACAATATGGAATCAGCTGAAATTTGGAACTAATGCACCCTATTTATCGATTATCAAGCCATACACAGCTTTTTGCATCAACATTTTAAGACAAAGGACGGCATTTTCGTTGAGCAAACAAAAACGTTGAAAGTATCAATTTACAATCGCCGATGTAGGTCTGATAGATATTTGTATCAAAATTGTGTGCAGTCGTCCGCGGACTCGTCTAGACAAAGTCTGGGATTAAAGACGGCGAGATGAATACAGTCCGGAGATGCTGCAGAAAACGAAAAATCCCTTATCGTACAAAGGTCTGATCTGTCACATGCACTATTTTAATATATTGGCTCTTATACAATTGATAATCACAATGAAACGCAAGGGATTTTAAATACTAATATAATTTTTTAATGCCATGATACCAAACGAAGAACGCGTGTCAAAATTGACACATTAATCATCAATCAGTGTATAATTTGTTTCAAATATAAAATTCATAAAGCTTTACAATAAAATGGCATTATTGTTGATACGAGTGCCATTAATATTATTAATATGGCTTCGTGACGCGACAACCATAAACTTGAACAAACGAGAGAGGCGGGATACTTTTTACCGCCCGAACTTCTATAAAAACGCAAGCCCTGAATTAGTTCGATTCTTTGTCACCCCTTTGAACAACCCCAAAATGTCTACTACCACCGTCTTTGTCTAACAATAACTACCACATTCCCATCCGTTAAACTGCATCAAGGAAAAACGACGAAAACTGCCCGAGATGAAACGAGATAGAATAAAATATATGCACTAATAGAGAGGACAGAGAGGGCGATACGCGTAGTATGAGCGTGTGTATCGCAGTGAGTGCAAAAGAGACGAGGGGAACCCTTGTGAGTGAGTGAGAGAGGTGCAAAAATTAACTATCAGAGGGGAGAGGCACAGAGCTTCTTCAGGCGGGGTGGTTAGTCCGCTTTCGACCGCGCTCGCGGTAGCGTCGGCTCTCGGGAATGTTCTAAAGGGACCGATTCAACTTGTGGAAATTATTTTTCTTGTGCGTTCTCGTTATTAATATCAATTATTTCGTCCAGTTTGAGTTTTCAACGTTACTGCAGTAGATATATAAAACGGCGTCACGTTTTCTACAGACAATTATAAAACTTTGACGTTTTAATTATTAAGTTCAACGCGGTATTAAAGTTACAGGACTCACAAAGTTTGTTATTTGGCTGAAAACTTTATTATGACAATATATTTGTTTGGATTTATGTGCCAGTTATGATAAAAGAAGAATTTGAGTAAACATTGATATTACTAGACAAGAAATACCAAAGAAAATGTGTGCCAAAATGTTATTATATAATTTTTCGTTACTTTCCGCGATTATAACCTGGATTGGAGTGGTAGCTGAGGAGGAAGTGTCATCTCCATTACGAGTAGCTCAATGTAGAGCCACATGTTTGCAAAAGGTAAGTTACCAAAGTTTTGGACTATATACAAAAACTAAACCAAGGCAAATTTATGAACAAATACACTTTTTATTATTAACAAAATTTACTAAATAATTTGTTAATATAGACATTAATAATAATGGTTCAGAGGAATTTTAATTATTTGATAAATGTGATTTTAATGCACCAACCATGAAATTAAAAAGAAACCATGGAAATGCAAATTCAATTTCACACGCAGATGCAAATTTGGTACTGTAGATTGTTCATTTGGCTTTCAATCAATCACCGGTGTATTGCAATTCACCGACGGCCGACAAAATAAATTTCGCTAGGTAGAGTAAGCCCCACAAGCAAAGCGTTTTTAGTATTCGTGATGTTTAAATTACCTTTTCTTAAACTATTTGGGTTTATAATAAATATTATTCTTTTCTTCTTTGTGTATGGAAAAAATATTAAATGAAGTTATGCCTAAAATTTAAATCCATTTTTTCACTATTTCCCTAAATATTAAAATTCAATATAATTTAATTATATTTAAAGTTAGTCAAATCTAACAAGTACAAGCTTGAATCCAAATAAGTTATACATAATAGTCAAATTTCAAAAGTGTAAAGTATGGATTTTTTTTTATTTTTTTTATGATTTATGTTTTTTTTATTGTATAATAGAGTTAAATATTAGATATTATATATTATAATAAAACTGTACACTAAGTTAAGGGTAAAAAAATCTACAAACTTTCAACACTGACCAACAAAGATGCCTTAAGAATTTGAAAATTCATATCTTTTAATGAGCAAGAAATAAAAATGTAAAGCTTCTAAATTATTACACAACTCTACTATCGGCGTTCAGAAGTAAACTCAATTATGTGAGTAAGAAATGTTTATCGGTGCACTGTAAACGATAAGCTCTACAATTTATATCTACCAATATTTACAGATAGAGTTTATCTAAACGGGTTATGCTATTTATTTGAATCGTTCCGAACAGGTTGTCCGGTTATCTGCATTGGAACTGTGCCTCCATAAATGTAATTTGTATCGGCTATCCCTCCTATCCTCTATGACTAGCGACCGCCCGTGTCCTCGCCCACGTTGTCCTTTAATAGAGCTTCTATATTGTAACTGAGATAAAATATGTTGGATAATCTTGGAAGTACAAATTTATTCCGTTTAAGAAGTATTATAATAATATGTATTTGGTTTAAAGGCTGTAAACAGGTAAGCAGCAGTGAGGAAATTTTAGAAATTTGATAATATTGTTTTAGTATGTGTAAAGAGTAGTTATAGATAATTTAGTTCAAGCTAAACTTTTTTAAGTATATGAAAAATATATATATTTGTACGATGATGACTTAAGGTTTTATATTGAAAGAATAATAAATAAAATCATATGAGATATAGTAAAAATCACTTAATCAAATTTTATTAATTTAATACCGAACAAAGTATAAAGTATATATATCCTTCAGCCTCCAGCCTAGAGATTAATGTATTATTCCTCAGACTTAATAAAATTCTTGATTGAGTTTTAATTAACTTTTTAAATTTTACGATCATACTTAAGTAGAAGAATTTAACTTTTTATGTCACTACAGTCGTAACTTTATTTTACTACAACACATTTATTAACAAAAAAAAACCACTATTAATGTAAAAGTTTATATAAAAATGCAAATATACTCTTACATTATATGGGTTAATGTGAACATAGTACATTCCTATACATAAATACTATACTTATTAATAATAACCATGATTCCTTCGAAATATATGAATATTTAATATACGAGTAATTAATTAATGTAATACTGAAAGCAAATTAATTATATATCAATATAATTTTAATTATAATTTTAATATATCAATATAATTTTAATTCCCCCTATAGTATAAGAAATTATGTAACACTTATATAACCTAAAAGCTACATCTCTTTTGTCATATCCAGATGTGAGCATCTATTTGTAACCCAAAATATTCGCTATGATCACACTTCGTACTATTTTTTGCATAACGCCTCGCTTTTAGTTGACCGTTTTTTGTACCTTCTACCTGCCTTAAACACAATGAGCTCGGCAAGACTTTTTATTTTACAAGGAAGGGACGTTCGTGATTTTGACAAAGGCTATAGGATACTACCTCCGCCTATTCACATGATTAGAGCAGTCAGGAAGTACCCAAATTATCTTGACAAAAACTAGGATGCTCTGTGATACCATCACATGAATTCGTTAATGTTACCAACCGGTAATGTGTTTTTAAATGACATTTAAACTTCTTTTTACTGAACTAATTATAAACTGGAAATAATAATGATAGCGATCTATATAATAAATATAATAAAAAAACTGGATCAGTTTAGAAACTATTTTGAATGTCAAGTACGTATTTAATAGGAATAATATTATTATACTCCATTCATTAGTTCATAGAACTGATAGTGTTAACTAAATTGTTTAAAATAAATAATAAATATCATTATGATGTTGATCTATATGATCAGAGATATTTTTTATAATATACTTTATTTATCTATTTAATTTATGGACTTTACTGTGTGTATAAAGATATCTTTATATATGAAAAATATAACAGTATAAATTTAAGTGTCGCTATACCTATAAAGGTATATAGTTTATTTAGAGAAAGCAAATATATTCCTTTAATTAAAATACAGGTAAAATATGACCATGCTGAGGTAATACACATTTAACTTATAAGCAAAAGAAAAATGCTAAAGTAAATATATAAAGTAAATACATACAATTGTATAAGCCGTATGGTGCGTTACATCCTCCTAATGCATACGATAGTAGTAGATTTTATGGCCATCTGCTTCCGAAATATATATAGAGGTATGTGCATATATACATATGTAGATGCTGACATATCATTCCTATCTGAAATTCAATTAAAAGTGAATTTCAGAGATTGAAAATTGAAAGTCGCAAGATTAAAAAAAATGTTTGGCTTTGAGCTGTTATTGCTAATTAGCCCTAAGCTACATAAATAAATGACAGTAGATGCATGCATGTGGATTCTTTTTATTAAAAAAAAAATCTTATATTTTCTTTTCAAATGATATTGTATATTTTGAAATGAAACTATTTTAACCGGATTAATCGCGTATAATTTTGGTATTCGAAAATACATTTTTAGAACCCGACGTTTCGAACACTTTACAGTAGTCCGTGGTCACATTTCAAACATTCACATTTAAAATAGTTTCATTTCAAAATGTGTAATAATTGCGAAAATCAAAGAACTTATTATATTGTATATTGTTACGGAAATTTTAATAATAAATCGTATTATGTATATTCTCTTTTTTATTCAGTTCATTACGGACCCATGGTCTGTAGTTTTTGCTAACCATTACATTTTGGTCTTTTTTCTTTTTGACATTACTTGGAACTAAGCTTATATGGGAAGACAAGGTCTCTAGGCGTTACTTAAGAGAGTCCAGTATTGTATAACATTTAAGTTGCATATTTAATAATAATACGAATAAAAGAACCACTAATGCATTACCTTTCAAATGTAGGCACATTTTTAGAATAGAAAGCTTGGGATGTGGAAGACTGTCTTCTCCATATATTGTATTAATATACTTAATATATTTATACAATAGATATCTAATCTAGATCTATTTAAATAATTACTTAAATAATATATTATATTCTCATATCGTTTCCTACCTAAAGTATCCACGTCTTCTAAAGTAGTTGAAATACTAGTTCAAGCAATATAACAAAAACAAGCTCTACTAAAAAAAGTGGGCCCACATTGTGTTATTGTCGTACTGTCGCCAGAAACTATTTTTTCCTTTGTATACCATTGTAGCTGCGTCCTTTTTAAATATATGGATTTGCGTTTTCCCATTTAATCTTTTTATTTTTAGGGTTCTGTTACAGTAAGTATGTGTTTTTTATTATTCTGTTAAAAAAAAATATTGGTGTTATTTTTATCTATTTACGGCGTTAAGTTCTGCCACTCAACAAGCAGTGCACAAGGTAAGTAGAGAACGGAATTTGTGACACTCATTTTTCCCTGTTTACCCATCTAAAGTAATAAAATGTAATATTTACTTAAATTAGTGTTTTTTTAACTTTATTCATATAACAAATTTCAAGGGTCTAACAAACAATGTTTTTGGTGACAATCCACGCTTGAATATTTTTTTATCTTATTTTTTTGAAAGTGTAGCTTTGGCCGAGTACGCGGACTTTGTGTACACGTGATGAATTTTAAGAAGCCCTTTAAAGTTCCAAGTTTAAGATAAAATGTCTCTCATTTTTTATGGTCACTAAGTGACTTGTCATGTAAAACATATCTGTTTTAAACATTTAAAACTGTCAAAGTTGGATGGAATTTAAATGACTTTGCTTCAAAATTTCCTATTCTTTGGCTTCTATGCTGCTCTTTTGTGGTAGAAAAATGAGTGACTTCCTAATATATTGTCTCCATAATATTAATCTTTTTGAATTTAACTATACGTCAATATCGCGTTTTACTTTTTTAAAATTATATGTTTTATTATATATTACCTACTCGTATGTACGTTCATCGATTACAAGATTTTCTGGATAAATAAAAATAAGGAATTTAAAATAAATAAACAAAAAATATTTTGTGCTAATAACCACAAAATTAAAGCAAATCAGTACTTAATATGAAAAAGTTAAGATCGGAATCGCAATTAGAAATCAAAAACCGTTCAAATACCCACAGTCCTTTCCTATTCCGCTTTAAGCATTATTATTTTATCGTTACGCAGGTTTTGTAAGAATTTATTAAGAAAAAAAAAACCCTTTTGAGGTTTTCAATGCACGTCCTCGCTGAGAAAAAAAATAAACGAGAGACCAAACCGAAATGACCCGCGTTTTTGTTCCCGATTTGTTTTCGTTTTTGTTGCGTTTGAGTTCATTTGGAAGTAGCCATGTCTTTTGCTTACTGAATTAACTTAAATTGACTTTGTTTTGTGTTCAAGATATTACTGTTTCTTTTTGTGGTCGTAGATTTGCGGTCGGTGCTGGTAATTTTAGTAATAAAATAAAATATAGAAATTATAATTATAAACACAATTCCATGGTTGCATTTCGCATTTTACTCGCGAACTGTACTAGTAACAATCATAGCTAATGTAAAAATAGTAAATTTAATATTTTCTCTTGTAATAATGCGAACTATTGTCATAGACAAAAACCAAGTTGACGCATAAAACACGCATTGCCATAGAAATGTTTGTATTTATTCTATATCTACTGTATTTCTGTGGTATTCTGTACTTATATTCATATAAAACTGCCGTATAATTTTCTTAGTAATAGATCATAGGTTTTCATATACTAATATAAAAATATTTTACCTTGTTTTACATTATATTTTACATTTAATCTACTTTAAAATGTACAATGTGTGTTCATATAAATGTGAAAAATTATATGTGCGTATAGTGGGGGGCAGGGTATTCATTTCGTTAGACGCAAGAGCTTAATTTATGAAAAAGGCAAGCGAAAGCGGCATATCTTGCGACCTCACCTTGTGAAGGGTGGCTTATCCAACAAGGTAGTCGTAATAGAGCCGTAGACGAGAGCGAACGATTAATGATTCATGACCCCTCGTAGCGCAGTGTCATCAATATTATTCTGTTTGTATCCCGCGCTTGGCCCACCCTCGCCCGCGCCCCGTTCATACATAAATAAACACGACACGTCGTCTTCTCTGATTACATCGCACCGAAGTAGTAAGAAATAGTGTAGTCGGATGCTGAACTCGTCTTTTGTTCAATATATTCTCCAGAGACGCCGAATGAATAGTTAACACTGTGTGCTCGGCGTGCATGTTTACGGTTTCGGATTTCTCCTAAAGATTGTTGATAACGAAGGTGATGGAATTTATTTGTCTCGCGGTAATAAGCTGATGTTACAATCGGGTTCAGTGTGAAGTTGTAACGAGTCGATGCCTATCGCTCGTAAAACCGACGAATCGTGTTCACGCTTTCTTCGTCTACTCTTCATTTAGTTATGCAAATATTTTCGTATGTAAAATATGTCTGTTATGTGTAAAAATAATTTTTCAGATGAAAATTTACAACGAATGTTGCCTATTTTCGTTAAATTCAAACGTCTGAATAAGTCCCAGTTAAATAAATTTAGCAGATATAATCTTTAGTATTTATGGTTGTTCGTAATACACATAAAAGAAATGTAAACGAGGTGATATTTTAATCCAAATGCGTCGTGAACATTACTTATTTGATAGAGTTAGCATTTCGGAGATTGACAATAAAAAAACACGTCGTTACTGGAAATTACATGACATGCAGTTAGTTCAAAATTTAAAATAGTATTTCTTGTCACGCAATCCAGCAATAAAACCGTTTTGAACTAAATACAGATTTCTATACATTAAAGAAATTGAAAAGATTTAAGACAATTTTGTCTAAGGCTAATGTTCAAATACTTACAAAAAAAAAATTTATCTAGTAAGTTATAGTAATGACAATTCTTATTTATTGCACAGTATTACTGTTAATTATATATAGTATTGCTCTCATAACCTCTTTTGACTGTCCTACTACAGTCATCACTTGATTTGCATATTTTTCAACTGTTTTTTAAAAAATATTTTTACATAAAAATAAACGAACATCAGTGACACTACGGCACACGGCACAGCACATTAATGATATTGTTTTTTATTTTAACTGACTTTTAACTTGACACCTAAGATAACCCAAATAACTCTTCATTAAAAAACATATTTTTAGAAAACGTATAAAAATTTGAACGTACGGCTTAGAGGTCAGAGCGTGTGCACGGTTTTCAGGAGGCGCGGGTTCAAATCCAGCTGCGTTAAAATTGTTATACATTTTCTAAAAAATATTTTTCTAATTGCCTACGTGTGAGTAACACTTTAAAAAATATTAAAAACTCTTCATTAATTTTATTTAGTAACCTCAAAATAAAAAAAACATATTTTACAAGCATTTTATTAATATAAAACAATATTTTGTAATTCAGCTTCAAATAATATTGCTTAGGTTATAAATATAAACATAAATATTCATATTTCAATTGAAATTACTTATCCTGATAAATGATGCTTGGCTACCGGTACATAGCTTCGCTTTTAAACCTGGACCATTGTGTTAACGTCCGACTTTTGACATCACAGTCTCCAACACCTACGGGCTATGTTGGTAACAAATTAATGGGTCTCTCCTCTTTATCTTATACGACGATCAATCAAGCATGCGCGATATCTAATGGTGTGTCATTGGAACTTATAGTTATATGGAAGTTTTAATACTAATAAAATCTAAAAATCATTTAATCAAGTTTTTGACCCCATAGTATTTGTTCTAGGCGTCAATATCTCAATAAATCACTTTTTCAATTGATCTCTTTTAAATAGGCTATAGCGATAATTTTGATTATGTTAAAAGAATTCAAATTTATTAGCTTTTTTCATTACTTTATTTACAGTTAGAATTGAAAATGTATGATAGACCTAAGATTTCGCAAGTAAAATATGTTATGCTAAATAGTTAAGGCATATATGTTTGTGAGGGACTTTATTACAATATGTCATAGAAAAATATGTGAAATCAAAAAGCTCATTTCATTTTGATATTGAAATCATCTGTTTGCGCTGTAAGAAAATGAACTTAGAACTTGTGTAACGGCCGTGGCGGCAGTTGATTGTACAATATTTAATACTCTAGTCAACTATTTAATATCATTGGGACTTGATTGGGATTCGATTAAAAGCAGCTGCCTTCCATAGTCATAGTGAACCGTGCACGATGAAATGAAGATAGTTTTAATACTCGTAAATTTCGTTTTGAGTCTCGAGCGTTCGATCTACTAATTGTTAGATGGCCCGGGCAGACTGAGTCTGTTACAAACATTTTGTAACAAGTAACTACTAGCTTGATGACAGTTAAATTTAATTGTTAATTTAAAATTGGATACGTTACAATATTATCTAGTACATTATTTTAACATAATATGTCGTTAGCATATTGTGATTATGATTATATAATTTTATTTTTTATCACACTTTTCCCCGCGTAAGTCAGAAAGACCCTAGTCACGTCACTCCACGGTCCGTGGCGGAACCCAACGCCGCGCTTTGTCTTAGGAACCATAGCGGAGGAATGAAAATATTTTATTTTAAATATAATCATTCAAAAGAAAGTCAAGTCGATAGCCTCTTTTTTTATATAATACAACTATTAAATTTCGTTTTGTAGAGAATATTTCTACACATCGGTAATGGATACTGCATTTAGACAATAAGTAGGACGTCGATTATAGGCGGAGCTAAGCATGCGTATACGCAGTAAGCTATAAAGGGGCTGGCAAATGAATAAAGTGGGGAATATTCACTCCCTAATTAATTTTCCTTATTCATAATGCTACAAAAACAATACCCATATCAAGAGTTTTAAGTAGAACAAAGGAAATAAGGTGTTAAAATTTATAGGCTATATCGTTTCGTCTTGGTAGGATCGATGTTTTATCTCAGCTTTGATCTTTCATCTACAAGAAATCTTAAAGCTTACCAAATATTTGAATGAAATTGATGGAGGGACCGCTAGTTATCGGGAGCTTAAATCTAATGTGCCGCGATAAAAATTCCTAGAGGTGTCGATACAAGGTAAAAGTATGTCACAAACTTGAATGATCGTTATTTCAATTTAAAATAACTTATTTTGAAGCATTATAGGCCGAAGCGTCAATTTGAATGATTTACAAATTTAAATGTGGTCTGTAGTCAAAGGTGAATCGTTACATATGGAGTTTGAAATTTAAATTACAACTATAATACCCGAATTGAGAAGTTAGTTTTTGTAGAATACTTTACTAGAAATTCTAATAATAGCATGAGTAGGTATATATCACTACTGTACAGCCATTTAAAGTGTGAACGATCATGGGGGCTCGCGTGGGCTGCAACACAGTTGGTTATTCCTAACAAAAACACGAGGCACCCCGTTGTTTTACAGAAAAAAAATAATGAAATATGCCTCTATATAACGTTTTTTTTATGTTAAACGCCGAGAGTTTAAGTGTTGCCATAGTGTATTTAAAATGAAGACGGCAGTAAAAAACTAAATTTAAGTCCACCGTTGTTTTAAATTGAAAGGTAAATTCTGTGAAATAAAATTTTGATGATCTCTGAATACGTAATTATGTTGTAATATATTGTGATACGGTTCTTAATATTATATGGTATTAAACTTAAAGATGCATTTTAAAAATAAATATTCAAATAACAGACTATGCGCAATATTGGTTGCAATGTCACGTTGTACTTTGTATAATCTTTAAGATATTGGTTAAAATTACTGCAGCAGTCGCATGTCACTCCAAATTGGTTGAAACGTCACTAAAAAAAGCTATCATTATAATTGTACCTAAATAGGTTAAACTTTGAAAAGGGTATTTATTTATATATATTTTATTTTTACCCAGAACTTGCTTTTGCTAACTTTAACTTTTGTATTTGATAACTTTTAACTCTAAATTTTATATGATGAGGCAGAAAGCGGAATACTGGGGTTTGAATAAATAATACATTTTTGATTTCTATAATTATTAAGTCCATAAATAAGAAATGAGCCGTGCTTTCATACCGCATTAATTTATTTTTATTTTTGAACGCGCGATTAACTGACCTTGATACGAAACCATAGCTTACCATTAACGATCAATAAATTGAAAATAATAAGTATATGATTAGGACCTACAATTTCCAGCTTATGACTAGGTACTAAACTAATGGAACGGATATTAGTAAATTGTTCAATAAACTACAATTTATGTGTCACCTGATTTTGTTGAAAATAAACAAAAAACTATTTGTGAGCTGAACATACCTTTAGACTTTATGAGTGATCAATGTTATTAATGGCGACAAGTTCTTATGTGTTTTATCATAATTGAAATTAATCTTGTTATCCATTGTGGTACAGTGGGATAGCTGAAAATGCGATGGTTGTTGGTTCCATTCTCACTCGTAAGAAATATTATTTTAATATGGCTTTTAGTTCCGCTAGTTATCATGTAGTGTTTTGAGAACAATGTCATGACGGTTGTCTCCGTCTATTAAGATATGTAGAATAAAATGTAAAACTGAAAAAAATTAAGTAAAATCTATTTATTACAATGTACTAACTACGTAGGTAGGCATATCTATTGTTGGAATTTTCGATGTTCGACGAAAGTTTAAGTTTGAGATTTCGAGTCATCTGAGTAAACATGGAAGATTGGGTACACAGCCTATGTCAATACTGGGACAAAAATACCAAAATTGTTAAACCCCAAACCACCTACTGCGTGGACTTTCTTGAAATTTGCTACCAAGTAACTTTAAATTTACTTTGCTATTAATATAATTAAAAAACATAACATTTCCACTAATGAATCTTTAGAATATAGAATATTTTCTGATTTCGATAATCATACCAGAAGTAATAGGAATATTTAAAAAAAAAACATTTTTTATTCCTATCTGACTTTAACTGTCAATAATCACAACACCACGAAAGCTATTCCCCAAAATCTTAAAAGAAATGGATAAAGTCAAAGACAATATTATTTTGTATTAGTTTCTTCAATATAACATTTAATATAAATATTAGGTCTTAAAACTTCATTTCAAGATGGTTGAAGTAATATTGTAGCTTTGTTCGCTTACTCCAATACTTGCTAAGGGTGCGATATTTCCGACTCGTAAACTTAGCTGTCATGGCCAATAGCGTTTCAATGTTGCGTACGTATCAACGTGCCACTCGAAATACTAATTTTAGTACTGCCACTAATTCACGACATTCCCACCAATGAAATATATTTTCTTAGTTTGTAATACATAAAGCACATTGAGTTAAAATAAATTATAACTTTAACTAGTTTATTTTTCAATTTAGTTTTTACTACTAGTAATTCTAGACAAAATTAAGTGTAGCGAAAGGATGACCTAGCGTACAAGAAATGATATGAACTCGTACACATATTTATCCTATAAGCTTTTTATCTATTTTTATATATTAAAATAAGATTCCATAAATCTATATATTATACTTGAATAAAATTATCCTAATCTTAAGTCTCGATATTCGCAAGGGTCATCTTTTTGTGAGCATCTCGTTTGTTTCAAAATAACGATGGTAATAAAATGGAAACCCACGCGAATGAACGATGATAAAATTTCAAATCGTTTTTTTGACGCCCCGACTCTTATAAGTAGTTTCAAAATATTTATGTACCAATACGGCTGAAGTTACATCAACCTTCTTCAATCTTGTTAATATTATATTAAGCTCCGAATTCTTACGAATTTTCGTAAGAAAACGAATCGAGAATTACTCGATGCGAGTGGTCTTTAACTCAAACATTTAATTACCTATATCAATATAATCTACTTCATTGCTATTTAGACGATGAGTACCTATTTACAGATGGATTTATTATCTGTAGCCAGATATTTTAACGAAGCTACGGGATATATAAAAAGCGGGATACGTATTTTTTGTCCCTCGAAACACCGTTTTAGTCACAATCGTAAATTTTATTGAAATGTCGCAACAACGATCGCCGCACGAGATTTCTTGTCTCCTGGGACGAATTTATGCGTAATTCGTAAACAAATTGACGTATTTGGATATGTTCTTTGAAGGGGACGCCCGCTTCATGATTTGACACGTCTTTTAAAGTCTTTTTTTAAATATTTACGAAGCAGCTCGTTGTCAACAAGTCTGTTCTGAATTTGTCACATTTTATATTATTGTACTGTTTTAATGAAAAGTATAATGTAATTTTTGTTAATGTGTTACTTGACGGTTAATGGTTTTGAAAGCTTTCTGGAATTAAAATTTTCAAATTATCTTTATGTTATCATATCAATTTAAGACTATTATGGAGGTAAGAAAGAAGGTATAATTTAACTTTATATATATAGTTAAAGCTTCTGTACCTTTAATTAGTAACTGAATCGAAAGCGAATAATTTAAAAGGAGACTCAGTCAATCGTGAAAATGAGTCACCACAGAACATTTCACGTATTGTTCGCAGTTTTAAAAACGACACCTCAAAGCATTGTCGGATTCATATGGCTTCTTAAGTCGTAAAAATATCGAATAACACAATAGCTACTGATAAGTTTCATTTGAATTTATTTCTTTGTGAATGTAATTAACACATACAGATATAAAGTTTTCTCATTAAATACTTAACGAATTGCATTAAAATGTATTGTTTTATAGTTAGAATACATTGTCTTCATATTTCACATTGTTTTTATTTCAATAAAATGTCATTATGGCTATACCTGTGTATAACCACAAATATATCAACATTTCTTGGTAATATTTTTAAGATATCATTACATTTCTTATTAGACATGCTAGTAGTAAAATAGAATAAAAGAAGGAAATGTTAAAACTATAAAACTAAAAAAATGGAAACTTTGTCAAATAGTAAAAGAATAGTGCGTGTTCGTTATCTATTATACAAAATATATAACGTGTTCAAAACCTCACCATATGGAAATGAAGAATGTAAAGTAAAAATATGTACGTTGAGTTCGCTTAATAAAATATTCAATTTATGATAAATTCAATTATGAGAAACAAATTAAGTGTCGGTAAAGAGGCCAAAGTCAGTCGCCCGTGGTGTGAGTACCACAGGTCTACGACAAAATTTCCTGCTGTGAAGTGTTGCCGTCTAAACGGCTATTAGCCCCCACTTTATACGGGACTCGCCGGGCATCATTACTTGTTTGTGTATAATTGACTCTTAAATATTGTTCTTTCGGTCGTTTATCGTGTTAATCGGCCATATTTATTCTTGAGAAAGAGTACAGAAATGGCGTAAGCGGGTGTGGAAAGAAAGCGGACTGACTATAAATATTTCGAACACTTCAGAAGTAGGCTCTAGTTTATAACAGTGTTTTGTGTTTTACACTAAATATGCTAATAAAAATAAGTTTTACACTAAATAAGCTGTATATACTTTTTCCCGTGCTATTATATACCTAAAGATAATGTAAGGGATATATAAAAAATAGCCCATAAATCTCACCAATCAAACAGCGCAAGTTAAGTTATTATTAATGACAGTTAATTTCTTAAAATATGTGGTATTTTAACACATTCATAAGGTTATTCGTAAAAACTGCTGATTATAAAAGCTAATTTTAAAATTTGAAACAGAAGCTGAAATAAAAAAATTAGACCCACTCGCTTTTCCCCGCATAGCAGAATCTGAGAGAACCTAATGTCAAGACACTCCGTTTTCCACTTTTCACCCAAATTCGACACATTCCTTGTACAGTGACGATACTCAACACTATACAACGCTACTCCACCAGTACCAGGGCAGAGAAATCGAAACATTTTAAATATGATCATCCTCCCTACTGGGAATCAAACCGACAGACAATCGCGTTTACAGTCAGACCAATTCAACCTTATCTTTAAATCACGATAATCAGCATCACCATATCTAGTGCTCGTCAGAGAACAATGTTTAAGACGTTTCCGTTTCTTGTTAATTAAGGACTCGTGGCCAATGTTTATGGTAGGCAATAGTCACAACAATAATACGTCTTGAACGGTACGTTTCCTTTCAGAGGAGATAACTTATCTGGTATCGCTTGTATCGCAATCTGATTGTCGACTGTCTGTAATTGATGTTGTTAGGATAAAAAGCACAATACTTTAAAAAAACTAAATAATTCAGTTCTACATTTGACTTTACTACGGCTACAAATATAAAAATTCGGAGATCTAAATATTTAAACGGACCGCCTTTTTCATTTGTTTGATAATAGCGGATACAATACAAAAGTTCAGTAAGACAACCAGTTGCCCTAGTCTATTTTTATTATTGATCGTTTGTTAGCCTTTAATTTTGAATAAATGATGCCTCGCCTATTAAATTGGCGAAGTATTTTTTGGTAGTATGCAAAAAATTTAAATATAAAATAGATATGTGCTAAAAATATTTACTTAATTATTAGAAAACAAGGTGGAAGTTTACTTAATTATATAAACAAACATGAAATTATAATATATGAAGTGAAAACAAAGCAAAAAATCTCTCACCGAATTCTTACATTGAACATTTTTATATATTTTTTATCTTTGTAGTAACCTAAAAACGTGAAAGGCGAAATAAATTGCTTAAGAAATCAATGTTTCTCTTTAGGTAGTTGCGCTTTAACATGTGGGTTCCTTCTCTTACATTGTTTTGCATTCCGCCAGCTGTGTTTGTTCACTGTGTGTTGCTTAAATTAAAAAAAAACATTTTCTTTTTATTGAAGCTGTCCCCTCGCCCACGACTTTATGTGACGTTTAGTTCGGAACGAATTATTCTTATTGTCTACGCCATTATAAATTAAACTAAAGTTTTGTTTTAATTAAAGAGCCAAATGGCTACCATGAAGTCATTGTAGTGTATTATTTTTTATAAAATCAAGAGTAGACCCTTGCTTGCTGCTTTAAAAGGTAAATGGGTGCAAGTCTATTGTTCGTAAGGAATGCCAATAATGTATATGAAACTTCTTTAGATTATGCACATCTACAAAAATAAATATTTTTAAAACTTATATTACTTTAAATATTTTCATATATATTCTTTTTTGACTTATTTCTATAAATATATACATAAAATAGCATTGCATCTGGGTGGTCATGATGCCTGAACTCAAATGGAATATCTTGTCACTTGATTGAAACAATACATTTTTTGTTTGTACAACAATATAGTATTGTTGTTTAGATGGGTTAAAATAAATAATTATATCTAGAACATATAAAAGTGATATAAAAATATGCTAAATTCAAATTTAAAACACCTTTCTTCAAATAGACTTTTTACGAAAGTTTGAATCGTCGAATGAACATAAAGCTACCAGCGGCTCGGAAGGCAGTTCTGCCGAGAAAGCCGATGAGAAACTCAACAGTTGCACTTTTCCAATATAAAGGTTACAATTTTATTATTTAATACAATGGTAGCTAACCTGCACTAAACTGAAATCATATTACTTTAACACATTTATATTCTTTAAGTAAGACTTTTGGGTGCGTGTGTATATATTAGTTATATGTATATAGAGTGGCTATTATGTATATATATATATATATATATATATATATATATATATATATATATATATATATATCTATATCTAGATTTATTTCAGGTATAATTTGACTGGCTTACAATGATTTAGCGTATTAATTTATCTGTTCTACACCACGTTGAGCAAATAGCGGCTTTATTAAAAAGGTTGGAGTTTTATCCGAATTGATGGCATCCATTACGTTTTATGTCCACTGCCGGATGATCAAAGTACCAGCTGACCAGTTTAGATCAAGCTCACCAATTTGTCTTGTAATTTCGAACAAATATATTAAAAGGTAAAGATAAAGAGTCCTGTTATGATAAAGATATAACGTTTATGTAATGTATGGAGATAAGTATTACACAGACACAAAAAAACTTTTTTAATTAGTTATGGTATAGTCGCACTTCGTTGTCGTTTTCCTGGAATCTCAATACGGTTTTTTATACAAATTTCTTTATTTACAAATATATTGCGAAATTTATCAATACATATAATAAAAATGTAACTGATCGCTGTCTGTACATAGAAGATACATGAAAAAATATATTATAAGGGGTTTTTATTAAAACAATAATTTTTTATTTTGTTTTTCTGTTTGTTTGTTAATTGTAATTGCTTGTTAATCTTAGAAATGGCTTACCTGATTTCAATTCAATTTTGGTTATTTCAGTAAACTTCCGTTGACATTTAGTTTTATTTATTTTTATTTTAAAACAAAGTTAAGGAACTAATAAATAATTTATGCAAATTTTGTGATTTGCTATGGAGAACACGGGCGGCCAAGAAACAAAAACACTAGAATTCATAGTTTACACATTGAAGGAAGTCATGGTCACTAGTTTATAGCTATGTTGGGTGTAAATCATTCAGAATTGAGAGTGAGTCAAATGGATAAAAAAATCAACAATTGAATTTAACAACGATCGCATACATTGTAGAATGACAACGCTTCACCGGCACAATAATATTACGCAATATATTATATAATGTTTTCTAATTAAACTAGCAAAAACATTCCCTGACCTAACCTGAGATAACGGTAAACAAGGTTCAATGACCTCTATCATCGCTGGACGAACAGCAATAGTTATTAGTATTACATATATATAATGATGATCGAAACACTACGAGTTATGGCTGGTAACCGCTTCCTAAGTACGTACGTTTTGTGAGCAGTTAATTATTATTTGTTTAATAAATGCAGAATGAGGACGTCATAGCCTTGAATACCTTTGCGATATCGATTTACCTAAAGCACGCTACTCGCTAGGTCTTATACGTCTCTTGCTTCGGTTGGTAATACAGGCTACCCATGAAATGCTGGTGATAATATATATTTAGCCATTTATTTTCATATAAGTTTACATTACTAACTGTTAATGTGTAGGAGTACTAGAGTTTTGATATTAAATAAAATTGTAAGGAAAATTTATGAACTTCATAAAATTTTAATATTTTTCAATTTGTAAGCTTGTTTGTATATTTTAAGTGTGTACAACAGTCAACAAGTATATAAATAATACATCAATTATCTTCATTTAGTTAGTTGGATAGTGTAAGCTTTAGAAACTCCTTTGTAAATGTAATTGCAATAAAATTGTTTTATTAGTATGAATGAAATTACGATTTATTACCAATATGAATCTTATTCTTTTTGTTGCAGGTATAAATGACTTCCGCAGTTACAACACAATACAGAATAGTTAAGTTAACCACGGTAATGCCTCTATAGAATGCCGTACATTTGTCAAGACATAATCGATTGTAGGCTTTGTAACGTATTCAAGTTTAGCATTCGCAAATATTTCGTCGACATCCGTACCGACCTTTTGATATAAACGGAAATAGCTGTAATTGAAATTATGTACGACAATGTGGCACGGACCCACAAATAAAATGGCCTATTCTCGTGCGAAGCCACGTTCTAGGATCATTTCAATAAAAACATATTGTGTATATTGAAAACTGACAATGAATGCCACAGGAAGTGATGCGAGTCCACGTATTGAGGCAAGTGGACTGTTTATAATTTGTACATTGTGTGTAGACTGGAACGCGAGTTGCTACACCATTGTGCTAACGGTTGAATACACTTTTTCTAATTGACTTTTACAGTAAATATCAATGTATATTTTTTTTCATGTTCAATGTGTATATTAATTCAATATGTTCTTATAATTAGTAGATTTGACAACAATTAAATGATGCATATAATACATAATAATAAATTTACATATGCCATAGGAACCAGCCAAAAATGCATCTTAAGTGAGAAAACCTAGCACAGGGGAAAAAAATATTATTGACTGTATGTTTTGGAACCGTTGTCGTTTTGTAAAGTTTCTAACTTGGCTATTTTATGTAAATAGCACCAACACTTTTCAATAAATCATTAAAGGGAGTTTCAAGTAGTGATATTCAATGAAGATATTTTTATAAAATCTTCTTTGTGTCAATGTAGGCTGTACCTTGATTTGAGTATTTGAATATTTAGACCGGTTGGCTTCAGGGTTTTGTGATCAAAGCCCTTTAAAGTTTCTAAAACCCAGGATCGCCATTTGAAATTTATTGCATTAGTACTTATTTTAATAAATTATAATAAGTTAAAATCCTCATGCTATTCATTTAATGTATTTCTTATGCATTATTATAAAAAATATTGACTTGACTTGACTGACTTGACTTGGACTTTGACTACACATTTTCTCAAAATAAAATGAGGCAAATTATTCCCTCCCGCATCATTTTCATAAAAAAGATTATGCAACTAAACTAGGAAGCTACCTTATACTACGTAAACTAACTTGAAAATAAAATCGTAGCACTGAATCTGCTCTAAAAGCGTAATTGTATTCCCTAATTGCATATTACAAACACACGTAGCATCACAATCACCATCAGAAGTTGCTTCTGCCGTTCGGAGCTTGCTAATGAATTAAAATACGAAATAAAGCGAGGTCAGGCAGGTTAGGCTAACATAGCCTGGTCGTGTACTTACCAGCTATGTATCTTGGGAAAACATTGCACGAGGAACCTGTATCAACTTCCCGCTTATTATAAAACGTCAATATGCAACGTACAAGAGTATGGAATATAACTTGTAATACAATTTAATTAAATATTTTTTGATTGAGAGCTAAATTAAACATTCTTTGTTATCTGGTACGTAGACGAATCTTATATTGAAAGCTTCTAGTTGATTTGTACACGTGTCGTTTTAAATAAAATCGGCTTATGGAAAAGTAAATAAAGAAATGATATAGATACAAATGTACATACAGATACATTTCTCATATTTTACAATATGAATGAATTTTACATATTATAAAAAATATAGATAACTAAAAGCGGAATGAACTACGTTTTTTTAATTCGGCCTAATAACAAGCTGTAGTTCTGTGAACTAAAAAAAAACTAAAATTTCAAAACTGGAATCAAGATTGCCAAAGTGTTTTACTCTATTATATGATATCGGAGTAAAGATAGAGAAAGTATATTTACTGCATTCGTTAATAAACCTTACCAATAGACTTTACAGTTAATTTATATATGAAATATGGATATAAAATTATATAAACCAGTAATTTAAAAATAAGCAAACCGCTATCTTTTATGCTTTTAATATAGATAAGAATAGCTTATTCCAAACGAGTCACGCGATGTGTACAGAACATTGTCACGACCAGTTGTGTAATAAACTGGAAAATTAAACCTAGCTATAATTTATTATATTTAAATGCTAAAATAATAAAAATCTACGGTCGCGCTTTTAGGGCTGTACATGACGATAAGTACTCTTGTTTTTACATATTCTATTTCTATATCATTCTATTTATATCTTGGAAAACATGTTCGTCGGATTATCATATGAATTAATAGAGGTTATTTATTGTACTTTGAATTTTACTAGTTTATTAAAAAAATTCTAATTTAATATGTAAAAATAGGCTAAAATTAATAATGGTTCTACCGATAACTCATTTTATGCAAAAAATATTAAGGACAGTGGTGCAGTGGGACCGTGTCTAACTGTAAACTGATTTAGGGATTGATCCCCACTTGGGCGAATTATCTATTTTAAATTATTTATATTATCTGATAAAACACAATGCAGCGTTGAGTTCTACCAAATGTCTAATACGTGTCTAATTTAGGCGGAAAATTTCTTGACATTAGTTACTCTCTTAAAGTATCCTGGTACGCGGTGAAGTGTGAACTGGTTAAATAAAATAGAAAACCAAAATATCACATATTCCAGTTTTTACAATTACAATTTTTTTTACTTGAAGTACTAAATTATGCCATTTTAATCATAAACACATTATATGGCTTGACAAAATAAAAAAAACAGAATACCAAAAAATTCTATAAAAATAACTTTTAATCTCCACGCATAAAGATTATTAAATGAAATTATCTTACACATATTTGATAATTACTAACGAGCCCACTACATACTACGTTTAAAACATAACGCAGAAGCTTTTAACTTTTAAGTGCTTGTCACAAAAACAAGAAAATTAAAAACAATTTAAAGATTAACTTTAATAGCGCTATCAAGAGTTTACTTTAAAGTTCTTTAGCTTTATTTCTATCCAAGTATGCGAAGAGTCTACGTCGCAACCATGACCTCATAGACGCAACCATTTGTCAAGCGAACCCTTGAGCTCGTCTTATCTAAGAAAGCAGGATTTGTATCAAATCAACTAATATCTCGAGATACTCCACTACTGCTTCTACCTCATATCTTTTGGTATTGTATTGTGTCTCGGCGTCTTTTGTGGTACGATGTTTGATCAAATCATTATTATAATATACTCTTATATGTGTATATATTGTTTGTTATACGAGAAATAATACATTAATTCACTTCGAATTTCGTAATAATAGTAGAGGAAATAAGTGTAAAGTTTAGATTTGGCTGATGTAGACCATTTGTAAAACTAAGCTGCATTCGGCTCCTTATCTAAAAAGCTACTTACGAGGACGGCTTCCATAGAGTGAGTTACACGGTGCTTTAGTGGCACAAATGAATAGTTTATTTTTGTCTAAATCACGATATTATCTATGATCAGGAAATTCTAACTGATAAGCTGAAAGTCGATCTTTGATTCAATCTTTAATGATATATTGTATTCATATCTCTATCTATATATCTCTAGCTCTATTTTTATCTTCACTTATTATTTTTTATGTTTATTTTTGTTAAACTGTACATACACTTGTATAATATATTTACCTATTGGCTCTCATTGTACCTGGTTTCGACGAAATTAAAATTGAATAGTTTATTGTACAATTTTCTTTGATGTGTTTGACCACTGGTGAATCATATAAATAAATGTATTAAGGCATATTCATTATTCATAAAATATCATTCATTAATAAAGGAAACATAAGGAAAACAATACCAAGTATGTTTTAATAATAAGCTCATCGTGGCACTGTGGGACAGCGTCCCTACTAGAGAGTAGTGAATTCAAACCTCACTCGGGAAATGATTGTATAAATTATTTTCATTTTTCCAGTCTAAAATCATAACACAAAACGTGACGAAGAATTCCGTCTCTAAATTCCCAATTACTAATGTAACCAAATTTGAGAACAAGCCCGAAGCGGACAACAGTATGCCTTGACTGACTAAGCTCTCTGTCTAAAGTATTTCTCAGTATAAAAGGTAATGCTGAAACAAAAAATTGAATAATATATCAAAATATAATCAAATCTAATTATTGAACATACGAAATATAGGATTACAGCACACATCTACCTAAAAGGAGCACCCTATAACAGAAAAGGTCCGTAACAGATAAGTAGGCAAGCGATAGTAAGTAGCTGTGTGGAACGTTAACTTGCCATTGTTTTTGCTGTATTAAGCAGTGTTGTTCTAAGTGGCCAGAATGACTGGGTACGAGTACGTATGTTAATATACCGAGTGCTTATTCAATCGTAGATTGCTTGGAGATTTCAGCGTTTATTAAATTTTGTACGTTTTTAATGTGCGAAAAGTTGACTTATAAGATATATCTAAGTGATACAAAATAATAAATATATTTTCATTTCGTATATACGCAATAAAGGTGTAAATATATTCATAAAATAAGGATAAATCGAAAAAAAATCAAGATCATGATTAATTCTTTATTTATTTGTGTAATTTTCACAATTACATAATATATTTAATGTATTATGTTATAAGAGATATAGAGATATTGCGCCTTGTTTTTGATAAAACGTTGGCTATTTACAATTGAAATAAAACTTAATTAGAATATTTCTTATTTTTAGAGTTTTTAATTCGAATAAGTACTAGCAGTGAGTCTGGTACTGGCATAAATACTTAAAGTTCTCCGCGTGATATATAATTACCGCAATACATAGAATGGAGTTGCTTATCAAAAAAACTATGCACATACGCCACTATTGATTATTTCAATTTAAACTCAATTGTAATCAAGTCGTCAATATCTAGAAGTTAATGTTCTCATCAACTTCATAATAACATTTTTAATGTAACTTCGCTTTTAATTATAAAGTACACAAATAAAACTAATACGTGTACAAACGGATTTTCAATACGAGCGTGACCATACGACAAAGAGTCAGGTATGGGACGGTGGCCTCTTCTAAGTAAATTGGATACCGATCGAAGCGAAACGATTTTATCTGACAAAAAATGTAACCCTTTCTTTTGATATCTTTAGGTAATTTTATGTACACAATAGAGTTTTCTTCTTCGCCTTATCTGAAAATCGTTTAAGGGATACAATATTAGAATTAATTAAAAACTTTAGTTCATATTATTATCATTTTTTAAAGTGTTAATCACACACTTAGAAAACTATATTTTTAGAAAACATAAAAAATTGAACGCATCGGGATTCATATTTCACGATAACGATTGTTCGTAGAATAATCTGGGGGTAGCAGAAATTTGTAAAAATCTCTCCACAGAGATGCTAACAACAAATACAAGTTGTAATAGGCGTATAAGAATTTCGACGCAGCTATGTAGAACGCATGGCTTAGCGGTCAGGGTGCATGGACGGTTTCCAAAAATCGCGGGTTAGAATCCCGCTGCGTTCAAATTTTTATACGTTTTCTAAAAATATGTTTTTCAATTGTAGTTAATAATTTGTATTCTAATTATAAAAGTAAATATGAATATATTCTTAATTAAATATAAAGAAAATTTTTATATTCCCATATAGATAGAATATTATAACATCTTCTTCGTTTAGAAAAGTAGGTACTAGACGACGTATTTAAAATAGAAATATTCGTTATTTATTGAAACGTTGTTGATTTTTAAGTATTTAATGTAACTAACCTTTTTTGAGTCCTTCTGACTGTGAATTTTAATTAAAAATATTTTTAATGATTATGAGACAAGATTATTATTTCACTATATATTTTTGTACTATATTATAACTATTGTAGAGCGCCGTTGAAAGTATAGGCGTGTGATTTTCATTCTTTGCTTCATTTATTTCTCTACTATGTTGAATTTTCTTATTAAATCTAAATTGTCTATTTCTTTAACTATCGTCTACATTATTTCAAGTGATTCGCGTTCTAAAATATACAATAAAGCATTAACTATCCTAATGCTTCCTATAATCTTTTTTATAGAATTTCAACTTTGTTTTAAAAGATATCTTTTTATACTACAACTCAAAGCCAACCACCGCTTGTTTCCAACTGTCTGCGGCATCTGCGATCTTTACTCAGTTTTTGGTTTTTACGGAAGCTTTGTCGTTTTAAAACAGGCTACTGAAACATCATATAATGTTAATACAATCTAAATATCACATCACTTTTTTTCTTATTATATATATTTCATAGCAAACTGAAAACCATGAACGAGCCCCAAACGCTGCAATTTTTTTTTCTTCTATTGTACATTAAAGTTTTCTTTTACTAATTTTGAGTCCCCACAAAATATGTAATATTCTTAAAGATAAAAACATACAAATTTTATCTCTCTCAGAGAGGTAAATTTGAAACTTCATAGTACGTCATAGTATTTTTAGAACTTTGATGATACCGCAATCAACAATTCTTCTTTTATATATTTTAAAGAAGCCATCTTGGCGCACTGGGGTAGCGTCTGAATGGATTGGCGATTAGTTGTGGGTTCGATTCACTTCGATCATTCGGGTGAATTATATTATTTTTATTTCCACTTTTCCGTTCCGATGTTAAAATAAAGCATGTAACTAATAAAAATTATAGTAGTTATTGTTTGCTGAAGCTTAAAATAACTTGTAAGTCACCGTGCACTTTACATCAAGTGTAGCTTAGTAAGTTAGAACGAACGTAATTGGCAATAAATTAACTTCTTACAAGTTGGTTAGCTCCTGGCCTTACTGTAGTTGTCCGTTTTAGATAAAGTTTTACTGCGATAAGAAGAAAATTTACATTGCTTATCTAATAATGATACTAAGTTCGATAACTTTTATAGCTTTTGACTAATCCGACGACCGCACAGAGTTGTATGAGTTTACATATATACAAGTTTGTATAATTATAATAGAATTTCTAGAAACTATATGCTGGCTTATTGATGGATACATTACTTTCTTAAAGAATTCTTAAATTTGTTTTAAATTAATAATAGTATTTGAGGTACTTGTGATATTTTTTTTTAAAATCTTTCCGGATGATTTCAATTAAGGCGACTTCTACTTCTACAGTATAGTAAAGATTATAATCTTCTATTATACGATAAAAAAACAGTAAGAAAAACTGTGTCTGTGCATTAAATCTATTTATTTACGTAAAAACAATTTAGGTGGGTGAAAAATTAATAGCATATTTTTTATTCTTTTATTGTCTGTTTGTGCGTACAAACACATTTTATGGGCCGTTCTCCGTGTGACTAGACTTCTCTTTGTTTGCCGAGAAAGAAAATAGTGGAGCTGAATAACAAATTACAATCATCTGCAACATCTTATGTAAAAATCTCAGAGACAAGAAAACTACCTCCTTAAAGGGCATTCTTATAATATTGTGTTCTAAAATCCACGCAAATAGATAAGCGGTTATCAACTAATTAGTATATAAATAGTTCTTTAAAAAAGCAATCGATTCGAGCTTTAAGCACATATTTGATATTATATTTCAAGAAATAATAGATTCCTTGATGAGTATTTAAAACGTTCTTTCATAGATAACACTTATAGAAAGTATTCCCCTGTATCAGTTTATGATATCATACATATGCAGATTACAACTTAATCCAGTTGAGAGTTTCTAAGCAAGTCATTTACATTTTGAACTGCGGTGCGTCGTCTTAATGCCGTAGTGTGTTCTGAGCTAGGAGGATTACCTCGCTTTGCCCGCCTTACTCGCGTGCTTGTTTACTCTCAGTGTACGTGAGTCCTTTTTGGTGTTTTTGTCCCTCTCGCGTAATTCTTTCAGCATGTTTGTTATAGATTAAACGCATGTCTTTGCTTTTAACGCTACTGTTTGCTCGCACGCCTATATAAATATTTAAAGGAGAATGCGGCCATTTACTTTTTCGGTTATGAACCCTTTAATTGCTCTCGGAGTCAATGCATATATAGCGTGCCGGTGCGACGACGCATTAAAATAAAGAAACACTGTCATATATGCTATGCAATCAACATATTTGTAAGTAATTTGTCTATGTATTGTGTATTCCATAAATGTGAATTCATATACTTTATATATTTGGTATAAAAGTTTTATGGTATTTCCATAGAGTCAAGTAAGTATATATTTTCCGGATACATCAAACAATCATAAGTATAAAAATCATTCTATGTGTTCATATTTGTACACATAGAATACATACAGAATTTTATGTGTACATATTTGTACACATAGAATGTTTCATAGTCGAGCGTCGAACCTAATCTCGTATCGTTACGCTCTTTCTTTGACAGTTATATTCCACTTTAAACATCGTTCATGATAAGTCGCTCATATAATACATTTAAAATACTACCGTGATAAAATTAAGCCCGCCGCGGTCATAAACTCAGCCATAAATAAATATGCATTTGAGATTAACATTAAAATAAAAAGTATTTTTAATGAAATACGATCGATACGCAGTTTGATTTGATGTGGGTATCTTATCGAACCTCATACGGTTGTCCACATCGATATCGATCAAGGAAATACCTAAGATTGATATAAGTGCTTCGTGCAACTGTACATTCGGTTAATAATATTATTGTTCACGTTTTAGATCGATAGGCATGGTAAGGCAAGGTAGTGAGGTAGACTAGGCCGTAACGGAAATCACAATTAAGCTGTGTTGAATAAGAATAGAAGCACGACGCCGTTAGCTCCCGCCTAGCTGTATATAATAAGATTCAATGAATTCGGAATGCATTTACTATTTTATTTAACAAAAGTTTCTGCATGTACAATATTGTATTGTATAATTTACATACAACAGCTATATAATATTCAAAGATACTTTAAGAATTTGTCTGTACTTTATTTGAATATGAACCTATATTATTTTATTTAGATTTAAATGTATAATAATAATTATAATATATATAAAAATATTTATATAAAATGTATAAAAAAAATAAATACAGCATCCATTTTATTTTAAATCAAAACTTATTTGTGGACTCCAATGGACAAAGATTTATCGATTAAGTGAGCACATGCGTTTTATACCATAATAAACAAGAATAAATCGATCGCATCTAAGCTTTCATGAAACCGTAAGCAGAATAAACGACGTGTCACTTAAATCTGATACATAGAGAAACATAACCATTTCTATGTCGTCTTTACGCCTTCAATCTGAACTGTGAGCGGACAAGGTGTTTTCTTTGTAAGGTGGTCTATTACGAAGCCAGACGATATACCAGATACAGTCTTCAATATATATTTAATTGTTTATTTATAGCTTTAGCTTAGTTTGAGGCTATCTTGGCGGAGCGAAGCAGCGTCTGGCTGCAAGCTCGATTAGTGGAGGTTGTGGGTTTGATCTACGCTAGGGGTGATGATTATATATTAATAATTCAATTACCATTTCTTCGCCACTGCTTGACTGACATTGCGTGTTGAATGTCTCAAATTCGAGCGGAAAATGGAGAACAAAGTGTCTTGGCACTAAGTTATCTCTGACTACCACAAAGTAATGTGGAGTAGACAGAGATACTAAGAATGACTTATCGTTAGGACCTCCTCTACCTAGTCCGTATCACGTTTTTTAAATAAGAATTAACTTATAAATATATATATATATATATATATATAATACTTAAAGAGAGAACATTTATTGTTAAATACATTTAAATACAACCTCGTAAATGTCACGGAAAACAAAAAAGATAAATCAGTTACGATAAAATAGCAACAAAAAATGATATTATATTCCGCCACCCAACGCGCTCGTTGTTTATGTGTGATTGGAAGGTAGAGATCAAAGTGATATGATAACTCCTTGTAGCCTACTCAGCTAATGTCGAATATGTATAGAATAAAAAAAAAACCTCTTTCCGCATAACACGATATGTAGAGATAACCTAGTGTCACAATTTGCCTTACCAGAGGAGGGCAAATGAAAATAATTTGAGTATAATCCTTCCCCCGAACGAGGACCAGACGGATGGCGGACGAATGCCACCTCAGTCTATCTGTGACCACGGACTACTGTAAAGTGTTCCAAACGTCGGGTTTCTTAAATGTATTTTCGAATACCAAAATTATACGCAATTAATCCGGTTAAAAATACTTTCATTTCAGAATATGTAAAAATCGCGAAAACCAAAGATATTATTTCCGGACCGATTATCGTTAATATGCTTCCTTTATTATTATGAACATGTAAATATAAAACTGATAGATATAGCGTAGTTAGAATAAAGGATAATCAACATACGCTTACTTGAAGCTGACGACCGTACGAAAGCGCACCCGAGCTATTAGGCAGGGAACTAGGCAGCTTAAGTAGTGGTTAAATAAAGACAAAAACAAAAACTGTACTTAATTACATTAAACATACGGCTTAAATTTACTTATCACGTAATTCTAACCATCAACCGGCCATCAGTACCAAGGAGTGAGATTACAACACATGCGAGTATAGTTCTTATGTATAAAAAATTAAGTTTACTTTAAGATATAGCTATTTAACTACCTGCTGCTTGAATGTTCGGTTTCATAATGGCTTTAGTTGGATTGCGAACAAAAAGTACTGTGCGAATCTGCATATTACTAGAGAACTGTAGTTTTAAGCCACTGGCTTAGCATAACCTAATTCTAGGCTGCGGAGTGGATAATATTGCAATACGGCCATCGGATTCGATTGAGAATATCGCTTTGTAACGGTCTTCCTATCGGGCTGCATTGTGAGCATTTCCTTAGGTTAGTATCGTGATTACGATATCTTGGTAAGATATTATTATTACCGAATAATACTTATTCTAGGAATAATATTGAGGACACGCTTCTTAAGTTGTAATGTAACTTGTATTGAAAATGAATTTTATATTTTGAGTAATGAACGCACATTTTGATTGATGACTTTATGGTACAATAGTAGAATGACTGGTTTTTGCTGTTAATGTGGCAGCAACAGGATAGAGTGTTGGTTTGCGGAATTAGTAACTGGCTAAATAATTTATATTGCTTTGATCTAATAGACTACATGACTAAACTATTTAGTTTTTTGCCGCCCGCGTTCTCACTTACATAATAAACTTTGCTTAAATTAATAATTTAAATGGTTGTAACTTTTTTGTTTATGAACGGAATGAAATAAAACAAGTACTAAATGTTAAGGGAAGCTTACCACAATTCTAAAGTCTTACATGAACAGACAGCGATCAGTCACATTTTTATTCTATGTATAGATATTGATATTTTATAAACATAATTGTTCTCTGATTAACCTTTCAACTTTCAATTTGTTGCGTAGGTAGTACGTGTTACTAAGTAGATAAATAATTTTTTATCAACAAGTATTTAGGTGTAAAAAACGAAGATAACCAACTAGAGGATCAATAATTATAATTTAATTATACCATATTATCTAAAGTTAAAGTTAAAAAATCAGTAATTTAATATTTGTATAAAAACCTTGATATTCAATATACTGAACGTCCAAAATATACCCATACGAAGAGCGGTATCACATATAACTTTCGAAATCAAAGATCACCGGTCAAACAATCAAAGATATGATTGATTATCCCGATTGAAATACGCTTCGTTAGGGACTGCAGCCAAGCGCGCATCTGTCGCATGCTCCACGGAACTTCTGAGACTTACAAAAACCGACGGATAGACGGAGATAGGCGTATACCCCATTTTACATGCGTAAAGGGGATACAAGATAAATTAATCCCTAACCAGGGGTACTGTCCTTCAACTTCGACGGATTTCGAAGATTTATGTTCAATAAAAAACTAAGGTTAATCTGAGTTTTTTATTCATAGTTGTTTTAAAAAGCTTGGATGGTTATCGATTATACTTTTTTTAAATTAAGCCGTTGCCGTTAAGGTTTTAAAAGACAAAATCGATTTCTTATATAAACAATAATGATTACAATATTTTTAGAGTATGTATGTAGTGCATACACACTGTAAGTATTTAATATGCAAAATAACAAAGTAATTTTCTCCTTTATAAAATAAAAAAAAAATCCAAATTACGCAGAATTCAGCATCAGAGCTAGCGAAATGCCTACATTTATTCTACTTTAAGTCGAGTTGAGGTACTAATTCACTTTGCTAACTTCTGCCTTTTGGGGTGGCCTGACGATGATTTTTAGTAGGGACTGGATAACCAGTTAACGTATGAATCAAGTTTTCATATTGGGAATGCTAGCTATTGTCTCCGCCGAGATACAAAATACCGATATGACCATACGACGTCTTCGTTGCAAGAAATATTCAGGGGATACAGCCTACACTTTTAATAGCGGTTACATCATTTCCACACAATGAGAGCGCCGTCCACACCCATTCTCTGTCCGTATGATTTGAAATTATAGCACCATTTTATTTGCTCTCAACGCATTTATATGCGGTCGCCGAGTCGCACAATGTGCCACAATATTATATGCTAAGCCGCCTTCATACATAGCGCTTCGGAGCGAATGTATTCCTGTTAGCGATGTGTCGCGGCCCGCTGTCGTGTGGGTCGCAGAATGAAGTAGTAATTTAATCCGTGATTGTGTCCTCATTTAATTTATACGTAGTATAATCAAATTTTGTACTTGTTTGTATCATTTATATAAACGAAGTGACAAGTTGATTTACTTTTGCAAGCTCTCACATTCAATACGATGACGATCCTTATTTTATTCAAAGTTTGTTGGGGTGGCGGTTAGTTTTTTTTTTTTCCGAATTATAATATTGTCTTCATGTTGCTTATTCAACTGGTCGCTGTCTGTACATGGAAGATATATAAAAATATATATATTTGGGAGCATTTATCAATATAACAGAACCCAAAACAATGATTTGTAATTTAGTTTTCCGCTTATCTGAGCGTTTGAGCACGCTAACCTCAGAAACGGTTGATTTAAATGCAGTTTTGACTATTACATTTTTGTTAACTCCTCTTAACATTAAGTGTTTATTTCAATTCAATCGGTTCATGAAGGAAAAAGTTACAAAGCACTTGTATTATAAATTTAAGCAAAGTTTGTGATTTACATGAGAACGCGGGCGGGCGAAAAAACGAAATAGTTTAGTCGTGTAGTTTACGCAGGCGAAGCTGCTATTAGGTTGTCAGTTATGAATAAATGCGCAATGAATATAAATAAAGGTGCAGTCAAATAAAAAAAACGACCTTTGTAAGATTTTAAAATGTAATCATACTACATCATGGCCATCAATAATACCCAAACCTTCAATAATTACTTAATTATAATTCTATCAAAACATTTAGTTCAAGACTTAAAACCTTTGAATACCTTTGGTCTATTAGTGGTTACCTATTATCCCTTTATTACAAAAATAGATTTCTGACGTGGAGGTGCAATTTAAAAATAGCTTAAGGATAGTTTGAAATTGTAATAATTATAGACTCTAAACCGGCATCAGCAATAAAAACTAAATGATGTTACGTCAATAAAGTAAATTGGCAGGATACAACGGCTATACGTATAATAAGAAAATGGGTCAACGCTTTGGATTATAACGGTGAAGAACACAAAAACACTTGTTAGTTTCCAATTATATGCAGTTTATGTTAAACACTTGGATCATTAAACTAAACGTATAACATATAATTTTATGTAATACTATAATAAAATATAAAAAAAATTGTATTTGTACTGTACTGTGTTTAGAAAAAAATAATTTACGGGGATGAAAAACCAGTAATAGAATATGAAAGTATGATTTGTAATAATGTTTGTATGATTTGTAATTGTCTTAGTTACTAATCGAATTTCATATTTTCCAAGGCGGAGAACAAGATGTCTCTAGGTCCTCTTCGGTTACCTAGAGAGAAAAAATTACAATAGCCTAGAAGTATTAAGAGACAAGAAAATTACTACCTTAAAAAATTGTAAAAATACGATATTCAACATATGTATAATACGATATTCAGTATAATCTATACACAAATTCTTATTCACAAAGCTGCAAAAAAATGCTATTTTAGTACCTTAATAAAACTTGAAACGATTGCAATTGTAATATATATAAATGAAGTGCTTTCTCAATTAATTCGTGTCCACGATTTCGACTATATCAGATGAAATTTTATAGCCTTGTTCACAAGGCAAGATAAAATCATTAGGTCCTTCCACGCGAAAGAAAAAAGTTGAATAAGGAAAAGAATCGATGGATATAATAATACCGCTCCGTAAGTTGTACTCGCGGCAATAAACGCGAGCTGTACCAGTCCATATTTCATGAAAAATTCATATCGTAGCCGCGCCCTAATGATGCCGATGCCATCTTTTATTGCCAGCGGGTATATACCTTTCATTAATCGTTTGTTTCAAATGGTGACACGTATTTAATGTAACGAATGTGCGAGAACGTCACGTGATAAATGTTACATATATCTTATAGATTTTTTCCATCTGTTTTATTATTTTTATGACATAATAAAATGAAGAGAAATAAAATACTTAAGAAACTGTGGAGCTTAAAATTAAAAACAATACTGATATTTAGAACCTTTCAAGTATCGAATAAAGCCATTACGGTTCAGTACAGCACAGCACATAAACACGTGATGGTTATAGGATTCAATAGCACTGATATATTTAGGTATTCAAACTTTTACCGTTACTCTACCTTATTTAGGTATTCAAAGAACGACTTCAGGATGATTCAAACTACGAGAAGGAATCTCACCAAATTCTCCTCTTGGTTTTTCAGTAACAACTAGCAATTGGCTAGGTTATATCTAGGTTTGCTCTATTTCCCTACATGATGTTATAGATAAAGATAACAAAAAGTATATAATCTTATAAATACTTCAATTTAAAAATATATATATTAACATTTTTATTTATCTTATACGGTAAATTTTATTACAAATACTATGAAGTTGTGTACGTCGAAACAAGTTCAGTTAATTTTTATCTCCTATGTCCAATAACCTACTTTCCACTAAGAACACGCTGGGTTGAAATTGAATTTCTACTTGTAAAAACGGTCCGGTAATAGAGTTTACCTTCAGATCAAATAAAATAACAGCCAGCGTACGGGAGACATTGCACACATTCGAGAACCATTCACATCCTTTGCTTTTTCGTGATTTATCTAGAAATCCTTTTAAAAGGGTATTTTATTGGACGCGGTTAATGAATTTATTCCGAAGCCGAGTTACGTTTTTATATATAATAAGCTGTTTATTTTACGTGCTTTAAGGAATTTTAATATAATTATATTATCAGTGTGACAGAGTCTGACTGTGATGTGATGGGTGTGGGTTTGATTTTAACATGGGGAATGAGTATATTAAGATTATTTATGATCTCTGCTTTGGTGACAAACCAAAGTGCGACGTTGAGTTCCGCCACTCAACATGCGATGTCCTAGGTTCAAGCTGAAAATGGAGAACGGTGAAAAAAGAATCAATATACTGTATATGAATACTATATAATATGTTATAATAATCATAATAAATAATGGTTTATTAAGCGATTCTACGCAATGTGTTAATTGAGATTTGACTTCACAAAATTCTACCACAGATAGGTAGACTTAACTGGATCGTATTAATACAATTTGCATTTAAATTATTATTCCACTACTCCAGGCTCACTTTATCTAAGCCTATTGTAATCACACAAAGGTGTAAATGTAAGTAATTTAATGAATATAATGAAGCTTAAAAGCAAAAAAATTATGAATGCGTATACAAAATTATTATTTAGAAACTTCCATACTTATTGTATGGAAAGTATTCATTGAAAACTTAACTTGATTTGATTAAGGGAAAAAATATTGAAACTGTCAAAAGGGTTTTAAATGCTTACATCTAAAATTATAGAAGGTTAGTATATTATAGTTAAAAAAACCTGGCGCCGTGACACTTTGTTCTCCAATTTCCGTCAGAAGTTAAGACATTGCGCGTTGAATGGCGGAACCAACCGATTTTATTAAAAAGGATTTTTTAATGCAATTAATAATAAAATATAAAAGAAACTAAACGTATTAATTTATTGGTATATAAATAGATTTAAAAAGGTATATACTAGATCGTTATATCGCTTTTCGACTAGAAATGTTAAGAAGCTGTACATATTAATGTATACAGTTTTAATCTATTAATTCCGATGAAATGTGTGAGATATTCTTCCACTTTTTCGTCTTGATCGCGGTCGTACCTCTCAAGAGAAAATTACGTTTCCTTTCCACCATTTGGCGTGTTAGCTTACGATGTATTATATCTTTATGCGAAATCATAATTCATGCTGCTTTGCTATTTTCTTCAAAAAACCTACGTGCTGGTGACCATTCGCCTTCTATCTCCTTCTAAAAGCGGCACTTGCTATTGTTTATTATACTTTTAGATTCTCATTCACGATATCTTTTGTATACTGGGATTCGGTGATTTTACTCTGAATAAGATAAAATTACTATTCACTTATATTTTATTAGATAACCTTGCGACGCTGGGCAAGTGCCATGTTCTTTAAATAGAATCAAATAAAGTTATTCCAATTCTCTGCTGCAGTAGTTTATTTCGTAATACTAGCGTTTACTTGTGGACCTTCGGTGTGACCCCCAAGAGCGTGTGCTAGCTACTCATAAACAAAATGATAAATGAAGACAGTCGGTAGTTATGGTAACATAAACGCTGATAGATTGATTGAAAACGGGCGTGTATGCTCATCGATCGATTAGTTCCTACATCTACCACAACCCCAGGCAACACTTATGTATGATTATATTTATCAATATTTTAAGGAAATTAAACGGTTAGACTATCATTTCCATATACATTTTCCGTTTCCATTTTTCATTTTTTCATTCCATTCCATATTCCATTACTTCTTTTATTTCCTGTAATAGTGCGTTGCGACCTAATCGTATACGCTTCATTTTAATTTAAATACTTTCTCTGTTTCATTATTATTGTCTTTTTTCTCTTCTTCTTATTTCAATTGTTATACACGAATAGAGATCCGCTCGACAATCGAAATATTCAAAAGCCTCTAGATTTCCCTCTTAGCAATTCATTTTTCATACGCTTTCTATAACGGCGTCTGAAGTCAAATACGAAAGATTAATTAAATAATATTCAATAAGCGTTGTTTGATTAACAAAAGAGTAATCTGTGGCGGCATCTAATACAAATACGAAGCACTCGTCGAGCTGATTTCAATCACCGTCATTCATTATCCACTTCCCTTTGCATTCGCCGAAGTATATTCGCCAGTTTTGTTTTGTTTTGTTTTACTTTCATATTTCAAAGTTGGAAAGGAAGTCGTGCGATACAATACTTTTAATAATTGAATTGGCTAAAACTTCGTGCGTTTGGAAAGTGGCCGGATTGATTGGCATTTCTTCGAGTTGGATTTAATTAGATGAACCTAATTTATATTATTTAATAAACATATCAACGGAAGTATAAGTATTGAAAATGTAAAATGAAAATGCTTTAACAAAAACGTATCCGTTGGCATTTAAATAGCCTAAAGCATAACAATTTTAATAATGTTTTTTGTTGTCATTAGTTGACGTGAAATAACATTTCTGCGGTTGTATCTCGATAGGAAAAAATAAATTGTGTGAAAAATTACGATGATTACATCTAATAATAGCGGATGTCGGACTTGTTTGATATTGGCGTCATTATTTGTTCATTAGCCGCAATGATAGTGACTTGAGGAGAGCTTTATTTAGTTTTATGGTATACTTTATACCTACTATACGGTAATTTTATTATAAAATTATAGGCAATTAACATTTATTTGTGATTAATAAAAAGCAAATTATAATTTATAATTATTTTATTTCAGCTGCCTACATTCATATTATCTTTATGTATTTATTATATTATAAGCGAGTTAAATATTTAAATTTATTAAAACTTGTTTTAAGCCACTTGCTGTATTTAAATAATATATTTTATTATTATTTAATATCTGCACTCAAAGTAATGAGACGTTTTCTTATCACGCTGATACAAAAAGGCATTAAGATATATTTTTTATCGTAACTATAATTTTAAATGATAATGGTCTTTGCGCTTCATTTAAACTACTTTATAAAAAGTGCGTACCAGATAAACATTTTGTTTATACAATTATGTGATATAAAAATGCTTATATAATTTAATAATATAAAGTTTATATACATCGTTTAAGATAAAGAGACTACAGAAATAATAATAAAGTTATTTTTATATTACGCTCATCCGATTTTTGTAGCACGTTTATTTGGTAGCGTTATACGTTTATTAATATATTACATACTAAAATGAAGTTTGTGTAGTCGCTTACAAAAACGTAAAACTAATATATATATATATAACAACAGGTAGCTGTTGCAAACAAAATGAAATTCAATTTAAAATTAATTTATATTACTTTAACCAAACATGCCAGTCGCCGTCTTGACCTATACGTTCAAAAAGTAACCCCGCATCAAGTCACGAAATATTCTGACGTGGCCGTGCCACTGTACGTATATTGCAAGTCCTTTTTGCCATATCATGCAATTAAAACTGTCCGTCCATCGACAGTAAGCAGGAGCCGATCACTCTTATCAAATACATTAAACTGAGAGCTCCATTTCGTTTGTCTTTTTTCGTTTACATATTTTAGCCTCTCTTAGCTTAGATAACAAGTAATGTGTTAGCTTCTCAGGAATAATTAAAAGTCCATTTATATTTCATTAAGAATTTGAATGTTCATTAGGGGACCAAAAAAGTATTTCGAATAAATATCAGTAGAAGCTGGTTGATTACATGTTGAATTACAGCTAAAATATTTTTCGTCCTATATGGTTGAAAACAATGAATTTGTAAGGCAAGCTTGTATTTCTGTTTGATTATATTTAAGACTTGTTATGTTATGCGCTTTTTTCTGCATAGCATGGTAGTCAGAGAGAACCTCCATTCTCCACTTTTTGCACGAAATCTAGACATTGCGTTTTCTGCACGAAATCTAGACATAACTTAATGCCGCCGATTTGTCTTAGGTACTACGAACGGAGAAATGAAATATTGAGGCTATCGTGGTGCAGGACATCGTTTGACTGTAAACGCGATTGGTTGAGTATTCGATTCCCAATCGGGGTAATGATGGTATACAAAACAATTTCTTCGTCGCTCCCACACTTATGCTGTCGGTTGTCGTCTCTGATGTAACATTAAAATAATAAACTTTCTTGGTTAGACAAAGCGCGCTGTCATTATACGCCATTTGTCTGCCTCGCATATTGCAAAAAGTGCATACAGGAAATTGTGCTACGCATATGGATACACATTTAGAGTCAATAAAGAATATTAGCTGCAAATATGCTGCGTAAACATATTTTTATTATATAACATTAGCAAATAATTTTCTTAAATGTAAAATTTTATTCTACTGAAACTTCTATTTAATATATGTTTTTGTTTAATATAAATCGAGAAATTTCAAGATTCAGAACTACTGATCCAGGCTAAATTAAACCGCAAAATAGAGGCTCACTAAAGTAGTGTTTTGTGGTAACATCTGCTTGTTGCGGAAATTATATCCTAAATGTTACAGAGTTTATTATCACTTGCTTCCTTTGTGTGCATTTCGGGGTACAAAAGTTGTTTTATGTAGATAACGGACACTGTATCAATCTAATATTTTTATGTTATGTATTACTGTAAAAAAGAAGAGAGTCAGTGGCGTAATATATAAATATTTACATACCGGAGAAAGAAATTTCTGTTGTCGTTTAAATAGATAGATGCAGTCTTACAACATCAAATCAAACAGATTTTGCGAATGCGACTGAGGAAACAAGAATATTACAAATATACAATTTTCATCAAGTGGGAATCGAACTCACACTGATATCACAACAAAGCCACGACGGTATAATCTTTTCCCACTACACTTACTTGTGTCGTATGTATTTGTAAAATAAAAAATGGAGCAGATAAAATATTAAACAAAGAAAAAAGTATTAAAATACTTCAAGACATTCAGGTTAAAAGTTCCAGAGAACCCTCTGAGATAAGTAAAGTAAAAGGATAATGACTATGAGGGACGCTAAAGAATATGCAAATATGGTAGCTTTGACGTACTTTGGTCTTTTGATTTTACCGCTTGTAAGGATAGCTTACTACAACCACTAAATAAATATAAAATTTAAATTTCTGGATCAATATTTTTATGCATTTATTGGGAAACAAAAATTAAAACATACATAAACAGAGATAAGACTAAAAAGAGTGGGAAAAGTGAAATGCTTATACAACTTTAATAGCGCTATCTTTATATGTACATATTATTATGCTACAAAAGTTAGTTAGGGTAGTATCGTTAATAAAATTAGGTACACATTATTTCTATAAAAAGAATACAAAAATATACAGTGCAATTGAAAATATCAATAAGGTGTACTGGAATGCGTTGATCGTGTATCGTATGATTTATCGCACTTGTGTTATATGTATTTTTTCTTATATTTATTTTTTGTTCACAGTTTGCACCACCTCGACCTGGCGGGGAGTCATCGTGTTTGCAGGGCCCCGACTGTTTTATGGTATGGCGTACACTTTTTCTGATCCCATACACTTTACAAACTAATAAATTAGTTTTAGAGCCAATTAATTTTAGTATATAATTTCCATATCATCTTATAATTACAGCGCCAATTGCTTTATAATAGTATTAAATCGAATTACCGCCAAAAAACTAATGTGGGCGGTTGTTAAAATTAACTTTACTCTTAAATGTCCGTAGAATATTTATTGGATTTTAAATGTCAAAATATTAAACTATAATTACTTAGTTCTAGTATATATAGATAATAAACCGGTCTAACAATTAATTTTGTAAAAATATAATACAAGTTTAAAATACATAAAGTACGGAATGCTAAAGTAAGTTTGTTTTTTACCATTATCTATCGTAATAATGTGAAATATAAAAGAACACTAATTAATACTTCCAGCTGATGTTGCTCGGGTTTTTGTAGTCAACGTCGGCATTGAAATTCAGGACTCATTAATGATATAGCTTGAGAAGAAAAGGCAGTTAATTAAAATCGTATATATAATTAAAAATGTAATAATTTTTAAATGTAGATATTTTTTACATTTATAAAATATTAAAAATAATATCTGTATTTACAGAGAATATATTTTTTTTCCTATTTTTATTTGAATCATAAGTATAATTACATGTGCAGGGATTATTTCAAAGTAGGCATGCATAACGAGGATATATTTAGTAGTGTACGTGTTTATGAAAAAAATAGATACGACCGAAAATAATATAGCACTGGTTACTGCGTGTTATCTACTAAGAACACAAATTAGTCATATTAGTAATAAAGTTCGATATTAATCTGTCGCATCGAGTCTACCAGCATGAAATCTTAAAGTACTAATGAAATTACTTGTTAAAATCAATAAAATTGCCACTTCAAAGGCTCCACGGATTTCAGGCGACAGGACATTTTGTCAATACCAGTAATTAATAACCGCGGCTCAGCTCGTTCTCATAATTATTAAAGCTTACCAACGCAAGAGTGGGCGTCAAGTTAACGTCAACTCCAACTAATGAGTGTTTCAAATGACAAATGCTGCGTTTGTGTCGGCCATCGAATGTATACCTCTAGTATATAGTATGTGTTGCTTATTATATTATTTGATCTTATAACAAATTGGTTATTACTATAAAATACAGAAAATATACATATTTTAACTCTTTATTTATTTTTTAAGCTTAATCAAGCAGACAGAAATATTAAATCCGTTTTTCTTTTGCAGTGTTGGGAAAATTGTGAACTTCTACAATCTAATTACCAAGTATGGGGGGCAGTATGTGATGAGAAAGATATCTGTGTAAGTATAATTTATTTGCATTACGAACCAAATATTGATATTTATTAAAAAATAAATAATTAATAATTTAATTTTGTTATAGTTTCCTGGCTGCAAAGTAGCTTGTGAGTTCCACACAGAAGTGGCAAGAGCATCTCAAACACAACCAGTGATTCACACAAAAGGTGAAGGAGTGATGAGGGTTAGCGGAGCACTTGCTCGCTGGCCACCGCCAGCTCCACGTGCTGCTTCTCGTCCAGCACCTTTTGTCTACGTAGTGATGAGACGAGCTGCTGAAGGACCGTGGCGACAAATTATACAAACACAAGCTCTCGCAACCAGAGTCCCTTCTAACAACGAAGGTGCACTTCTTAGGGTGCTGGTCGTCGATCCACTGGGCTTGGTTACAATCTATAGCCCAGACGAAACTTGGGTGGCCCATGATACAAACAGCTCGAATCACGATGAACATAAATGGACACTAAAAGAAATATCACTCATACACCAAAAAGTATTGGTGATTGGTGAAATCGCTTGGGAGCCCAGAATAGCCCGTGGTGTATATCTAGTTACATGGGAAGTTGACGGAGGTGGCCTCAAGGGAAATTTATTCACCGATTCAACTCGAGTTACTTTGTCTTTATGGCCAGATACAATTTACCATATTCAAGTAGAACTGGTATCTCGGACGCCAGGAGTTGACAATGAAAAATCTGAAACAATGACAATTGACACTAGTCGAGCTCAACGTGTTTCTACAGAAAGTGTACAAGACGTTGAAGTTAGTGAAGGCGATCGACTTATGTCAGTTCTTGTTAGCTCTATGAGAGGTGAACGCGTCCCAGAGCGTACGCCAGATTCAGAACTCGTATTGGGTTGTCTGTCGGCTATGATTGCTTTTGGATTAGGAGGCCTTGCTGCCATTATATGGAGGCGGAGGCGAAGAGGTACTTTTCCAGGGACTAACGTATACGTTGGATCTTCTTCTGTTCTAAAACGTAAATTAGTGGAAGATTTTCTGCCAACATCACATTGTTTCCAACCTGTCCTCGCTCCAAAATCTCCTACTAATGGAGCCGCGGCGAGAGATGTAGTTGTGTGACGTCATAGTTTTGACATGCTGTCATTTGAAGGCCGCGTTATGAGTTCCTAAAGTTTTTGGACGATATATTCGCAAAGGAATAATTGAAGTGCAGTGAAATGGATTTAAGAATGTGATACAGTTATGTAAGTTGTGCCAGTGAATGAAAGTTTGGCGATAGATTTAAAAAAAAAACTATTCTGTTTATTTGTTTTTGTTCAACTACGTACTCATGAACTCTTGAAGTCTGTGTTTATGCTAAAATATATATGTTATCGAATGGAAATAACCTATATGACTTTGGTATGTAGATCTAGGCAAATTGTATATTGAAAAATGTACTTATAAGTGTATTTATGAATCACAGTAAGATTAACACCAGAAAAGCATAGTATAGCAATGTAAATAATATGAAACATGGTAAACCATCATTTCTTAAAGTTAATTAAATTAAATGTGCTGTAAATATATGTACGTCTTGTAAGGACAATTTTCTCAATTAATGATAAGGTATTTTTATCTATCGAGATATTACAAATGTACTCTTAAATAAGTTTGCAGTCTTCTCAAGCGTATATTAGCATATGTTTTGTGATAGCGCAATAAAGTAAAAAAAAAAATGCCAAAACACCTTCATTTCAGTTATCGGAACCACATTTTATAGACACTTAAAGTAATAAAAATATTTTTACAGCTAGTCCTTATTATCCTTTAGTTATAGTTCTTAGATAATATACTTTACTTCTAATTGTGAATCTTACTTACACTAGGAACCTTACGACTTCTTCAGCAATAAAATTACATGTATGTATTTGTAAATATTTGAAACATTTATTGTATAAACTGACAGAGTAATTATATTTTTCGTGAACGTGAACAGATATTTCTAAATGTAATGGAGGAAAATTATAAATTAACTGTATTTTTATTCGAAATTTGCGTGGATTTCGTTCTTAAACTAGTTATTAGTCATGCAAAAATAAGATTGTCTTGTAATAATTGTTAAATGATGATGTAGTCAAATTTGTTTGAAGTTGATGTTAGCTTTAAACATGTACTTAAAACTTTAATTTCTCGTAGGGGCATAACATAATGAGCCAAAATTGATTTGAGCTGTTAACGAATATTGTTTGGTGACCAAATTTATAATAGTATAAGTTAAGTACTTAGTTAAATTTATTTATTTTGATATTACATTCGTACCTTCATTGGAATTTGTAAATAAATATTATTGCTATATTGATGCAGCTAAAATTTAACGAGTATAAATAAATATGTCTGCCAAATTACAATAAGTTTTATTTCGTAATCAAATCTTTGTTTTTGTAAACCAAAAATACAATAATAAAATAAAACTTCTAACTGTGTGAGTCATTTTAATTTGAAGGGATTTATTGCATTGACGGTTTTAATAAAAACGACAATTCCAAGAAAGCTTTTAAATAAACATTAACTCATATTCAACATAATTCAAAGGGCTCGTTGTGAGCCTCGTGATTTGACTGAGTTTTGGATTAAACAGTACCATTGTCTAGGGATTAATGTCAACGAAATTGTTGTCACAAATGCCTGATCAAACAAAAAAAATTGTATGTCACGCTACCCCAAGGTTCTCATTGTGTACAAACCTAGCAAAAAAAACGTATTCAGCTAGAAAAATTGAACTGGAACATTTGAAACACCTAAGCGGTTTTTGTTCTGGGTCTTTTAATGAATTTCATTAGGCTAATCTTGTTAGCTACCTACTTAGTGACATTTATAAAAACTTTATAGAAACATGCAAATGTAGAGGAGGTCTATGTAAATTACTTGTAAATGGGAGATATCGTCAGTATTTGAACTATAATAGGCCGTATTCATGTTCGCCTCATCATAAATCAGACCTCTAGATTAGAAACGTGCTTTTTGTTTTCACGTCGTTAGAATCGAATTGAAGAATTTTTTTACTTCGAAACACTTTAGATAAGACTCATTGATATGGACTTCTAGTTTCCTCATAAGTTTTCATTACCAGAAATACTTTTGGTTTCAAACATACGGTTGTTGTTAGATGAGGCATTTTATTTTATTTACTTACTTTTTTCTGGCTCGCGGTTCCAGTATAAAGCATAGGCTCATAAATAACAGGGAAAATAGAAGGCGATCGCTTCCACGAGTATCCTTTTGGGAACGGCCAAGCATTCTTTTAAGATTTATTACAAAACTTGGGCACATTTCTTATTCCTTATGGGTTTCACGTCCAATACTCTTAAATTTGATAATTTTACGTCGTTCATTGTACTTTTAAGATTTTGAACCAAATAACTTACTTATTATTTGTATAGGATATCTTATGTGAGATCAATGAGTGTAAGTTTTTTCTTACATGATAATTTATATTTACACTATAAATGACACTTTGCCTGTAATTACAGAAAAACGAAGAACTGAAAGATGAGCCCTCTCACTAGACTCAACAAAACATATGTTGTTTTAGGCAATAAAACTACTTAGTTTACTACTAATTTTTTTCTAGTGTTATTCACGCACTTAGGAAATTAAAAAACATATATTTAAAAAACGTATAAAATTTTTAACGCAATTACAACCTATCTTAAAAATCAACCAATCAAGAATATTCTTTGGGTAGCAGAAATTTGTAAACAATCTCTCTACAGATATGCTAACAACAAATACAAGTTGAAATACGCGTATAAGAATTTCGACGTAATCGGATGTAGAACGCATGGCTAAGCGGTCAAAGCGCTTGAACAGTTCTCAAGAGGCGCGGATTCAAATCCTGCTGCGTTTAAATTGGTAAAGGATTCCAAAAGATATATATATATACGTACTAATTGTATGTTTAACTATATACAATGCCAAAAACATATAACAAACATAAAACAAGAACATATTCTATTTCTCGTTATTACTGATATAAACTGGCATAATTATATAAACAGATTAAAGTAATATTTCATAATCCACCTCCATTTTAGCTACGCCGTTTCTCAGGCAATCTCTGGACGGTAACAACTAAAGCCGTCTGTACCATGCACCAGCAATTAAGATAAAATTGACATAAAATATATCGATTGCATTTTATATCTGCCTTATCTTAGGACCAGGTTCGTAATCGTCGGAATCCTTGTGGCTGCTAGAGAGTACCTATCTTATGACCAATCTAATGTGTTAGGAGGAAATTCTGATATCGCATTTATTAAACAACTTAAAATATAATATCTAAATCGTATATCTCTATCATAACTATAAAGCTATTTAATTACAAAAGTGAAAGGTCTAATTTGTACAAAGATCCAAAGGCAGGTTCTTACTCGAACGAGGATAATATACGTGTACTGCAACAGGTTTTGATTCGAGAGGTTGTAATATTTAATCTAACGTCATCTCAGAATTCTTATTGGCCAACGGAAATTCAGGTTACGCAATTAAAGCATGAAATAGCCACTGTCTGTATGAACGTTTTCAAGTGACAGGTCCTTTAAAGGCCATCTAGAGGCTAAGAAATAACCATGATAAAATGCCTAGGGACTATGTAGAAAACATCATAATATATTTATATTTCATTTTACAACCAATGTTTATTAAGCCAAGTTGTATTTCTATAACTTTTATAAAACTTTTTGATTTCAAATAGATTTTTCAAATAAAGATTTGTAAATGTAAATGTATTTTGTACTATAGTACAATTGTTTAAGTTAATATAATATATTATAAATATATTATATTTCATTGAGTTTTTTCTATCAGTACCAAACCATTTTATCACTTATACAATTAAATAATTCCAGATTAAATTAGCGCAAACGTTTTTCATATTTGATTAAAGTTGTTTAGTATCTATATTACCATAAACTTAACTATATTTAAATAAAACTTGCCATAAATTGCAATACCTGCCAAAGATAAAAACAGACAAGGTAAACTTTAAGTCTACAATGTAGTATTTTAGCAGAAAAGCACCTAATTACTTTCACGAAGTTTAATTTAATCTCCGCTATCAAGTATGAAACGGCCGATCCCCGAGGGAGCCATGCGCCTGCGCAGGTAATGGGCGGCTGTCAGCGTGTAGGCGATCGCTAAACATCACGTTGTAAATACTGGTAAATATTTGTCTTCAAGTAATTACTTTAATTGTTCACTCCGCTTTCTGTGAGACGTTGATACGTGGGCACTTTGAAGGGTTTATTGAATGAATTTAAAGGGGATTGCAGAAATGCTTTGAAGAGTGTTTTTTGCTTAAATGCTAGTATTATAAAGTTATAGCTTTTTTAAATTTTGTGTTCTAGTACATACATTTATTATTATTATCAATTCCATTTTAACCTCGAAGAAAACATTTCACGTGATATATATATATAGATAGAAGAGATTAAAGATATATATATATATATAATCTTACTTTTTTACTTAAAGTAAATTACAGTATAAAACAGTATTCTGGTCCCCAGTATATAATATAATACATGGTTTTTTTAAATGTCTTAATTTAATTTTCACAGAAATATTTATTCATAATGTAGTCTTTAATAATATAACTCAATCCAAAAGTAAGCTGTAAATCTACAAGTTATTGGAGCAGAATGCAAGCTTATGAATAAACACTTAACATTATTGAACGTAACCTGTTTCGACTGTACATTTAATTTGTGTTTCTCGCAAGATTTACTTCAGAATAATTATTGCGTGTAAACGCCACTATCGATGCTTTGTAAATTTACATTAATTTAAATTTATCCATACAATGAACTTATAACTCGTATGTATATGTCAACTTACTTTTAAGATCACAGCTTCTTTTGGAAACAAAATAAAAAAAAACGAAATTATGAAGCTATTTAGATTAAGTTAAATTTGCACAATAAAAATAATAATCACTCTATTTATGATTAAAATTCATACTTTACATAAATAAACCTTGAAACTTATCAGTGAAGCTTTTCTTACAACGCACCTAATGTTTACATGGTCATTAATTATTAGTTTTTAATTAGTAGCATTTTGAATCACATTATGCCCAACAGGTGGCGCTGATTGCTAATTACAACGGTTACAAATAACTGGTTATAATAATTAGAGATGGGCGGTGTGGGCGGTACTTCTTGGTGTTGAGGCGTGGTCGCTTTTCGGCGATGCCAATTCATGATTAATTTAACAAGCGATCCAATACCACGATCACCCTTTTACTTATTTAGATTATCAGCAAAATTTCACATTTAATTTTTAAAAATTGCGCTTTTATAATTTAAAAACGGAAATGTGGTATTTTTGAGAAAATAATTTTATTTTATTGAAAAGTTTTATAAATACAATTAAAAATATACTTAAAGTACCATTTACTTCATTAATATAATATAATCTTGGTTCAGTACAAAAGCTCAATTTACGTGCAATGCGCGAGCGCATGTCGTGCTCACTCGGCGTGTGACCGTACCTGGTTGAATTATACAGTTATAGCAACACTGGTTGCAAACATATATAACTCAATTTAAATGATTATTCCTTAATAATTATAATAATTTTATTTTATGAAATTAATTTACTTTAGAGATTTATGAAGCTATTAGTACATATTCAAAAGAAACAAATTGTAGACATTTTCTTTTACGTACAGTAACAAAATAATTTAATTTGCTTCTCACGGCTTATTCAGCATAATAGTAAATAAAATTGGTATTTTTAACGGATTTGTAACATCAATTTACAAAAGTATAAATAAATATACACGATTCACTACCCTGAGGCAATCGTGGCGCTATAGATTAAAGTTATTTCCATTTAACAGTTCTAGATCTAGACAAAAGTTGCGGTGAGTTCTGCCACACGCAATGTAATGTCTTGAATTTGGACTTAAAACGGATAACGAAGGAACATGACAATAAATTCTCTTCCCCTATCCTTTTATACGGGATGATAACGTGAAAATAAAGATCCACTACAAGTACATTTATGTAGTATAAGCCATTCTTTTCAAAATTAGAATTATTATGTCGGCACACAAAAGACTAGCCTAATTCACTTGCAAGTCCTATCACAGATTTTTTTGTGATATGTTCGTGAAGTTGTGAGTTTTATTGCCTACGTGAGGAGTTACTAGATGGCCAGTAAACAGCCACAAACATACATGTAAATGAATGTAGAATTAAATTAACTGCTTATGAATACAGTTTTTGGTTACATTTTTTATCCTTAAAATGAACACACACGATGTGAGGGTGGGTATATTGTATTATCATATTTTGTTAGGAGTTTTACCTGAGACCAATAATTAGACAATGGCATTGAAATCGTGAATCGTCTCACAAATTCTAGCTTCAATAGTAAAATATTCAAAACAAATTTTATTATTTTACATTTTTTTTTAAAGTTATATCAACTTTATATTTTCGATAAATTTACGATAGGTACAAAAATATAAAGCCTATTCACAAATTAATGGTAATATCTGCAATTGGTAGATTGTGAGCTTCAGTTTGTCTCGGAGGACAATTATTCGTGAATAGCGACTTTCACTGCTCACTAATAAATTCTGTTAATTCCACAAAATAAGCGTTCTAAGTGAACATAAAGAAAATTGAAATTGTGAAGTTAATTTGTAGAGAACGTAGGTACGCAGGTTTGCGTCAGTACTATAGAGCTGCTATCTTGCTAAATCTTAGACTATTTCTATTACTATCTAAGCAAAAGCGGAAATATTTAAATATAAATTGGAATCAATTATCATTAGCGCCAAAAACTAAGATGGAAATATCGATAAAACACATAACTAAATCACGATTTACATCTCATCCTGCCCACATATTTTTCACTATTCCAGGCAGATCGTATCAATTTTAGAACAGGAGTATTCTAGAAATGGCAAATATAATGTTTATTTTATTATTTATAAACTGTACATATAGCGTTTCTACGGTTTTAATGTTTATGTATATATAATTTATTACAATAATATTCATATTTCGTATTAAATACATAAAAATAATTACACATTTCTATTATACTATGTAAATTTTGGTAATTAAAACTCGTATATGTTATTTCATAACAAAAATCAATCTAATTTATAGCGTCATACAAAAACAAAAAGTTTAAATAAAAATATTATGCTATACTGATCTCAGGCAGTTATTCCTAGGTATCAATAATTGGCATATCTGTAAACCAGTATACGGTAGATCATTTATTTTAATTTTCTTAATAATTTTGTATCTGAATGGCCTCAGGCGTTCAATGCTGGACCAGCATGGTATCGTTTTATGCTTTTTACCTATACTGTATAATCAATCTTTCTATAAAGATACTGGAGACTGGATATTGTAAGTTTATAAGTTGGGAATCAACGCATTTTATAGTTTCCGTTCTAAAATAATTATGGTATCATTTTTAATAAATAGTTAAAATAACGAAAAATTCAATCAACGTTGATTGAGAAATTCAATTTAATTCTTCTTTTACAGTTTTTTAATATAAAAACAGATCGATTATTAGAAAGCGTACAAAATTTTTAACGCATCAGGACTCGAACCCGTGCCTCTAACCCAAGCACTCTAATCGCAAAGCTCAGCTTAAATTAATACGTTTTCTAAAAAACGTTTTTTTTTTTTAATATTATAAATGTGTGAAAAACACTTTAAAAATGTTAAAATATAAATGAAGATATTCAGATTAAATTAATTTCTTTTTTACACACAATTTTTTATACATTTGTACTGTGTAATGCTATAAACGCCGATCTGTTTCTTGGGTGTCATAAAATATCTAATACAATGTAAGTATCTAACCTGGCGCTGTATACTGCTTCCATAATCTGAATCAGTTGCGGCTACGGTGATTTATAGGCCATTGCCTACGCACTAACTAACATTATGTGTCTCTGGCAATATAGGCTTTGCTGTTACCATGGCATTTGCTATTGTACTTTATAAAATATCGTTACAGTTTCATGTACCTTAAGAATGTTTCAATAAGAGCATTTATTTTGGGAATTCCAACAAATTTTGATATTAGTATTGTACTATTATTAGGTATTGAAAACGGTGTTCTTCATAACTTATATTATTCTCATAGCGAAAATTTTAAGATAATTCGTAGAAAGATCAGATCGGTCGATCGCTACCCCATTAAGCTACCCACAATACCTTACCTTATAGATACTCTATCTAAAATAACTACACACATATTCGATTTAAATCACCATATGCAATATATATTTAAAATTATTAATTATGATATATCAGGTGCACTGCATAATATTTCATTTGGGGGTTATTACAGGCGCAAGATACACTATTCAAATATATTATTAAAACACACTTATTAGCTTCACTTTTTTACATTACAGACACTGAGTCTGTATCTCTATTTTTCTTTATGTTATTTGTTTTTTGACTGTTATCTTACATTAGCTTAAATGATTGCTCAGAACTCTATTTAACTCATTTGTACAATTCCATACATTATGTTGACAGATTCATTTTTATGTCGGTACTTGATACCTATCAAATCAAAGTAAGAAAATATTGCAACTTGCAATTTTATATAATAAATTTTATATAATAAAAAGGAAGCAAGTTTATTTTAGTTAGTTTTTAAGACTAACTTGTATTTTTAGACAACAAAAAACATTTATGAATAAAATAAATATTTATTTTGATTTAAAATGAATAACTAATTTAGTTCATCATACAACAAATTACAGATACTTGATTATACACCAATATTGATATACTACTTAATTAACATATTTGATGAAATTAGGTTTGCAGATAAATTAAAGTTATTGCTGACTTATGATGCCTGTTATACGGAGGCTAATATTATATAATAATATATGATAACCAATATTAATTTTACACTATAAGTTTTGTTTACGACGTCGGGATTCAGGGTACAGGATGTTTCAGTTTCAAGTCTTTTCCCGCATTGCAGGGTAAAGAGAACCTAGTGTCAAAACACCCATACCTACTTCATTTTATGCATTAATTACAAGACATTGATTGCCACGAAAATAATTATATATATAATAAAATTGTAACTGATTGCTGTCTGTACTTGGAAGAGATATATAATTGGGGGCATTTGCTGAGTAATAGAACTCAAAACAATGATTTTTAAGTTTTTTTTCTGTTTATCTGTTTCTTTGTGCACGCTTATCTCATACTGATTTAAATAAATTGATAGACTATTCTTTTGTAGTAAACTTCCCATAACATTTAGTGTTTATTTCATTTCAATCGGTTCAAACACAAGAGAGATGCAACCATTTAAATTATAAATTTAAGCAAATCTTGTGATTTAAGTGAGAACGCAGGCAAGCTAAAAAACGGAATAGTTAATTCATTTAGTTAACGAAGGCGGAGCCACGTGCGGGTTTTAAATATAATCATTCTCCAGGATGGTGATCGAACTCTCAACTAATCATGCATTTACAGTCAAACGCTGTCCTATCCTGCTAGAATTGCACTATAAAAATCTATAATATAATTATTACACTAAGTTTCAAAAGTATTAAACATATTTTGCTGGCAAAAAGAAATTGAAAGCAATTTATTTATTAATCTTCAGTAGATTACATACTAACCAGATATAGTAATACATTATATCACTATCACAGAAATGCGATAAATACATTATGCATCGCACTGATGGGATTAACGCGATTTGAATTGCTTATTACGATGATTGATGTACACATCAACTTTATACTAATTATGAATTCGTAATGGATCAATTTTGACGGCCAAAAAAAATAGCACGTTGGTGGTTTCTATGATACAAAAGCATCTATGGACGTCTTTTAGTTTAAACTTTGATTAAACTTCGTATTGGGAAATTGGGATTCTTTTCTGATAAAAAAACTGAGTTAAAATTTGCAAGGAGCGTTGTTCTTACTGCCTTATTGGAGGTTCTGTTATTAACCAGAATAAATTTATATCACTATATTATATATATATATAAATATTATAAGTATAAATTTACCTATATTAACATTAAATTTCAATCAGTTAAAATTACTATTTGCAAATATTTTAATTACAAAGTTAATTATTGGTACAAATTATATCTGTGCATGTACTAAGTATAATATCGGCCATAATGACGCAGAAAAGCGTGTAGGTATCTGTAAACACGATTGACTTTGGGTTCGAGTCCCTTGGCGAATATTTAAATTGGCAATGGCTCGATTTCATACGGAAAGTCGAGAACGGAGTGTCTTGACACTAGGTTTCATATACCTACCCTGATATGTGGGGATATGTGTATAACCGATTCATTTTCTTAAATTCTTGAAGTAAGTAAAATAATAGTTTTGGATTTTATTACATTAATAAATGCTCCCAATAATATCTTTCATGTACAGACAGCGATCAGTCACTTTGTATTATATGCATATAGATATGTCGAAGTTTAGGTCAATATATAAAGCATGGCCTAAATATTACAAAGTTTATATTCGTAGAGTAATCCGACTCACAAACTATGTTATAGGGGATATTCCGGTAGTTTTAGATACGGCACGGGATTAAGGACAGAGGCGGTATTAGTGAGGATTTCGCGACTGACCATCGAATAGCTTAATTGTCAGCTTTAAACTTTCATTAGAACACTAAATTGGAAATCAAAACATAGTACCTTTCTTCGACTTCAATTTCATTAATTCATATATTTATATAAGAAATATAGCTATGTTATATATTATACGATTAAATATACTTACTGAAAAAATTATAATAAAGGGCTTATCGCACATTTGCGATGGTTCAAATGATAATGACGCAATATGAATCAATTAATTACTTTATATTGTCTCGTAGTTTTTTTGACATAAAACGTATAAAAATTTTAACGCAGCGGCATTTGAACCCGCGCGCTCTTGGAAACCGTCCAAGCGCCCTGACGCATGGCTTAGCGGTCGGATTCAAATTTTCATACGTTTTCTGAAAATATTTTTTAAATTCCTAAGTGTGTAATTAACACTTTAAAAATGTTAAAAAAACTTTTTTGACATCCAAAATTATCAACAAATTTTATTGTTCTACTTAGATATAGGAATATGCTGCCTTGAGTTGCGCCACTCAACACACTGTGAAGCTGTTAAAAAATAAATAGTATAACACATATTTTTACATTTTGATGTAGAACGCATGGCTTAACAGTCAGAGCGTTTGGACGGTGTCAAAGAGGCGCGGGTTCAAGTCCCGCTGCGTTCAAATTTTTATGTTTTCTAACAAAAAATATTCCACGTAGATATTTCAACGACAATTAGGTTTAATTTTAAGAATTTAATAAGAATATATAAAAATATATTATTTGTAACGAAAAAAATATATGAAATTACTTAAAATGGCACATTTTTTACACGTCATTGACATATGTATAATTTTACTTTTACACTATACTAATAAAATAAAAAAATTCGAGAACAAGATCATGGGCAGCCTAAAGGTATATTATGGTATAAAAAAGTGGTCGTTATGCTATACGTTGCGCATTGCCTCCGGATATGAAATAGGAACAAAATGTAAATGAATTAAATATTAATGAGATTACAGATAAACTAATATGGCTGATATCTTTTTTTTTGTGACGCTGGGAAATGCAGTCCGTGTGCAGGCCCTTGCGGAAACGGACGGTACTGTGGGACTCAGCGGCAAGTAATATGGCTGATACCTGAGCTGGATTTTGACTAAAACACACCTACTGTTATTTTTTGTGTAGCTTAAGTATAATAATCAATAAAACCAACAGTCATATTTTATTTATTACAATTTAATGTTCGATTATATGTTTTTGCTGTCATACATCTACATATATATATATAAGAGTTATAGATTATTTATTGTTCAAATGTCGACGACGATTGTGGGCAACGGATTTTTGTATACAACGCTCTATCTTCGTGTCCTTCGACAAAAACAAAAGTGTATAAGAATAATTATCTGCATTACAACTCCTACAAAGAAAAATCAAATAAATAAAAACAATTCGGAGACAACTAAAATCCTCACTCTTTTGGACACCGTGTATTCAATGCACTCTTAGCTTATAACGAGTGCCAATTTCAATCACAACATAACTTTAAAATTATATTTATTATTATTAGTAAATTAGTTTACATATTTAATAAATAGAAACTTTTGATTTTTCACATTTTTAAAGAGTAAGAGACCGAGTTTTCAGTAATACATACCTATAATAAAAAATAATACAATCATTTGTCCGAGTTCAATTTGAACTCAAAACAAATATAATATAAACAGTTGTAAATATTACCCATAGAAATTACTTTCTTTATCGCATATTTGTTGGCTATCGTTGTGTGAAGCTGGTTTCTACTTCGAGCTATCGTTGTCAAAGCGAAAACGTAATATACAGTTGAACAGTCAACGGTTCGTTTATTTCATATATTGTGAAATTAATGGCTTACGATTTTAAAATTGGTTGAGTGTTACAGCGACATCATCGTATGACTAAATACTATGGTGGTGGGTTCAATTCTGACTTTGGGGCATTATTATATTTATAATACATTTAAATCTTTGACATATGAACAAATGGCTAATGGCTTACGTTTTTTAAAATAATTGAACCTAGTATTGAATTAAGTTAGACAAAATAAAACTGCATTTGATGTCAATAAATGTTAAATGTTTCTCACAAGTCAAAGAAACAGACAAACATATCCTACACTAAAATGATTATGGAATTCAAGCTTACAATGTTCTCGTGAATTTGTTTCATTAGAAAATCAGATTTGAAAATTCAATACGTAGCTACACATGTAGATTGTAGATGCAATTATACGCTTCACACGATTTGTTTTCTTTTTATATAATCCTGACAATACAATTGTGATATAAAATTTAAAAAAACCACGGGCCTAGTGAACTTAAAATTTATGAATATTAAATACAAATAAACCAATATTAAAATTAAATTAAAATCAGTTAAAATTACGTTTTATATTGAAATGTAATTATATTAATAACAAAGTTAATTATAGGTACAAATTATATCTGTGTATGTACTGAGTGTTATATCGGCCATCGTTCGGCGAAGTAAAAAACGTGTTACGATTGGTTGTGGGTTCGAGTCCCCTGACAAATCTTTTTTTATGCTCTGAAATATAAGACAAATCGCGAGGGGAGTGCCGCCAGTTAAAACGCAATGGCTCGATTACATGCGGAAAGTGGCGATTAGAGTGTCTTGACACTAGATTCTCTCTGACCACCCTGTAATGCGGGCCAATGCGTAAAACAAAATTATTTTATCTAAATATACAAGAAAACGATGTCGTTACGTACGACGGTCAGTCAGACCGTCAGTGGACTGCCTGACTGACACACAACGGACAGCCGAAATTACTGAACGTAGAAAACTTGGCGTGTAGGTCACTTGGGGAGTGTAGACGAGAAGGATTTCCAGAGAATCCTTTGGGAATATTATATCGAATTAAAAAAAAAATAATAATTTATAGAAATTATTTGTTTCGTGTGCAAAATATTATTAGACATATTGATAGCCTATAATATGGCAAAGTAAATCCCAAACTCCCCGCTTATTATTTCTAAGCAGTTACTGAACAAGTTAGTTCATTACAATCTTTAGTGAAACTTATAGTTTTTTTTTTTTAAGAATAACGTTCTTTAGAAAACGACACTTTTCCATCATAAACTGTTAAGATTGCAACGCGTGCCAGAAATTTTTTCTTTTGTTTGTTCGAAATTCGTTTCCCATTTTAAAAATAAAGGTGGAAATAGTCCAGTGGGAGACGTGACGAGGCGACAAAAGATCGAGCAGGTTGTCGGCTTGGAATTGGATAGTAATCGATGCGTGAAGCGTCGCATACCCGCTGCGATGTACGGGCTCTTTTAGTCAAGGTACGCTATTTTATATTTAAAAATATATATTTTTAAAATAACAACTTTTTTTGTGACGGGAAACAGATAATTGTAAAATAACTATGATTTCGTAACAATCATAAAAAAATGCATCTACTGATTTAGTCCATATACTATTTATCATGTCGGCTAACAGGGCTGTCATAAAGAACCTAGTGTCAAATGTCAATACACTACTGCCTACTCACTTTCCGCCCGAAATCGGGTCATCACGTGTTGAGTGGCGAAACTCAATTCCGTGCTTTGTCTTAGGAGAAATGAAAATACTTAATTTATCATCATTCCACCAAATGGGAATCGAACCAATCGCGATTGCAGTCAAACGCTGTCCCACAGCGCCATTGTTAATTGTTTTCTTTTTAAAGACTTGGCATGTTCGTTGACGACACCCAACGTCGCACTTAAACTCACCAACTGAGGAAACATCTGTATTATATTTTAAATATACACTTTCCATGGATAGACAGTAGTGTTGAATAAACACGTTCCAACTGTACTATAACGGCATCATATTACCTAGTATTTAAATTATATATTAGGTAGAATTAAATGTAGATGTGTCCCGAAATAACATTACCCACGGCTTTCTCTTGTCTACGTTCAATTAAGTTTATAGTGAACATATATATACATATAGGTAATGATAAAGTTCAAAGGTCAAGATTACGAAATATATAAAAACCACACCACCAAGATGATATTTGGCAGAGGGGTAGTTTATAATTAGCTTCAATTTGTCCACAGGGTCGGATTAAGGTAGTCTGAAAGCTCTCGTAAGCTTAGAGTTTATGGTTTACTATAGCTATATATATTAAGATATTCATATTACTACTAGGGGGAAGTCGCGGATAACAGCTGGTATATTTTATAAAGTTCGGTTGAGACACGGTGCAGTGTCATATTCCTACAATACATCAATCTAGTGAAAATAAGTATGATTACACCATTAATATTACATAACTGCTATAAAAAGTACGAGTAGAATGTGATGTTTCAATTTAAATATAAACTATTCGTTTAAATACACTTTGACCTAGAAAGTATAACAAAAGAAGCATTTGCAAATTACGCTGTTACAAACTAAAGTAAAGAATTTAATTTGCCGTTTTAAACAGTTTATATCGCTTCTCTAAAATGTGCTTTTTAGTGTAGGTATAAAATTTTAAACGATGTTTTAATGACAAACAATATTAGAGGAGCAATTTTAGTTTTTGTGTAATTTTAATATTTCCGTAACGTGCATTTTCACAAGCACATGTTATTTTACATACAATTGAAACCGAGCCAGTCCTTTTTCTTATGGAAATTATTTTAACTAATTTAATATGAGGAATTACAACTATCTATACATTTTCTTTCAGATTCAAGCTTTCCCGCATAGCTATGTAGAGAGAAAGAGAGCGTTGTGTCAAAACACTCCGTTCTCCATTTACCGTCCAAAACCGGCAATCGAGACATATGATATGATTGACATGACAAGGACGGAAATCAATGCCGCGTTTTAACTTATTATACTAGAGCGGAAAAATAAAAATAATTTAAATATAATAATTTCCCCAAGTGGGAATTGAACCCACAACCAATTACATTTTATAGTAAATAACAGAGACTCAATATTAGGTATAGGTATAAAATTTATTTATGTTCCGAGAACCATAAAAATTTGTTTGTTTTTTTTTATAAAAATTGGTACCTAACCAATAAACTTAACTGTAACGCTTGTAATTTAATAAATAAGAAAAAAAAACACTACAAAAGGTAATGTCAGGTGTGGGGTTCGAACCCACGCTCCCTCTCGGGAACCAAAGCTTAAATCTGGCGCCTTAGACCACTCGGCCAACCTGACTTGTGTTCAAGAGACGAAAATTTTATACATTTAACAAAACAAACTATAGCACATCAATATCATTATAGGTTTTTACCCTTTTGCCCTAAACTTTGCACGCCTTTTTAAAATAACGAAAACTATAAGGATAGTGTAGTATTAAAATTGCCATATTTAAAGTTTACATGCAGAATAAGTGCAGAAAGCCAATGTATTCCATTATAATTTATTAGAAATATATGAAATGAAATAAAAATTATACACACTACCATGTATTTGACATCGCAAGGACCTCCTCTCGCCTCCTGACTACTGCCGCCTGATCGCCTAAGCTGGGCCTCAGTCAAGTAATCGAGGGTGACCGGCTGAGCTGATCGCCCGGGCAGCGATAGCTCAGCACAGTTAAATGTAATTATTATATATTAGTATGAGGTGCAAATTTTTTTTTAATTATAATTATTTAGAAATTACGAAATAAATATTACACACAATGTACATTGTGTGTAAATTTTAAAGTAAGTGACATATACGTTGCTAAGGCATATTTAACGCATGTAGTCTAAATATATCATCAAAATATATGGAGCAGGACACTATCTGAACAGTATACGGGGATATCAAAGAATAAATAAGAATTCTAAATTAAACTACTTTTCATGTAATATAATTAGGTGCACTTTTAAAATCTTTGAAAACTTTACAAACAATTTACTACGTTCTGTTCTGTAATGTAATATTCTTTTAAAACCTTAGGACAATAAATTGCTAGAAGATCTGAGAAAACCTACTTTACTTTTTCATTATTCTTTCAATGCCATATCTTTCGAGGACGCTTAAATTTTTTACATTACGTTTTACTAAACCGTTTATTGCATGAAATAGGAAGATTAAAATTGAATAAATCTATTTTGTTATACAAAAATATTTATTTATAGATTAAAATTTCTTTTACAAATACAAAGTGTAAAAGTAGCAATATATTTGTGATGATTTAATTATTTATAATACTCGTTTTCAAACTTATAATTATAAAAGCTTGATTAACCACATTGAGTATTTTAAATTTGTAGGGTTTTGGTCCGGCGTCAAATTCCGCCAACACGTTATGTCTCAGTTTCGGGCGAAGGGTGGATAATGAAATGTCTTGACAATAAGTTCGATCTGCTTAACCTGCTATGATCCCCCTTCACAAATATTATCGGAAGTTCCCAGATTATAAAAAGAATATAAATGTTATTAAAACCTTAAAATATTTAACATAAAAATATTTAAGCCTCTCAAACTCAACATTTAGTTTGCTGTTGCAGTTTTTTCAAAAAATGCTAACATTCTATTCATGTTTACATCTTGTATTAATACAATGACTAATAAGAAAGTTCTTCTGTCTCACTTTGTATTGTTCCATGATAAGGTCTTCCAATGAAATTGTTCAGGCCATATATCAGAACAAAGTCGCATTAATTCAGTTGTCCTTATCGAAGAAATATGCCATAATAATGCGCATATTTTGACTTGTCTTGTCATAACCAGTTAAATGCCACCCATAGAAATAATTGACACGCTCCTAGAATAATGTCACGATCGGAGCACGGTTTTAGTTCAGACAAAAATGTCAGCAATTTTTTTTATATAATATTTTTTATTTTATAAAGCTCACACACATACACGTGTAATTGATTACAAGTATAGAAATGAGAAATGAGAATATAAATTGTACTGGTGAATTTAATATGTGCTTAAAAATAGACCTTTTGCATCAGCAAGAAAGTAAATTCAGTTTTGTGTGAAATAAGAGTTTTTTATTTTATACAAATGCTAATACGCTGTCATTTTTATACTACATTTTGTGCATTGCGCGTTGAGAGTCAGTTGTTAAGTTTCGCCACTCAAGGCAATGCATCAAATTCGAACGAAATCTGAAGAATCCAGTGTCTTTTCACTCACTAGGTCACCCTACCCTGTTATACGGATAATAAATAAACCTCATGAATTATATATGTTTAATACATAAAACTAATAATAATATATAATTAATTTAATGTTTTATAAATCATATTCTTTGTAGATATGAATGTAGGTATACACATGGTAAAGGCAACGATGTATTTGTAGACGGAACAACAAAGAGACAATTCATATTTCATGCATAAGGCGTGATCGATATGCTCTCTTTACGACTATTACACATGCATACATGTTACGAAACAACTCAATTGTAAATAATTCATGAACTTCGTCTTATGCCTATGTATTTGTACTTCTAATATGACATGCTATTGAAAATAATCTAAAAAAAAGCAATATTTTTTTTAATCTTCTACATGAAGTGAAACACCTTGGCATTCCATAAAGTGAATATCCTAGTGTCGGGTTCATTGCAGGGATTGGAGCAGTACCTGTAACTTGCGATTCAATTGTGGGCTAAAGGGTCTTGTTTACAATGCGCATTAACGCTCCACTGTCCGGTTTAAAATATGCGAGTGCCGCAGGGGACGCACTTGTGACCAACAACACCCTCTCAAGCAGCCACGTAGTGCTTGCATTTTCGCAGAATCAAAGCACTCTTTGCGCACCATAAAGACATACATATACAGAAAATACCACTAGTACACGAATAAATTGGTATTGCGAATATACTTATAACTAAATTATTTCAGTTAATATTGGCAGTCATAAGATACTAAGGACAAATTAACATGCTAATATGAGATAACAATAAGTAAACGCAAACCGTTCTGTCAAAATTTCTATGTCTATTTAACTTTCAATTGACTGTATATTAGGAGTTTTCAAAGGGAAAACTTGTGGTTAGTCACATTAATTCAGGATATTACAAATTACTTTAATCTACGACTATAATACTAGAACTAAAATAAAGCTCGCAAGTGAGAATTAAAAAATAATTAAAATTCAGAATAATTATAATAATCGTAATTCATTTTGGCAATGTTACATATAGGGAAGTATCCGTTATGCATATTATACTATGGTTGCTAGTACACATTGGTTGCGGTGGTATGCAATTTCGTTTAAGAAAGAATATTATTAATACAATTAATACAGTGCTATTGGAGAATATGCAGAACCCATCTCTTTGAATTTGTGGTGAATCTAATGTGGATAGCACTTAGACCTTAGAGTATAACACAAAACATGTTCTAGAATATAGTTCCAAATAGTCACCTAGCATTGCAAATCTGATCTTACAAATATAGCAAATATAGTAATTAATTAAATTAAGAGAGTTACCGTTTGATTATAACGTTATATCAAATTCAATTATTGAAAATTATTTACATATAAGAGCGATAAATCAGAAAAAAAAAACAAAACACAAGGCAGTCTTAAGCAATAACTATAATTTATATCAAAATATTTTCACAATCAAACTATCGAAAACAATAAATCGTAAGTTGGTAAATGAAAAAATTGATACACGTCTAAATGGTAGATTCAAAACGCGATATTAATTTTTATTTATCGCCCAAGTAACGTTGAACAGAAGTTGCACGGACCGTCAATATACGAAATAGAGTTGCAGATACGATTGAAATATGATATTTCTTTGAAGCGGGACTTGTGAGTCACTTATCAAAATCATCATTTATCATGACTATCGCGCGATCGACGCTTCAGTGCCAGTTGGAGGAGTCAACTCTATTTGAATAGAAATATTTATTTAAAAATATTATATCATAGTATAAATGATTATAGTGCTAGATTAGTCAAGTTCACATTCTATCTACGTGCCCATAAAATACTACAAATCAGTAAATATAAAAAAATGTAATATATAGATTTCCTAATTTCAATACATTAAACTTTCACTTATACTTTTTATATAATAGGAAATACAATGCAGCTGTTCATTGTTTTCGAAATAATCAAAGAATTTGCGAAAGATTATAATTTGGCTTCATTCGATGTGGCAATAAAGACCCACTCACGTAGGGTTGAGACGGTGAAAGGCACGTATTTTTCGCATTATCGGCTAAAATTATTATAAAAGGTAGAGACGTGTGGCTGCCAGTAATTCTAGAGAAATTGTAGAAAACAATTGACTGGAAATGCGACTGTTTTTGTTACAGATATAAAGGCAATAAATGAAATAATTCTCTGGTACAGATAATGCAATTTTATAACTAGAATTAAATTTATTTGCTTTAATACTCTTCAAACTGCTGTTTAACTAATAAAAAATATACAACTTTACATTATCACAAAAAAAATGTTTTTTTTTATATATGTGTATGTTTATTATAAAACACATGTAAAAATGACATTATTATGGTACTTTGTTCTTTTACAATATAATATTTAGTTTAATCAGTAAATGCAGCGGTAAATTCTGTTTTTTTTAGCATCATTTGAATTTGTACAATATTCATAAACTGATAACATAACTTTACCACAATTTAAAAAGCATCTTATCAATAATTTGACGTTAATCAAATACATAATGCTAATTATCTAAATTTATACTACAGATAAATGCGTTTTAATAGTCTAATTTCAATATCTGAACAAGATTTCAAATAATAATGTTCGAGATAAACATTTCCTCTTCTTATTACATCAATGAGACAAGATTGAATAAATATTTCGTGTTCTTCATCAGACAATATGAACGATGTTGTAGACATGTTTAAAACTTGTAGGTCATCGTAGAACAATGAGTGTCTAGTTTGAATAATTTGTTTTGATTCGACATATACAATCTTCATTCTTAACAAACCATCGACACATAGTTTTTTTTTATACAAAAAAATACAAATTGTCTATAGAATTTAAAATAAATTTTCGCTTACTCTGCTCGACTTAATATTTATGGCTGCACACAACAAAACTAACCTGCATTAGCATTCGATCGCGCTTTAAATTTTAGATTTGTTTAAGCCGCTTTATCAAAGCAATATCGGGTATGTATTATACATTAGATACCTACCGCCCTAACTTTTTAATGTGACCAGCGCAGAAACATTTTACTTTAAAACTTTGAGAGATTCGGTAGATGGAGGATTCTGGAAATTTTTGTGACTAATAAGTGTCGTCTCAGGTCCTGCATACTAAGGAGACGCCCCGTGCATAGCAAGTAGAACTCGGAGTGAATATAAAACGTCCTGAAATCGCTTCAGACTTTTTAAGATATAAAAGCAAATGCTACTTCTTATGACATTCCATCCTGAATGATAACCACCTCTACCTAACATGCATCTAATTTAAAAAGCAGCTTTTTATGTCTTATTACTTTTGTAAACAAATCGTTTGTTTAATAGGATGGGAGTTTGACTTGGACCAGAATTTGATTCGATCCGAGATCAAGCAGAGCACGTTTGACCTTTTGATAAAGGCAATTACAGAAAAGCCTTTGGCCAACAGCAGGCAATAACGGGCTTTGTACAGCTGTCTTTTATAAACTTCGAACTAATCTGAAAGTCTCATCATACCATTAACTAATGCATTAATTCCTTGCCTAAATTACGCACCAAAAGCATCCAAGATTTCTACGAAATGACATTCGATTTTAAACAAAAAAGCGGACAGTGCACAATAATGGGACCTTATCATTTGCGCTGATTACACGTTGCGTCTCACGACAGAAGGCTGCGCTATTAAAATGTCATTAAAGTCGCCACAGTGTCATCTGAGGTTCCATTTTAGTGGGACACAGTTTTTTGCTGTAGTTTTAGTTTACGGCGAGTTAAATCGCTTCTCTTGAAGATATTGATGCCTAATTTAATTTCGTCTTTATTACAAAGAAGAAAGAGGATACTATTGCTCTATACTTAACAAAAAGTTATGAGTATGCGTTAATGACATATGATGTAATTTGATGTAAATTGAACGCCGTCTGACAGGAGCGAGCACGCAACATGTCAACTATGAAATTGTTACCCTAAGTATAGTTTAATTTTGGTATGATTGATGTTCTGGATATTTTATTACACTGCAATATAGTATATGGTCATCGGACCGTGCAAAGTTACTTTTTTATTTCCACGTGTAATATAGTAATTGCTAATGCATGTAATTATATCTTATTTAAAATGTTCCTTCGCTAATTCATTATCTTTCGATATTTATACGTTATAACAACAGTTTTGAATGTTGAATATCAGACCATAAATCTTGTGATAGAGATTAAATTGCCTGATAGGCTTTTGGAGAATTCGCGAACGGTAAAGTTATTGATGACTGTCACGGTAATTCCGAAGGCAGGCATTACTGGAAAAATTACTCGGCCAGCCCTTCTCTTACGTAATGGTCGATGTGACCGCGATATCTTAATAAGTGGTTCTTGATCAAGTCATGTTCTTGAGAAGAAGCCTCAGGCTTTGCATAATTGTTAAGCCATAGCATCTTCTTTTAAAAGTGTTTTTGGTATAAAAGTCAAATTAAGTAAAAAAATACTAAGGTAGTAGTATCTAGAAGCTTAAATGCAGTAACAATAAATTTATTTGCGCGGGATTACACATATCATGTCCAAACAAAAGCTAGAAAATGTACTGCCTTTCGAATTGCAGCTAGTTTTGTACTAGAATATATGAAAAAGTTAATTATTTATACATTCAAACACTTGCAAGTATTTATTTGCAGCATAGGAATAAATTAAAAAAGGTCCTTTGTATACGAAGTTCCATTCTCCTAAAAGACGCGATTGTGTTTTCAAGTAGTCTCGAAGTAATTTGAATTTCAGAATTTCAAACAGGTTGCCCTATCTCTAGGATACATAATTTCAGTTTTATCTAATTTTCAATATCCGTTGCTGTTTCTATCCCTTGAAGTTAAAATTAGGAGTTTAATAAATCTTGAGTATTAATTATAATTGCTAAATAATAGAACTTATTATTGCCATACTTATATATATTAAAGTAACGTAATGAAAAAAATCTTATTTTAAGATTCACACTTTTCCCGCATAATAAGAGAAAGCCTGGTGTCAAGATTATATGTTTTCAACTTTCCTCTCGAATTGAAGACATTGCGTATTGAATGGCAGAACTCAACACTGCGTTAATTTTTATATAATCACGTTTACAATTAGACATCGTCCCTCTACGCCGCGGTGGCCATAAAATATATATTACATTATACACATATATTAAATAAATAAGGTTTTATTTATTCAACTGAAAAAAACATTAAAAAAGAAACAAACCTAAATTGTACTTAACAAACAGCCTTATGACTGAACAATTCTATATCATTAGCACAAGAGAAATAAAAAGACTTTTTAATGCTTATATCGATGACATATGAACAATTGCAAGCTTTTTGTCCTTATGGAATCTAGAAAGATATGTTTGTGGAATGGCGCCTGAGGACATTAGTAGGCAGTACATAGCCTCATAATTCCATAAATAATAGATGAGTTATGAACCCCAGTTATCATTAAAATATTACACTATTATTATCTACAACTGTATGTATACACGACGTTATAAAAATAATCATGAGTTGACAATTTGATGTCTAAAGTATGAAACGAAAGTGATATTTTGAAATTCTAAAAATATAGGTCCCACAATACATATATTAATAATTCTCGCTAAACTTTAACTTGATTAATAAAATTAAACAAGTTACTACTAATTGTACTTAACGATATTTGGGTGATAATGAATAATAATATAGCAAAGTGGAATAGTTAAAGTAATTTGTAAATATAGTTTTTCATTTACGAAGACCAAATATTGTTTATTTTATGAAGTACACTATTACAATGAACCTTTTTTGCTTTCCACAATGCTCGTATTTTCCCTTGAGGCGATGCTGCTGATTAAAGATTTTAATCTTAGAGTATCGTGATCACTTGCAATTTTATACAAATCACAATATTTAACGTTTTTTTTATTATCGGTTATATTAAAAAAAAGAAGGGGCTTTATACATATATAAGCAAATGTAGTGAAAACTATAAAGTTTGCATATAAAGGAGAATATTAAAATTATATCACTCCTGCCAAGTGTCTAGTGACGATTGACCCATTTGGAGACAGTGTGAGAAGCCTTCCAAAAAATATATGATAACTTTTGTAAATCCACAGTTTTTGAGTCGTAGGTTCTATTCGTGGAACAAACATTTTATGTCATGAAAAATGTTAGCTTTGAATAGGCGGTATGTCTTTACTATAATATACATTTATTACATTTTTACGTTTATTTCATTTTTCACATTTCTTATTAGTATAATTTAAAAGTCATTGTACCTGATATTCCTTAATAGCAGTAATTCGGCACAAGCAGAAACGAGGTAGCTCTCACTACATTGTTATTACCCGCTTGGAAGCTCTGTTATTTACTGAATATTGAACAACCTCTTTACTTTATCTTCAGTTCTGAGCTAGAAATGTAATATTATGTACGCATACCTTATGTAATAAGAAATTATTTTATTTTATCTTATTTAAATATGAGAGAGGCTATCGTTCCATTTCGCCTGACAGTATACGCGATGGTTGTGAGTTCGATTCCAACTCGGGGAAAGATGAGAATTTAATTTTTTTCTTGTGAAAAGATAAAGCGCGCCGTTGAGTTCCGCCACTCAACACGCAATGTCTCAGGTTCTAATCAGTGTAAAACAGTGTCTTGACATGACTCTACCCTGCTATGCGGGGAAAAGAATGAAGCTGTGAAAAATGTAAATGAGAGCGGTGATTTTAGTAAGTTCTGGTTTTGTACTTGTAGTTTATAGTTTATTAAATTTTAAACAACGAATTATTAATATATGTTTGCATGTATTTTTTGTTTATTACATATTCACATTGCATAGATTCTTTCCTTACTTTGCTTATAGGTTATTTTGAGTACAATGAAAAATATCAAGTTTATTCTGTACCATTATTCTTATTCTTACGCAATAATTCTATAAACAATATATACTTAAAATCAAGTAATGTTCTAATAATAAAATAGGAAATGGAATAGATAGCTCCAAAAAAATTTATTTCCAAATGTCGAATTCCTATAGATCTATAAGATTCACAATTATTATTGTTTAATTGTACAAAGCTATTTTTATTAAATAATATAAAAAATAAATGACGTGTTGTTAATATGTAACCTTTAAGTTATCCTCAAGAACGTAACAGTAGCAAGACCAGTTTGAATCGAAGCAGATCGTGTGATCGTAACCGCATATATGTTTTTCAACTAATAATAAAAATAATAAATATATAAATATCTGTAATATTTCTTATATGAATATGTTAAGACAACTTCTGCGCGACTGGTTATGGGTTTGATCCCCATTCGGGGGAATGTTCATATTATTATTTTTTATTTCTCTGTTCTGGCTGTCAAAGATAAAGACAAAGCGTTGTGTTTAATTCTGCCACTCAGTATCCATTCTCCGGAAAACGGAGAAAGTAGTTTCTTTTGACCAGGTTCTCTCTTATTTAAACGCTAATATAAAAATTTTATGCGTAAATACGTACTCAGTGTTACAAATTAAAATTTGTATAGTATTAAAATTAGTTCTTCATTAAATTTTACAACCAACACTCATAAAATAGTAATATAGTAGCATTTAAAATAAATAAAAATTACTGAGTTTCCACCGAAAACATTGTTCGCACTGAAACTTATTTACATACAAAATATTATAAGGTTAATTATAATATTATACTCGGAATATTTGCGTTGAATAAATTTCTGTATTAAGTATACGCTATCAAAAGAGATTACGAAACAAAAATATACTTATTTCTTACAGCTTCAAGTTTTTTCCGCATAGCAGTGTTGTCAAAGAGAACCTAATGCCACTAAGACACTCCGTTCTCCACTTTCCGCCAGAAATAGATACATTGCTTGTTGTGTGGACCTCAAAGCCGAGCTTTGTGTCAGACCCAGAACTGAAAATGAATATATTTAAAATATAATTATTCTCCCGACAGGGAATCTAATCAACTCGATGGCCTTATATTCAATTAAATGTATAAATTATACACTTAAAAAAATATTATTGATCTACATTGAAAGAACTTGTTAAAACTACAATTTACTTCTATAATAACAATATCTAAAATATGCCAATGTTTTGCTAATAAATCACTATTTTGATAGTTATAATATACCGCGAATAAGGAACTAATACTTGTTATCTAGACGGAAAAAAACCGAACCGTTTATGAATTTTATTTTTGAATTTCTATAATTTCCTGCGAATTAAAAATTGTTCTTGCACACGTCGTATTTTTTATGAATATAATTAAATATATTATAAGAAGAAAGCAACCCGACTACCTGATTATAATCGTCACGCATGTCCGCAGCCAATAAACTGCAATGATTTATATCATATACAACACGGCAAGTTCTAGGAATATCTTGATAAATCTTATTTATACAGTAATTTTATATTTAAGTTCCTATAATATTGACAACTGGTATTATGATAGTGACGATTTAAATAAATACCAGATAGTAAATACCCACATTACCCTACCCACCCCAAAAGTGTCAAGGAAAATATTGTTATTTCAAAATATATAGTACAAAATACTCCGTTTACTTGACATTTCTACCTAGTTTTTACCCATTTATACCGTATATATTATACACGCACGTTTTATTTTCCAACAAACTATTAACAAGTTAGTTATTTCTTGTTACACAAAAAAAAAATACATAATATTAAACACAGTTATGTGTCAGATAATTCATATTTGGCTATAGATGATGGTTTCGGCTTCTTATTTATCGCATTGATTTCATTTAGTTCAGTGTTGCTACACTATCCAATACGCAATGTCCCTAAAATTGGGCAACAGCGGAGAGCTGAATAATTTTATTATAGTGTCATTGGGATAGTAAAATGCGTTCTATTAATAATATAAGAATAGATTGTTCATATGAAATGAAAGGGTAACAGTGATACACCCCACTGTTTTCTTTATGTTTAATATCATTGGACAGAAATGGGTGAATGGCTTTGTCATTGTAAAGCAAATGATTATGGTTACGATCGGACTTCACGTTGCGTTTTGTTGTAAATCACAGAATCAAAGCGAATAAAAGGGGTTTAAATGATGCATTAGATTGTATTATAACAACACAACTGTTCTATTTTTTACTTAATTTATTATGTGTATTTTTTAAATTAACCTGTAATTTTTTCAATATCGTTTATCTACAGTATCTTGTAGGTGTATCCAGATGTTTTTTGCTCAGTATTACTAAATGTTATTTTTTTATTTTACACACGTATTTTGTATAATGAGGGCATTGTGACGCAGTAGAAAAACGCCTTACTGGAAATTCATTGATTGTGGGTTCGATTCTTACTTGGGTAATAATTATATTTAAATCGTTTTCGGTTTCCCACTCTGGTAGGCCAAACGAGACGCCAAATTAACATGCAATATCTCAAATTCGGGTAGAAATTGAATAAAATATCTGATGCATGGTTCCCTTGCCTCGTGGTTACACATGTTATTAATCTATTATTATTTATTTTTTAAACTCTATACATTTATATGTCTTTTAAGTAAATTTATCTTTTCTATTTATTTTGCTCGCTTAGAAAATAACTGAAACGAGTTCAATGACAATTTACTCTTGACACAGGTGTATTAGAAGTGCATACACCTACATATTATATTATATTAATATAAACATATATGTGTCGTCTGAATATAAAGCAAATAAACTTACCCTGTGAAACAGGCGACACTGACTAACGCAGACGGACTCATTTTTTATAATAACGTTTATAAATACTAAATGAATAATTTACGACCCAAAAAGGATCTTATGCATATTATTTTTTGTTGTGAACAATAGGGGGCCTTGGTAATGATTGATACCATTGTAAGTATCATTTGGAACAGTTAATTAGAATTTCGATGAAAATTATCTTCTAAGATATGGAAATACAACAATTAATGTTAAAATTATAAAAGACAAAGGTTATATTTGCTTAGGCCAAATTTGTATGTAAAACATTTCTTAGAAATAATTTTAAATCTATATGTTATTCTTAGAAATATTTAGGGGAATGGATTGTGTCAAAACCATTCCTCCACAAATGAAATAACGCTTTGTTTTGGAACATAAAAATATATTTAAGAATCTTGACACCGGAGTAGTTTAGAGTGCGATATTATTTCATATAAAATTAATATTTCAAAATATATACAGCTTCACGCTTTATCCCGCACAGAACGGTATCCAGAGAGAACCTGGTGGCAATACACTCCGTTCTCCACTGTCCTACCGAAATCGAGACATTGTATGTTAAGTGGTGGAACTCAACGCCGCGCTTTGCTTTATATCAAAGCATATCAACAACAAGGTGACCAACGAGTTCATGCTTAATTGTTACAATATCATAATAATAGACTGAAACATGTGTATATTCGGTATTTTACTTAACAATGTTGCCTTCAGGCACAACCAAAACAAAATTGTTAATAATTGTTCCCACAAATCACTTCATCAAATTATGAATCCATTGAAATTCTTTCTTATTGTGAAACAAAAGCGGAACTATAGCAACTCATACATATTCCTTAAGCAGGGCTTCGCGTGATAGGAAAGATTTATAGCCTTGAAAATTACACGCGATTAAATTATATGTCGAAACTTTTGGCACAAATGGACAGATTGTAGTGCGGTAAATTAAAAAGAAATTAAAAAGGCTGAAATCTTTGAAAGTGCATTAGTAAATTTATCATTGTATAATGATATACCTGGTCAAATCAATGTCTGTTTCGAGTACTCAATCATTTTTCTATATACATTCAAAAATGTAATAGTTCTTAAAGAGATAGTCTTTGAAACTGGAGAAAAAGACATTTATTGTATTAATTATAAAAATACATTTTACAGACCTGAAGTTTTATTACAGCTATTCAATTATGCGATACCAAATTTAAAAACAAAAATTATGTTAGTTAATTTCAGTAAAAACGAAATCTTGTTATACATAATATATATGCACTATGAAGACTTAATTTTATTAACAAGGTTTAAAAATTATTTTTGGCTTATAATTGCTTTAAGTACGAAAATTTGTTTGTTTTTTGTTATTTGTTTCTTTAAGGAAATTAATATATATAATTAATAAGGAAAACTTTTAAATTTAAGTATTTATAAATAACTATGATATATGTCAAAATTGAATTTTATACGTGTACAGAATACAATAGATACTTTTAAAGTTTTCTGAAACTGACATTCGTTTGTTGCGGTAAACCGATGTGCTGTAGACGTAACACTCAAGCCACGTTCACACTATTAAATTCACACTGCTTGCTCATAATATAAAAACTCTATTTTTTATTAGTGTATAACTCTTTTTTTTTAGTGTGTAACTCTATTTTTTATTAAAACATAGAGCTAAATCAATTTTCTTTGCAGCTTATCACTTTTTCCCGCTTAGCTAGGTAATCAGAGATAACCTATTGTCAAGACTGACCATTCTCTACGTGAGTGGCTCACCAGAACGCCGCGCTTTGTCTTGTTCAACAGAGAGGAAAACTTTAAATAATAAAATTTTCCACCAAGCGTTCGCGTTTACAGTCAAATACTACCCGACTGTGCCACGATGGCCTCGAAAGATTATGGTACATAAAAAATACATAATTTCATTATCTGTACCAATTTAATTTCTTGACCGTTTTTATTTAAAGTTTTCATTTTGAAATAATCGAAGTTAATTCGAAAATTGGCGTTTACTGATCAAACGTATAATTTGACTAGGCTTACACATCGAATGTATTTTTCTATTTAAATGTATGTAAAACTTGCTTACATAATGTTATAAGTTGTAAATGGTATCTGCTACAGTGGGCCACACCGGTCTTCAATGTGGCAGTCCTCCAAGATCCCGCATTGCCTGCATCCCGCAGCCTAAACCGCAAATATATTCAAGCCTGTCATTTCTACAATTACAAGTTGAAAAACTTCAAAAGTACATTGCATAATATATCAAGAGCTATATTTAGTTGAAGTATCGGACTCCGAAATCGGACACAGATGTTGCATTGCGACATTTTGCTTATAAAAATAATATGAAATAATTTTCAGACAACGAGGGAATAAGTATATATTATTTTTAGTTCTCCGTTCCGGTGGTCCGCTGAGTTCCGTCACTCAACACGATATGTCTCAAATTCAGGTGGGAAGTGGAGAATGAAATGATAATAAGTTCTCTCTTAATACCCTGTTAAAAAAATCTGGAAAAAGGTTGAAGCGGAAGAATATTTTAAGACGACTTCAATTTATCTAAACGGCACATCCAAATTTATTAAAATTGTGTTATTACAACTATGCTGTTTCTGAAAAACATATATAAAGAAAACGTATAAAAATTTGAACGCAGCGGGATTTGAACCTGCACCTCTTGAAAGCCGTTCAAGTGCTCTGACCGCTAAGCCATGCGTTCATCTGGCTACGTAGAAATTCTTATACGCTTATTACAACTTATTTTTGTTGTTAGCATCTCTATAGAGATTTTTTTACAAATTTCTGCTACCCAAATATTATTCTACGAACAATCGCTTGGTAAGAGAGAATGCTATTTATTCAAATTTATTTTTTAAACATGTGTCACACGTAGGAAATTTTTATACGTTTTCTAAATATATATTTTTCAATTTTCTACGTGTGTCAATAACACTTTAAAAAAAGAATGTTTAAAAAAACTATGCTGTTTCATTTCTGCAATCGAATAAAGACTATTATTTTTAAATTAAACTTTGAAAACACCCATGACTGGTTACCGAATACATATTTGTAAGTCTTCGTCAGTTATGACATAATTACAAAATCATTTGCATGGGACGTGTTGGAACCGAGAATGTTACTTTAACGTCAAGTGCAATGACATCAATCTATGTATTAATGACGTGGATACATAATGCCAATAGCGAAATGGTCTGGTTCTGACGCGTGTCAGTTGTGGCCAGCCGATGCGCAGTCGAGGTGACGTCACGTCCATACTACGCTTGGCGAATCTACCAAATACATATACAGATATATATAGCTAATTAAATTGTACTATTCGGTCAACGTACTATCTTTAAAGTGGGATAGTCATGGACTCTCATCAATAGAACATGTTACACTTGAATAAAGTGTAGGATAAACGATTTTAAAATACTTTAAAATATTTTTGAGCTTCAGATTACATTATACATTACGACTTAATAAAAGTTTATCAAGACATATTGTATTGTAGTATAATTCAAAACACAATACCATTTATTATATCAAAAAGAAGCTCATTGTAACAGATTCATCAAAATCCACACTAAAACTTAACGGCTAAGATATATTCCGGGAACTTTTAAAATTGTTGTGCTTGAGAGATCTGTGAGCGATTGTTAAGAAGGTTGGGATTTCAAACAAAATGGATCGCTCCCACCCCAACCTCCAGTTAAATAAATAACCGCAAAATTCAATTCAACAAACCGTTATAAAATAAGCTTCAGGCAACAAAGTCAAATCGTTTTGCGCGGTTAACCACAGCGCTTTCTGTCAGGTAAACCGTGTATTTGAAAGTTTATACTCAAAGTCGTAGGTTTCAATACTTCAATATTTCAAATTGTGCTCAGCTCATATTTTTAACACGCTATTTGTATACCTGTTGCTCTGTGGTAGAATTTACGCTATACGGTCTGCCGCGTAGAAGCAATCACTTTAGCTCATATTACTTTCCACTTTCTAAATATAGCATAAATATTTTTCACTGAGAACCAATAACTCAAAACATTTAAATATATCAATACATTTTATTAATATAGCCTTCAATAAAATCAGACTTTTGTACAAAATACATGTATACAGGAATATACTATAAGTATTTGTTATCAGATACTTCAGTTTTTACTTAATATTCTATTTCTCTCTATTGACTCTCAATAAGCAGAATAAGAGCAGCAATAAAGTTCGAAAATACGATCGATCGTAACGACTGGCTGAGTATACAGTAGATGGAGAAATATAAAAAGCTTTCAGAATATTTTATAATGTAAGAGGGCCAAAATTCAACAAAGAAATGCGTTTGAATAACTCATAATATTTGATATAGATCTCTGCATAATAAGCCGCAATTTAATAAAGTGAGGGTTCCAGAATGCAACTTTTTGCACTCACTTTGACATTCTTAGTCCTAAGTTAGGTCTTTCTAATGAATAAATGAAATGGCGTTCAACATTATACAATATTTGATCCTAATTATACACAAATATCCTACAAATAAGTATGTATGTCATTTTTAACTTTATATTGTCAATTAGCGACCCGCTCGCGGCTTCGCCTGCGTAAACTCACTTAAATTCGCGTACTCACTTAAATCAAAATCTTTGCTTAAATCTTAAATTTTTTTATTTATTTATGAACTGATTGAAATAAAACAAACGCTGAATGTTAACTTAAATCGGTTAAGCTGTTTCTGAGATTAGTGTGCACAAACAAACAGATAAACAGACAAACAGAAAAGGAAATTTGTGTTTTGGGTTCTATTATATTGATAAATGCCGCTGATAATATATTGTTATGTATTTTATTATATATTTTCTATGCACAGACAGCGATCAGTTACATTTTTATTAGATGTATAGATATGATATCATTTTTTTGTTACTTAAAATTATAATTAATAGAATATTTTTTTGTTCCCCAAACGGTTATAAGTTATATTATTCATTCCAAAATTATTATGATGTAACAAAGATAAAAATGTAAGTATTCAGAACTAGTGAACTATGACTGACTCCAGTATTAAGTTTCAATTGAACCCAACAAATTATTTATTCTCTTGAAAGCTCCAAATTTGTTACACCTTTTGAATAATGTGTAAAACAATCTCATCACCTTTGTATGTTTATCGTTCACCGTTCTACCACTTCATAACAAAAAGCAATGTGAAATTGTGTCTGTGCGTCTTTAAAATCTCCCCCGGCTATCCCTAATACCCGACGAAATCAATTTGAATTCAATTTAGCTTTTTTCGTACAAGCTTTTGTTGCCTCTCAGTTGTGTTTACTTTATTCGATTTCTGTAATTTCATTCATAACAAACTGTATTTGGGGTTTGGAGCCCATCGGGGTTGACAGGGGCGTTTGAAATAATATTCTCTTTGATAAGAGCCGGTTTGGCGCGTAGTAAGTGGTAGGGTCCATGCAATCACCATAGATGTTGAACGAGATTTGTCAATGTGAAGTGACAAAAACTAATTATGGTTCACATTGATCCATGGGGTGAGGGATGAGAAAGTATCGTTTTATCGATTATCCCCACTCGATCATATTCGTTTTAAAGTATTAAATTAGGAAACCAAACACTTTTTTAAGATGAAGCAAATTATTAAATACAAGAAGACCTTATATGAACATATATATGTTCTAATATTTCATAACAATACCAAAAATTTTGTATTCAAACTTTATGTTACACTCTATTTTATTCTACAAGGCCGTTTTACGCTCTACATAGACTTCCTGTCATAGATTCGAGTACTCCAAATCGGCGCTGCATTGTATAGAAACTAGGAATATTCCATTTGAGTCTAGAACACTACAGTCCGTGACCAAATAGCAAGCGTCTATCCATCGATTTAGCGTTGCGTAGCTGCCAAATGGTCGCACAGAACATTTATGTCATAAATAGTGAACATTTTCTTCAATTTGTTGGTAGGTACAGAACGGCACCCAACTGAGATCACAAGACAAACAATAACACGACTCCCCGCTGTTAGTTATTGTTTCGAAACGATTAGTTGACTGGTGCTAATAAGGCTTTGACTATCTATTAATAGTATTTTATTTGATAATCAGTCTAGTTACTTTCGTGTCTAATTCATATTCAAACTAGATTTTCATTAATAATTCGTGTGCAAGTCATTGAATAGTGAAGTGATGGCCTGCTGTTTTATATATAGCATCAATATTACATTATTATGGGTTGAATACTAACGAATAAACTTTTATTTCTTTCAATAAATATATTATTTTATTTGATATTTTTAATATAAATATGAGTTTTTGAGTACTTTTTCATACATTTTTTTTTTCATATTAATAAGTAATTGATCATAACGATCAATATTTACCATGTAAAGAGAAGCATGAACATTGCTGGCGGCAACTTTGTGAGTAATATAGTATTTAAAAATAACAAACAAAAAACTTCGTTTGATTACAATAACCCCGGGCGAGACAAAACACAATTATTTCCATTTGATTTATAATGTTTGCTTTTAATGGGCATCTAGCTTAACATTCATTTTGATATTTAGTTCAACATACAAAATGTACATCTATATATATTTTATATAGACATATTAAAAGAAACTATTGAGGCCATTTATTAATTTAAAAATAGAATTTAACGTAATTATTATTGGATTTTTCTAAAGATTTTTTATTGTATTTTGGTAAACATAAAAGTTACTAAAGTCTTGTACTTTACGCAGACAAAACCGCGAGCGGGTTGCTAGTAAGTAATATACAAATACTGCTATAATTCACTAAAGTATGATTTCTAGCAACTAATATATAGGAGTTCTTGTGTGAGATAATACTTAGTGTGATTATATTATCTTACTGTTATAATTTATTTTATTGAATAGGAGATTCAATTTTCATATAATGTTAGGTGTTCTATTGAATACAAGCACATTTAAAGAATGAAAAACTTTTGATAAAACACGTTATTTAGTTTTCTTTTTTCTTATGAAAGTAGGTATATATTTGAAAGCTTTATTCGATTGTTTACATTTATCAAGATACGAGACCAGATACTCTGTTCTCGACTTTCCACCGGAAATCAAGACATTGTTTGTTGAGTGGCGAAACCCCAAGTTACCGTTTGTATAAGTAGCAGAGCGGTGAAATTAAAATATTTTTAATATATATATCATTCCCCCGAGTGTTAATCGAACCTACAACCAATCGCATTTACAATCAGGACAGACCGCATTAGCATAATATTTGTTTTCAAACTAACACATATTTTAAAATTTAATCTCCAACAACGAATAAAAACAATAGGTACTTTTAAAATGTTACTTTACAGAAAGCGGATTTTATTTTTAATATTAAATAACTTCCATTAAGAACCCTTTGGAATTCGTATTTAACTGGCTTGAGCTGGGGGTCTTTAATAATAAAGAGTACAATGGAGCAAGGGCAACTGCTGGGGCATTTGCCCACTCGGATTAGCCCTAAATTAGACGGGTAAGGGAGAAAGGAATGCCTGGGCAATTAAAAAACCAATTTGTAAGATACATTGGCCGTTCCAAAGAAAAGAACAACGTGAGTAAGAAGATATTCTAGAATAGTATTGCTTTTTAAGGATTAACAGTTTCTGTTCTCTTTTTATATTAGGTTTGTATAGGGAATCGTACAAGAAATAGTAAAATAATAAACTATACTAGTAATATAACTTGGAGTATTTCAGTAGAATAATGTTTTTAAATTTTTATAAACTACAGATATATAGGTATTTTATAATATGATATAAAATGTAAAAAAATAATTTAAAATATAAAAAAGCTGTTTTTTATTCATAGCGAAAGCTATGTGTTTTATTATTGTTATTTTTTTGCAATTTAAAAAATGGGATTCAACTATATTTTGATGCATACATTTTATAAAGATGTTATTACGTGCACTATTGTATTGAAAATGCCTATTTTTTCAAGCACATATTTCGTACAACTACTTTATAAAGCTTCCCTATTCAATATTTAATAAGAAATAATTCACCGTTGTAAAATTTAATCCAATAAGACTGATTTACAAGTGTAAATGTTTTTCATATCTTAAGTGTGTAATTAACACTTAAAAAATGTATCTAAGGTTTACGGAATCTTATATCTCACTTAATAATACGTATAATAGCGAAAAGGCCTGGCTTCGCACGAGTGATATAGCTTGTATCTTGAAGAATGATATAACCAGGCACGTTTTGTAAATGTTTTAGAAGTCTAATAGACTATATATTGTTTAAACAGCGTTTTCGATAAAAGCTCCGAAATATCGCAATGTTGAGATGACAATCATATATCATCATATTTCAAGCAATTTATACATCTTAATTAATCATCCATTGAAACCTCATGACTCACTCTATCTATTGAAGTGAAAACTGTACTAAAATTTGTTTAGTAGTTTTTGAGTTGATCGCAAACATACTAACAGACAGATGTTTCTGTTTTGTAACACGTAGTGATAACTTGTCAATATAAAATCAATATATATCCATAATAAAAAAATTGACTCTATTTTTTGTAAAGACAAGCGAAGTTTAATTTCCGAGTACAGTTGATTCAAATTGTCGCTTAATTAATCCTGACTAATCCGACGTATTGACGGACGTTATCCGACGTCTAATCTATCCGCATATCGATATTGTTTGTTGTGCTCCAGTGTGTATGTAAAGGATGAATTGTGCCTCGGTAACTGCGCCCTTTATAAGCATGAGTTCGGTTTGTCACATTTTTTAAAGGTACTGTAGTATAATATTGTTTTTGAAAATTCATTTTTATGGTCATTTAATATTTTATGTAATTTTTTATTAAACTACATTTATATAGAGGCCATTGTTGGATAATAGGACAGCGTCTGGTTGTGGGTTGTTAATGATTATATTTAAATTATTTTCATTTCTTCACTCTGGTACAAGACAAAGCGCGGCATTGGAGTCTCCCCTCAACATGCAATGTCTCGAATTCCGGTGGAAAGTGGAACTCTGACTACCTTGCTATATACAGGACAATAAATAATAATTTTTATATCATGTCATTTAGAAATCTTTCTCTTTATGTACAAAGTAACTAGTTTTGTCGTTGTAAAGTGCCATATATAATATGTTACTATATGCAGAAACAATATATATATATATATATATATATATATATATATATATATATATATATGTATATACATATATAAAGCAAATATTACCAAAATCTATTTCCAAAAAGACGAGATCAAATCATAGAGCAATTCGGAGTTCGCGTTACTCTAAATATTAAATCGATAGTAAATCAAGAATACTGTTCAGGTAAACTCATTAAATACACTGTTTAAAGTAGTAAGTAAAGGTTATTTATTTGAACTGGCAATGTAGATGCCCTGAGTGAGCGTGGGTGTAGGTCAGTACGATTAAGGCTTCAAAAATCAAACATTGATTTTGTATGTATCTAACGAGCTTTTAACTAACTAATCTTTGCATAGTTTAATGGAATGAAATTGTCATTTGACGTTGACGTTGTCACGTGATTTTAGACTTTACATTAACAGCTCTACGCTTTCTCCCGCATAGCAGGATAGTCAGAAAGAACCATTTTTGATACCAGAGCTAGATAATGAAAATGTTTTAAATAAATACGCATTCCCCCGGGTGAGGATTGTACCCACAACCAATCGAGATTTCGACCAGACGCTGTTCCACTGCGCCCGATGGCCTAAATATATAGGATAGATTTTACATATTTTTTTATTTGATTTTATTGTGGGTTTGTATCCTACTACCCCTAACCTACGTAGGTTCGTTGCATTGACAATACTGACATATGTTTACATTCCATAAAAGTCTATTTGTATTAAGAATATGTTTTATTAACTTCTTATGACATCTGTTATTACTTGAGTTAGTTGAGGAGAGGCGTTCTAATGATTTACTTCTACCTGGAAATATAGACATTTTCGCTTATTTTGTATATATTACGAGCACTGCGATGGTATCTAAGGTTTTGTTTAGTTTTTGTTATTTTGGGATATCAAAAGCAAACAATATAAGCGATACCCTGAGTGGGAACCGAACCTACTCTAATCACGTATACAGCAGATTGCTGACTTACTACGCATTTTTCTGAGAAATATGGTTCATGGGTAACAGCTTAAACAAAAAGAGCAAAGAATAAATAATATTTCTGTTATATTCATAGGTAATAAATTAAAAACATTCCTAAAACAGTAGTCCGTCCAGGACATACCTGAATGTCGCCTTTGTTTTACTTAACACCAGGTTAATTGACCATAAATTGAGCCATAACTTAAAGTCTCCCCACTGTATCAAGTCCGGCATTTAGCACGAAGTTAATTTAAAAAACAACACTGTACCCTAATTACATTTTGAATTCAGGTTTATTTCGTTTTTATATCGGTTTTCACAGTTTTTCTCGGAATCACGAATGTTTGTTCGTAGTATTGTAAGTATTAAAAGCGCTATGTATCATGTGCATTTAAAGTTAAATCGATAAAAGTTTAAATATATATTTCGGGTTGGAATTTGCAATAGATATAGCATTTTATCTTCATCTCCTTATATGGCCACTTTATTTGAACAGTATCTTAGAATTATAAAAATAAAAACAGATTATATAAATATAACTGAAATAAAGGTAACCTTGTATTTTTTTATTTCGTTTAATACGATAAGACTACGTAGTTAATTTCTTTAGCATTTTTAATATTTCTTATTTTGATATTATTACATAAAATAAGGAAAACGTTTAAATATTATTTCAAATTTCAAACATATGTTTGAAATAATAATATTTAAAATAATATGTAAACTTTGCCATTTGGTTGAACATACAAATTCAACATTTTAACAAGCCGTTACCGCTATGGTATTTTTAAATTGGTATACTAATAAATATTTGATAAGTTTTACTACAAAAATACGTCATAAAACCACTAAACTCAAAGGGGTTTTTACACAAATAGGCTTTGGGTTCATATCCCATGGGAACGTCAACTTGCTATACATGCAATTATTCACTATTAAAATGCAAAATATCATGGTGATTAATACATAATAATTTTAACATTACATTTTTGTATCAACATCTCAATACTGCTCCACTGCGCCAAGTATTAGTTGAGAAGTAGACTTCTCTTAAGAATATCAATGTTTTGTTTTAAAAATCTAACCAAAAGTAATACATAAAAATATAATAAAAAAAAATATAACAAAAAAATATAATATAAAAAAAAACACTAATAAATTTACCTTTTCTCGCTTCAAATACATAAATAGATATAAATATATATACATGAACACCTCATGTTGATTGAAAATCCCTTAGCTGCAAAGTAATAGTACAGTAGCAATTATTTGAACAAAACAGCAAATATATTACGTTTAATTCAATGGCCGGATTAGCTTTTCTTAGAGGCAATGTGTCTAATGTTATCTACGGGCGCACCTGTCGCTCGGAACTTTGTTGGTACTCTTTAATTAGCTCTGATGACTTGCGACAGTTTATTAATTATATCACGACTGGTGCTATGAATTATCTTATAAAAGTAAAAAGTTATACTAAAACAGTACATGCTTAATTCGTATGGAGTTCATTCTTGAACTATTTTTGCTGTAATTGCTCTAAGTTTTAGAATTTTGTTAATTATTATTGTATTATTTTTCTTATTTCTGTATTTCTTTATATTTATATATTATTATTTACTTATATTTTACATACAACATGTTATAGTGTTACACAAAATTTATATATATTTTTAAGAACTTTAATTTCAATTAATCTTTTAAATTATTATTACCAGCATAATTTATTAGAGGCAAAATAAATGGAGAAAATATATTATATAGGTCATTAAATAGTACATAATATTCCGGATTCTTCGTGTGAGTGTATGTTTTACACTATACACGCATAACTTGGTAGAACTCTGTTTGATATTAGTGTATATTTAAGCTTAAAAACACCTGTTCTAATCTGTATGATTTACTAAATTTATTAAAAAACTACAACTTTACACTTTTTCCCACATAATAGGATAATCAGAGAGAACCTAAGCTTAAGACTCCCTTTCAAATTACATAACTAAAATACAATTTAAAGAATGCTACAGTGAAACTACTTGCCCTTTTTATATAATCAATAGCTATTATCATCTGATGCATATATTCTGTACCAACTTGACACTTGCTATCAAGCAAACGTCTTAAACGTCTAATTTAAATAAAAAAGTTTAGAGAAATCGTAATATATATATATTTTTAATGACGAACAAGCTCTTCTTTTAAACATGCATTCCTGTAATTATTTAAACCTTGACATTTATCAACACTGACCTTAAATTGAAACTTATCCGGGTCGCAGTTATTTCAAAGTGCTTTTCCTAAAGGGAAAATCGTTACGCCACAATTATGGAATAATAATTACTATCAATGTTGTTTCAAAATCTAGAGCTGTACTACGTCCATATTCATTCCATATACCTACTTTTACTAGATTTCTGTATCAAACTTTACACTGTATAACAAACGGTCAGTATCATAACTAATGTTACCACATAGCGTGTCCGTACGTCAATTTTAATTACGATATAAACGATCACTCCAGCATAAAAATGCTTCATTACGAACTCCTCGAAAGTTTATTGACACATCACCGTGAGTCAGCTCCGAACACGGGTCACTTTAAAACGTAATAGAGTTGATTATTTTCTTCCAAGTCATCAACAAAACTCATCAATCAGTTCATTAATAACTTTAAATATTAAACAATTATATTTGTCTAAACTTGTGAACTCTGAATAGAATATAAATTATATATAAATAATTTAAAACGAAATAAATAACTGTCTGATTGGGTGGTATTTTCCCTTTCCATATCATACTTATCTCAAACTACTTAGTATAACAGTGTAACAGTAGTATATATAATCTAGACACAACTAACTACGGTAAGTTCTTATAAAAATACGGAGTGATTTGACACTAGGTTCTCTCTGGTTACCCTGCTATGCGGGCAAAAGCGTAAAGCTGCCAATAAAAATACTAAAAATATTATTGTTCGATTTGTTACATTGATTGTAACTTAATAAAATAAATGTTGTGAATTATAATATGCATAAGGTGTCTTATATAATTACTTTGATTCATAATGAGTACATGAATTTTATGAGGACTTTGGCAATACAATAATTACAAAACTAAAATAATGTATTGTGTATATCACTATCTACTAGAACAGACAGCGTCTGACCGTAATCGTTATGGTTGTGGGTACGACTACCAGGGTAATGATTATATCTGAAAAAAAACAATAGCGTTTCTTCTAAATATTCTATATCTCACCAAACATATAGAATAAAATATAAAACTTTAGAATAAATAACGCAAAGTCTATTTTAGTATCAGCATTTACAACGAGGAATTGTGTATGTATATTATTTCATACAAATAACAACATTTCACAAACGAATCCATACATTTTCTCGTATACAGCAAAATAATAGTTATAGATCGTTCAATATATTTAATACTTTTGTCCGGATGATTTACGGGACGACGGATAGGCGACAGATGTTAACAATACAACTTTCTCCGGCTTATGCTGTAGGCGTCTAGATTGCGAAGCTCAAGGAGCTAAGTATCTAAGCTACTTGTAATTTATATATAATCATGATTATTAAGTCAGCAATTTACTCAGCTCTGGTGAATAAGACAAAACGCGGGATTGAGGTCCGTCCCTCAACACGCAATGTATTTTATTAGCGTTAAGCTGAAATAAAAATGTTTATTAATAATTATTCTTCTTTTTCTTCTTCTATTCAGTTTATAAGATATTATTAAAAAAAAATACTTGTCGTTTATAATTTTTTATCATATTTACAGAAAACGGGAATTTTATAAGATTTGTAAAATAATTAAAGAGCCACCGCGAATTGCGTTTTCTCTATTGAACATACTAGCTACTTGGTGATTATTGAAATTATAAATGGCCTGAGAGGTTTGTAGCCAGTGTTCTGTAATACAAAGTACATGAATATTATTACAGTTTAAAAATAATTCTTTATTAAACATACCCTGTATGTTTTGATGGACCAAGGTTGTATCATTGCCATTACAAATTATATCTCTTTTTATAGTATTATTTTCTTGTTTTTTATTGAAACTTGAAATATTGCCAGAGGTGGCCTCTATTGTCTTAATAAGTTAGTACATAAATAATTTCACAAAAGAAAATTATACGATACCTACCTGCAGCATTTACGATAGAGTAAGATTATGATAGATGGAGTTGCTATAGCAATTTTGTCGAAACGTGTTCTGAAAACAAAATAAATGGGAATTTTAGTTATAAGAGACATTCACTATTCGTTTATACTTTATAACAATGAAATATTCGTTTTCTGAAGGTATATATTGAAATATGCCTAAGTCAACCCAAAGACCAAAAGTCCTAGTGCACTCGGTACGAGTAGATCACGACTGCTACAGGATTGTATCCTCCTTGGGGGAAAAGTTATATTAATAATATGTCATTATCCGTAGACAAAATAAAGCGTTTTTTTTAATACTGAACAAGGTGAACAAGGTGAACTGGTGCAAGGTCACCATTGTTATAAAATATAGATAGGAGAATGTTATCGGAATTAATTTAAATATCCTTAAATTTTACCCAGTTTTATTATTTTTCTAATGATAATAATAATGCAATGAATAATTTCATAATTTAATAATTGTCGTCTTGATAAGTACATTTTCACTTTTCATATATAGCTTAAACTAAAATTAGGTTTTGTTAACCTAAAATGCAGGATGGGGTAACAAAATAATATGAAATTTAATAAATTCATTACACCTTTATGCTACAATAATAATTCCAAATATGAAATTGAATTTAATATTTTGTTGATATCATATTTAACACTTTAAATACATATTTTTAGAAATATTTATTTTCATCATCGTATCAAGTAACATTCTGATCATATAGTATTTTTAGCTTCACGCTTTTACCCGCATAGCAGGATAGGGAGAGAGAACCTAGTGTCTAGACACTCCGTTGTCCATTTTCCACCTGCATCTGAGCCATTGCGTGTTGAGTGACGGAACTCAACCTCGCAACCTCTTTGTCTTATCGCCAGAGCGGAGAAATGAAATAATTTAAATATAATTATTATCTCGAGTAGGAATCGAACAAACAACAGTCGAGTATACATCCAGATGCTGTCACCCTGCGCCACTATGGCTAATAGTATTTTAAAATTAATTAATATCTCATTGTATTCAAAACATCATCATTAATGTTATTCATGTAATAAATGCAATATTACGAAAAGAAACACTTCCTAACAAAAGCGATTCAAATGATCTATCCTCATTTTCTAATCTCCCACCCAATCGCATTCGATCAGTAATGCAGCGACACATTGCGCTTGACGTTTGATATCCAAAACAATAATAAGACGCTTTTTATTTTTTATGATAAATTATTCATATCATAATCCGAGTGATGGGAGCGATGGTAGTGCCGCGTTCCGTCGACTCATCCGACAGGTCTAATTTAATGCGCGCATTTATTATTGGTAATGGAATTAACTGCGCCCGATTATCATATGATTTGATGGACGCGCTATCTTCCGATCGCCTCTATGTGCCGCCCACTACACTTAAAAAAACCGACGCGGGCTCCACGGTGCGGCCATTACGACTAATTATTGTTATCTTTATGGTAGCAATCGGCCTGCCTTGTTCGTTTAGTGCCATTTTCCCATAAAACGCTACCTTAAAACGCAATGCCTCTGTCATTTTCTGTCCCCGAAAACGTATGGACATTTTTTTGTTACCTTTGTTTTTTTTTTATTTGATAGATATAATAACAGAGCGGCGCCCAGTGAGCGGCTCGGTCTGACTACGCTTCTTGGGTTGCCTTCATTATTTGCGATGATACGGATTTTCTTTTTTTTTTTTATCTCGAACTTGTTTAATATCCTGTCGGCGCACTATTTCCAAGTTTTGATAATAAATAATGTGGTCGCGTATATTATGACGGGCAATTTTTGTTCATAGAAAGTAAATTACTAGGCTATGTTGATTTTACTTTGTTGCTTTATACTGAGAAGCTATATTTCATTTTAAATGTACAGCGTTTCACACGTAGTCACACAAATACGTTTCTGCAATTCTGCCGTTCAAATTTGTTAGTCGTGTTTATGTAGGCACGTTCTGTTTTTTTTTAACTTAAGGTAAGCTTAAAGCAACTAAGTTAAACACGTACAATCAGTCAAATGACTTGCCAAATAGAGTAATTTAAATTTCTTACTCTTGCCGTTCTTAGATGGATATTTGTTATAATATACATTTTTTACAAGCCTGTTTTCATAAGCTTCTAAAACATTAGGAGATTTATAACTTGCTATTTCATAATTAACATTATGATTATAGTATTTAAATGAGGCCACTGTGGCGCTAGGAGTGGGCCAGAATCTGACGGTAAATGCGATTGGTTCGATTTCCCGAGGGAATATTAAAATATTATCAAATATTAAATATATCATTTCAAATATTATCGCGTATGTAATATCTAGATTTCAGGCTGGATGTGGAAACGGTCTTGACTACCCTGCTACAACATTATTTTTAGAAACGTTTTTTTTTCAATCTGTGTATTTATATCACATGAAAGCAGTTTTAAAATCAATGACGATTTATTATATTTTAAGTAAAAGTTATTTCTACGATATATTTAACTTAAAAATATTGTTATACTGTACCATATTTTTTCTTATTTTTATTTCAATGTAAAGTTAAAACAGAATTTCTAGGAAATTATAAAATAATAAATAAAGGTATAAAAATAACTTACTTTCTATTCAAAAGAGGAACATAATATTATTTTCAAGTAATAAAGACATTACTAAAAGCTTAATAAAAAACTAACCAAGTAAAGATATCGTTCAGAAAATATATTTTTTTCCAAAGAAATTTTATTTAGCTCTAAGTGTGAAGAGATTAATCGACGATCCTGAGGAACACATGGTGTTATTTCGGAAAGAATGTCAGGAACGTGCTTCCAGGCTGACCCCCTGCGAGTAACAAATACGCGCTACGGGGGACGGATGTCGCACATTCGTTATGATCCCTCGTTTGAATTTCGTATCGCCTCACTTGCTAATAGTGTTCTAATTTATAGACTTTGAAAAACAAATATTATTTTAAAAATGTTGTAATAACATTTGATTATTTAACGGCTCAGTGGGGTTTAGTCCAGGATGGAAATATATGAGGTTAAAGTTTATAGGGTGTACACATATACATGCACCTAGGGACTTTTTCCCGCATAGCAGGGTAGTCCGATCGGACCTAGTGTCAAGACACTCCGTCCTCCATCTAAGGACATTAAAAGTATTATATAACATTTTTTAACTGTAACCGCACACTTAGGAAATTATATACATATATTAATATGTATATATATATATATATATATATATATATATATATATATATATACATACATATTCATCATAAACTTTTAATTATAGTACCGCGGTTCTATAAAAAAAAACTCGTTATTTTTTGGGGCTCGTCTGTTCATATTTTCGTCACGAGACAGCATTGTGCAGATTTAAGGAAACGGGAAACCATTACTGCTTCATATGCACGACGTCACACAAATTTTGGATGATAGCGTACATCGTTTATGTATTTTGTATATACTCGTAGCTCTGTCTGTAAGGTATGAATTTTATTGCACTCACTCACAAAACACTAGATGAAAAATCTGTCATAATTTTTATATAACGAAATAATGATGTTAAACGACGACATATATGAGTTTATAAGAATTTTTTTTAGCTTCACCGTTTTTTCCGTATAGCAGGGACAGAGAAAGCTTAGAGTCATGACACTCCATTCTCTTTCTCTTTCACTTTCCCGCGGCAATCGAGACATTGCGTGTAAAGTGGCGACACCGTCGCGCTTTCTGTTCCAGAGCGGATAAATAATTAAAATATAAATATTTGAATTTCTCCACTAATACCTCCGAGTGGGAATCGAACCCGTAACAATCAAATTTACAGTTAAATTAGACGTTATCCCACTGCACCATTGCACACACACATTGGCCCCAAAATAATTATAATTAAAATATACAGTTTCACAACAATCTAAACTCAATAACGCAGACCAAAATTTATTTTGAATCATCAGAATTCTAACCCCAAAAAATCTATTTAACCTACTTGCATACTTTAAAATCTTGGTTATTATAAAGACTTTAAAGAAGACAGATACAAAAAACACTGTAGAAATGGACTATGCAAAGTAACAGTTTTTCATACTTCGTACAAAGTAAATATTGCTATTGATATATCTCTCATTTTTATTTTTAAACCGAGTATTTCAATATGTAAGCAACTAGTAAATCAATCAAAAAGCCTGTTTTTTATTACTTCTTTCAATTTTTTATAGCTAGCTTTCCCCGGTGTCTAATGAATTTGTAGCAAGATCTTAAATAAATGCTGTCATCACGTCGGATGTTTCATATAAATCGCCATCTTAACGACGTCGACACTTAATAAAATTTATTTTTTTAATAGTTTTACGAGGCGAGATTTGATGTTTCATTGTTATAATATTTCTACGTAACCCTATATTTTTGTATATTTAGAGTATATCGTCATACCTTTTTTCAGTATAAAGGTACCTAAAAATTTATTAAGAGCGAGTTAATATGAAATTCAATAAAAGCTATAGTAAAATATATTTTAAAAAAACCTCAAAATTTTGAACATAGCGGTATTCGAATCCGCGCCTCTTGAAAATCGTTCAATCGTTTTGATATATTGAAATCATTATACGGTTATTACACCTCTCTCTCTGTACTCTCTCTCTGTACTCTCTCTCTGTACTCTCTCTCTGTACTCTCTCTCTGTACTCTCTGTACAGACAACTTTACAAGTTGCTGCTACCCAAAGATTGTTACTACATACAATCGTTTCGCAGGAAAGAATGCTATTTCTTAAATATTTCATCATTTTTAAAGAGGTATTCACTTAGCATATGAAAAAAAACTAACTTAGCGGGATTAGCACCTCTTGGAAAACGTCCAAGCAAAAACAATAAAAATGAATTGAATTTTTTTTATATATTTTCTAAAAAGTGTGTAAATAATTTCCAAGATATTTATTTTTAGTTAGGCATACGTTCTTAACAAATTAAACTTTTATAAAAAATATACTACGCAAAGAGCTTTATATAAAATTACTGAAGCTTAATTATAAAAGTATTCATTCTGTTTTAAACAGTTTTCTTATTATACTCGCTATGGTTGTGGGTTTTATTCCCATACAGGGGATCATCATTATTTCCTGAGTCCGGTTATACGCGACTTAGGATCTACCAGCAAATTATATGTCCCTAAATGCACAAAAAGTACAAAACTGAGTTTTTAAAATTACTAAAGATTCGTGAACTGAATGAACTTATGTTCAAACAGAACTTCTGTTCAAACAAAAGAAAGATGACCTATTATGTCAACTTACCTACTTTCATGGAATGTAGCTGCGTCTATTTGTGGAAACCGCATCTCAATATCGATTTGTGGTTATCGAGATATTCGCAAACAAACCTACCAATACAGGTCGAACCTAGAGGGGTATGAAATCGTTTTTAATTAATAAGAGACAATTTTAGTTTAAATAATATTGTAAGGTTGCTGGCTTAATGCAAGTAAATAATTAAAATTCAGTTATTACATTTTTTTCGGAGTATTTTACGTGTATTTTATATTACGTGATGGCTTTCTTGTATTTATTAACAAATAGACCGTGAAACTTACAGTATAACGAACCCAAGTAGATAGTGTTAGTAGAAAATAGAAGTCGTGTAAAATAAAAAAATCATCACAAGCATCTAGATGGTTTAGTTGTTACAGGTCTATAACGGTGGTTGTGTGTTCAAATATCGTACAAGAAAATATTCTTACTAAATCAGTACATGTTGCATCTTTGTAAGTACATATTTAAAGGAAAGAACATTTTTATATTAACATATAGTGCGGCTACTGTTGTATTTTTATCATTTCTGTTATTTATTACCGTTATTTATTATGCAAAAAAGTGTATTTTACCATAACTAATTTACACATCGAATGCTACGGCGCAAACATATCAGGGCGTACTTCCGGCAATGTAACAATGGTGAAATAATGACTCATTACCGCTTTATAAGTTGTATAACCCTTCAAAATTGTACTATTTACGCCTAACTGTAGAGCCCAGTGCACACATAGTATTATTTAAATACAATGTAGATTATTTTACTTATAAATATTATTTATTTAATTTAATATAATTTAATTTAAAATACGACCCACTCTATCTAGAGAGTAGTACTTGGAGGTAAAAATGTTGCTTGGTATACGAATTTTACTTACATAGAACAAAAAGCAGTGCGAGGAGATACCCTCGTATAGCTTTTTGACATGAGCTATAATGTGCGGAGGTTTTAATATATCCAGTATTTCAATTGAACTAATGTTACAAGAATTTTGTTAATAAATAGACCAACTAATAGATACAGTAGAAAAAATAATTTAAAATGTCCTACAATTAATATATAACAATTTGTGAAGCCTATTACCTACTGTACTATATTTTATTATATTTAAATACAAAAAGAAATCCTATAGCCACCTAACAAATCTTCAATACGAACAAAATTATGACAGAACATAAAAAATATGGACAGCCATATAATTCCAGTGAAAATTGCCCAAATCCTCCATGAATGCATCCCAAGCCTGTACAAGTACCGCACTTCCGTGACCAATCGTGACGGATTAGCCTAATTTATCACACCGCTTCAATTCTATAATAACTTGCAGGTTGCGTGTGACAGAATATTCTATTAGTGTGTACGATTAATCTTAGCCCCAGGTTTATTACGGCAAAGCTGGATTAATGATTATTTGTTAAGTGATACGATCTACAAACGCTTAGTCCTTTTAGTTCCATATTATTTTATGTATTAGTCCTTGATTTGAAATTGTTTTAAATATTTCAGTATATATAGGAGGTGGCCGTGGCTCAGTGGGACAGCGTCTGACTGTAAACGCGATTGGTTTTGGATTCGAATCCCACTCGGGGGCATGATTTTATAGCGACCCACTCGCGGTTTCGACTGCGTAAACTACATGACCAAACTATATTTATATTTTTTGCCGGCCCACGTTCACACGTAAATTAACAAACAGAGAAACAGAAAAGAATATTTTAAATCATGGTTTTGGGTTCTATTATATGTATACATGCCCCTAATAATATTTTTTTCATTTATCTTTCATTTATAGACAGCGATCAGTTACTTTTTTATTATATGTTAGATATAGAGATTTTCATTTTTCCGCTCTGGTACCTTCTTAGGTATCATTGCATCTCGATTTTAGGCGGAAAGTGGAAAACGGAGTGTCTTAACACTGAGTTCTCTCTAACTACCCTGCTATAGGAGACAAAGTGTAAAGCTGGAAAAACCTGTATATTAACAAAGTACATTCAAATTGTTCTATGAAAGCCAATATTCAATTTTCTCTATAGTGACTATAAGCACTAGTGCTGTATGTTTTTTACTCTAGGAACATTGTAACAATTTAATTACTTGCACTATTTACGAAGTCTCTACAATTAATTTAAAAGTACTGAGAAAACAAATACAAGAAGAAAATATAACTAATTAAGGATTACTTGCACAAGACGTTTAAACTTTAAAAATAATGTATAGATAATGATATAGCATTTTTATGGTGACAGCATTTATAAAAATATTGTACGAGAATCTATAAAAGATGGTTACAGTTTGCTAAGAAATTTAGTCGTTTAATATTCAATACCAATATCTTATAAGATAAATACACACATAAAATAATGTGATGAATGTGGCATAAAAATTATACACAGACACATACCTTATAACGTACAAAAGATATTGTTCAATCAAAGCAAAATATTGCCCTCCCGATACTCCGAACTAAATAAGCGAACAGCTGGGAGGTCTCGTAAAGTTACAAATTGAATACGAAAAAGTCATGTGCTAAACAAATTTTGCTAAGAGCAAACAAAATTATTTCAAACTAAATTACTTACGTTATAATTATGGTTTATTTTTTTTTTTGTCATAAAACCAAATTAGTCTCGTTTTAACATTTTCAAAGTGCTATTTACCGCACTTAGTATACGAAAAACATTTTTAGAACCCATATAAAAAAATTAAGGCAGCGGGAACCCTGTCAAACGGTGAACGTATGGTTTAGCGGTTAAATCGCTTGGATGGTTGCCAAGAGGCGCGGGTTTGTCCGTTCAAAGTTTTGTAAATTTTCTAAAAATGATTTTTAAATTAGTCTTGATTAAATTAAATTTAAATTAATTATTCTAGTTATTGTTGCTAGTAGTTCTTTCATCTCAGCAAGAGCGAAGTTTGTTGTCAGCCCTTCATAATTCACTTAGTCTTTAATGTATTAGTAATAAGTATATTAATTCTAAATTCGTATACTAAGGGCGGGTCATCTCTATTATAGGCAAGAACTTAGGTTTGGAGCCACATAAAGACGAAAGACAAAATACTATAGCACAAGCCCAGGCTTTTATATTATTATCCCTAGCTTCGTCTTAGTTAAATATTCATTTTTATTAGTTTTCAAGGAACTTGTGTAAAATGTAAAACATTTTTAGGAAACGTATAAAACATTGCGTGTTGAGTTGGTGGCACTCAACGTCACGATTTGTCTTAGGTACCAAAGCGACGAAATAAAATAATTTAAATATAATACTTTTTCCCCAATGGGAATCGAACCCACAACGAAACCTCCAATATATTAAAAAATTGTACTAATTTAGTTTTTAACGGCACTAACATAATATAAGTGTAATACAATATGGTATTTTATAATACGGAGCTACAACTTTCATTGGCCTAGAAATAAAGTTAGGGATAATAGTGAAGCTATAGAGCTCTATTTATTGCCTTAATAAATATTTACGTCATAATCCGATGAAATGGTGGCATGGAACGTCGAATCCGGCTGTTTTAGAGAACATTACCTGAAATGCTTGTAATATATTTTAATGAAGCTGTACTTAAATTTGATAGAAATTATCTCTTTGATGTTAGTTGTTATATTTATTAAAAATAAAAACGCCTAAAACTATTTCACGCTGAGTGTGAACTAATAGCATCACACGGTCCTTAATCTGGAGGGAATCTTTTATTATTTCTTTGCGTCTTTATTCGTATTTTCAAAACAGGCATTTCTCCATAGAATCTCTTCACAAGCTTTTATTCTGTTGTCCATTTTTTCCCTATTTACTTATCACGTTTTGCCTATAAATTATCTTTTTAATATAATAACCTAACCAAACCTATTCTACCCATACGTATGCAATTAGATAGAGTTTTAACGGCGCTATGATTACATGAAAATTATATTATAATATTATGAAAATTATAAAATGATGAAAAAAATTTGTTAATTTGTAGAAAGCCACTTTACTTCTTTACATATAAATGGTCAATGTACAGCCAATATATAAATAAAGAAAAAAATAGAAGAAAATAGAACTAATTAATTTATTTCTAGTCGGCTTACACTGTGTAGAAATCGCTTAACCGTTAGTAATAATTACAAATAATTTGTAAAACTCTTCGATATAAGTTTTTTTTTGTAGACCAGTTTATAATTATTTTCATAGGAAAGTAGGTATAGTTCTTTAAACTTTACAGAGATTCTCTTGGAAACCGTACAAGTACTCTGACCGCTAAGCCATGCGCACAAAAGAGGCGTGGGTTCGAACCCGGCTGCATAAAAAAAATGTATACCTTTATTAAAAGTTTTTTTGCATATTCTAAGAGTGTGAATATAATATAATAATAATTATATGTTATTATCTTTTTGTTGACTGTTCTTACTTCATTATTAATGTATAGTAAAACGTATAAAGCAAATTTGATGGCCTTACAAAAAATAAAATACCTCTACAGACATTAAAATAAAAATTCTTAATTTTCACGTTCGTATCAGTAACTTCAAGGCATTAATCTAAAAAATCCTGTTTAAATTAGAAATCGAACCAATATTCATATATTTGTAGCAATTTATCGGCCGCTAACGAGCTTGTCAATAAATTTGACTACTAACAGTAAATATTTAGCTAGTTTACATAAAAATGTATTAGTTATGATTAATAATACTTAAATTTATTGTTAACTCGTTTCTACCCGCGACTGCACTTACCTAATAGGTACCTACTTTTAAATACGACTCGTATTTGTGTATAAAATTAATTAAAGACACGATGTAGGTCAGTAATTTAGTACTCGTTAAGTAAATTAGTCGATAAATGTGTAAGCATACTTTTTTCTAGATGAGTAGACTGATGAGAGACTACGGTAAAGCAAATTGAGGCTTATGATTTTAGCAGTCTTTGTGTGTATATTCATCGGTTGCCTTTTGTACTCAAAAACTACTAGTCGCAATTTATTAAAGGAACAATTGTTGGTACTTAACGTTTCGCTTATCATAGGCTATTTTGCATCACATAAAGGTGTTCAATAAGATGAGCTTATTTACTAATATTTGTATACGTAACCTTCTTGCTATTTCTTAAGCGGTATTTTAAAGGGGCCTATATTTCTGCAATGCGACCGACCTGGCACCCGCACGCTGAGTCCACGGAATGTTAAGGAGTTTCTTCTCTTTTGATAGTTAAAAATTACGTCAACTCTTATAAAAAAAACGTGACTACATGATAAACATTTCTTCTAGTGAATTACTAGAAAAATAAATAGCTAAATATTTTATTCCTGTGTGTGTGTCAAATATTTAATACAGTATTATTAGCATAGATAGTTCTAATATTATGTCATATATGACCGTCTTCCTTTTGAACATTCTGTTGACTCATAATAAACTCATAATGTCGACGCCCATTCGCCAGATATACAACAGGAAAGAGATTTTCCTGGATTGCATCAGTGTCATCTAAAATTCATAAGTTTATGAATTTTAGATGACACTATATCAAAAGAATTTATTTAAGAATACACATTATAATTTAATTTTATTACACTAATGTGGCAGTTCAGAAATTCATATTTAAAAGAAATCGTCGTTGGTGGAGTAAGATTTTTTAAAGATACTAATTATTGTATCAAAATATGAAATCAGTTTGAATTAATATTAAATATAAAACCAAGAATCATTATTAACCCATACATTATCACACATCAAAAGCTCTATGCGAAATTTGCAGAAAATAGAAATCGACTTATATAAAACACTTCAGTGTTAAATCCCAGAATTCTATCTAATCCTTTTTTCTTTATTTAAATTAGCAAACATTTATTTGAGTATAATATAGCCAAGTATGCGAACAAACATGCTCCAAAATGCAAACTGTACAAATAAACACATATAGCTATTTCAATTCAGTCACAAGTAAAGACCGCGTATATTGTTAATTTAAACTGCGTGTGGTCGTCGATACTTTACAGCTAATAAACTGATCTCTAATATTGATGATTCTAAACACAAAATCTATTATAAAATTATTTGTTCAGCCGATTGGTTCTGTTATAGCAATTTGAATACTACTAACAGATTGGTCTATGCATAATATTTAAATAAAGTATTCGTCGAAATTCTATATTGTAATTATTAAGTACCAAACAAAATTTCTAACAATGTGTATTTGCTATTTGATTGATCGTTAAAATTTCTACGTCAAAATAACGTTAAATGTCGTAAAGTCGTGAGTGTAACTCGGATAGTGTACGAGTAGGTGAGTGTAATTGCGCATTTTAAAGGAATCGCTTAAGCCTTTACAAGTACCAGCAACTCCACCGAGCTCCTCTTCTCTGAAGCGAAAACGCTAAGAAGTTTCTTCTGGCTTATGTTCGTGTATCCATTTTAATACGTCGCCTACTTAGACCGAACTAGAATACCTTTTATTCACATGAGCTATGAAGCTATATTATCACAATGCTACAAAAGGTTCTGCTATAAAACATTTATAGGTTATTAAGTCAATAAGCAAATTAGGTAACTTATGAAAATAAAAAATGCTCCGTAAATATTTTCTAAAAAAAAGTTTTTTAATTGCCTAAGTGTCAATCTTAAAATTATATATTATACGTAGGTCGCAATAGTGTGTATGGGATCCAATCTATCTTTTGTCTAATCAAGCCAAAGAAACAAATAACATTATAAATACAGCACAGTAAACTTAGAAGAAATTTTGCGCTTATATATCTACATAAATAAATAAAATTGTAGCGTCTGTATGTAATATTAAAATAACTACTTTATACACGGTACATATACCAAAATAACATTCTCCGTCGTCTCTTTGTTCCGGCTAATCACTGAGACAGCTGGACCAACGTGACGGGACTTTCACTGGCATATAGCTGATGTAATAAGGAGTAACTTAAGAAACTTTTATTTTAGAGCTTAGCGAACAAAGTTGCAGTCATAGCTAGTTTAGTAAATAAAATAGGATTATAATAACTTCAACTAAATACTAAATCAGTAAAATTATAAAATTTTTCGCTTTATTTGTAGTATCGTACATTCTATTAAGCTTATTGTTTAGAATCGTTAACCTTTAAAGGCTCGTTTGAATACAATTGCTATCTTTATTAGAAATGCTGATTTAACGATAGTTTTATTTGAATACACACACAGTAATCATGATTTAAGTTTATATTGAAAGAAACGCGACAATTCTGTACGCAAGCGTTTAGTGGAATTATAATTATATTTATTTCCATAAATTTTATTAATTTACGATTGCGACAGATTGTAGATTTTTTTGCTAAAGTTCTATTTATATAATTAATACTATCGACTTCTCCCCCGTGAACTATAGCTGTTTCGTATTTTCAGCGGTATTTTCGTAAAACAATTTCCTGGAAGAACTAAAAAAAAATTGTTCCGAATTGCCTTAAAATCGGCGGTTTGGCCGTGATGACGTAACAATTTCGCATTTACAATATTAGTATGGATTTAATATTCAAAACCCAATAAAGAGCATAGTACTCGTATAGTTATATAGTAAACGCATAGCATTGCTACAATAGCTATAAATAATTTAAAACAAAATAACTTTTAATCCAACTCATTATATAATTTAATTCTTAAGACGACGACCATGCGCCGATGCGACGCTATCGTCGCTATAGTTCAAAATCCACTTAAGGGATGTTAAAATATTATTGACATGCCAATAACAACTAACATGCGTTGGCGAAAAGTAGAGAAAATAATTAATTTTATCAATCAATGCTGTAAGGGATACTCTAAAAAATAAACTTAAAATACTTATAATATATATATAAAAAAAATATTTTCTACAGCGAGTCTATGCCTTTAAATGTAAATGAAATTCACCATAAAACATTCGCTTTGAAAGTAAGTAACGTGAGGACAATATTATTTGAAAACCTTTCAAAATAGCAGCAACGATTCTCTTTCCCTGCCAGCACGTGTACATGTCAACACTGATGACATAAAAAAGCTACAATTAGCATTTCGAAAGGACAAAGCGCCGATAAATTGTATTCAAATTTCGCGTGACGCCTTCGCCCGTTAACAGTGTGACAGCGCCTTGACATGTCTCGCAAGCTGAATTGAACAGGGGTTTTATTAGGTGTTCTACATACTTCACTTGGAGATTTATTAAAAATAGATAAATTTAACAAAAGAAACCAAGATGATTAAACAAATAGTATAAAATATAAATTTTGTATGTTCGTAAAAGAAGGGCTCAATAAAGAAAACTAAGTCAATATCATTAAAAACTAATTAATTCACAGATATTTTTGAACAAGAATTTGTGATGTAATAAGCTTAACTTTATATTATAATTGGTACACAAACGAGATTATCAGGTTACCCATATTTTTTATTAATATAATCTCATTAAAAATATTTTCAAAGTTTATTTCGTACTATCCACGTTAGTATCCACCCTTATATTATCGCACAGTGACGCAATGACTCATTGAAGCCTGAGCGTGACAAAATAAATGCGTGTTCTTGTAACAACTTTCATTGTTTGATTGATAGATACTGTAATTTTTTCCCAAAGGGTGGATTGCGGTCACAATATAACGGCTGCGATCTACTAATTTGGTTTTACAAATACACATAATAGATGTGGGCTAAAGTACTAATACTGGGGCAGGTTTATACCTATATAAAATAATAATGATACCTTGGTAACAAAGCACGTCGCCACCGACGCCTAAATGAAATCCCTAAATTACTTTGTTATATGGCTGTTCTCCCTTCCTATCCCGCAATATCTATCTAATATATATATCTAAGCCACGAACGAAAATCTGTATGTTTAAATGCTTTTTCTATAAATGTTAATAACATAAAATAGAATGGGTTATTATTACACAGCTTATACATTTTATATAAACGTATATGGTTCAAATTAATACTGTAAAAATACTATAAGTGGAAGTGCTTAGTATATTAATAAAATCATCAAAAAAACATTACAAACATCTGTAGAGCTATCTTTTAAAAGCACCTTCTAAAAAAATGAAAGCTGCAATCTGCGCGTTACACAGAATGTGTTATAAGTTTGTATGTTTACAGGAAAGCTTTCAACTTTTTACGAATATTACGAATTACGCAGAGGAAGAAACATGGAAATACAGCATTATAAATAAATTATATTATAAAATAAATATTACAGACACTTCTATATATTTAACTAGGTTCTCTTTACTTTTTTATTTCTCCACTCTGGAGAACGTGGAGAATGAAGTGTTTTGATACTACCATCTCTCTGTCTACACTGATATGCGGAAAAAAACGTGAATCTAAAAACTATAGTAACACTATAGTTTAACATACACTTTTGTATGAAGTGAAATACACGTTGCTAGGGCAAGGCTTATTTTACGCGTCTTCGGGACCCGTCACTGCTGTATATTAAAAGATATAAAAATATATTATACAAGACTAATACATTTTGCACCTTATAATATATTATACAATCTACAAAGAATAAGAAAACCTTCAATCGATATAAACCAAAATGATCTATCAATTATATCTCTGAATATTACTTACTACAAGGGAGATGCTCAATGGCATGGAAAAATACTTATGAATGACTTTTATTTGCTTCGGCAGCATTGATATCAAGACCAAAATATATTTATGTATTAGATAAAAGAGACGTTCATTTCGTTATAATGCCAAGACTGCTTACCAAAAATATTTAAATTACGAGTTACTTTGGCGGTATTTAGAATGACATGATTCTATGACTCATTTAAGAAATTTAAATATATTATGTTGCAAAAATGTTTATTTATTGAATTATTAGATTTTCGCAAGGTATTTTTGCATATTTGTTTATTGATTGACAAGACTGTGGACAAGCACGTGACGCAACCAATGTGATATTTCTGTTAAAGGAAGATTTTTACAAAGATTTATATATTAAAGAAATATTATTACAATGATTAATTTGTTTCAAGATATATGCAGATAAGGTAACCTATTGCTTAAAGTGCCTATAATTACAACATTAATATTGTAACATAAAACTTAAAACTATAACCATCAGAATACATATCACTGGAGTTGCTTTTCAAAAACATCGTTAATATAAATAAACTAGCTAATTGCAACTAAAAGCCATTCGTACATTAGCGCTGCATTAAGTTACCTTGGAGATCTCAAGCAACACGAATGAACTACGAGCGTGGGCGGACGCTTAAAGTATAAGTTCTATATAAAATTCGATACGTTCTCTCGTAAATACAATACACGGACACAAGTAGCGACGTGAAAAGAGAGAAATAGTTTTTAAAACACCTAACTAACAAGCGCACCTAATATACCAAGTACATTCGATTCGTTTGTTATTTTATTTACTCTCTACTCAGAATACTATTACCCTTCAAAGTTTTGATTTCGAGAAGTCAATGTTTGCATTCGCTGTAAACCTTGTCACTGTTGTCATAATGTTTCACTTTGCACTTCATTCTGTGAGAAAGCTATGGCTATTTGTTTAAATCTTCATTGGGTTATCGAATGTATCGTCTTAAAGAAATTATTATTCATGTTTCGTCAAGCAATTGCTGCATTCGTCGAGGTGGATAAGTTTGTTTAGGTATTGGAGTTATGGAGACTTTGTTTATGTAATAAACAAAGTAATAGTATAAGAGGGACAGGGAAGCATGTAACTTCTTATTCTGAATAAAAATATTGGACCTTTACTTTGACTATGTCAGTGGGAAACAATGTGAAGGTAAAAAATAATAATAATAAAATAATAAAAAGCCTTATTTCATAAACAATATTACTTTATAAGTATATGCTATTGCATAAATAGCATATACATAATATATAAAATAAATTATAAATATTTATAGACACGGAAAATGATACAATTGATACAAAAATGTAGGTATGTCCTATGCATATTTTTAAAAAATTAATGGTACTTTGCACTTTTCTGCATATAAACTATGTAAAGATTTATACTCTATTAATGTAAAAGTTAGTTTAAACGCATAAATTCCTTAAAAACAAGTGATGGTATTATTCACGAACTTAATTACAGAAGTTTCCATTTAAAAGACAATGGAGTAATTTCAGCAATTTATATCTCTATCGACATTCACGTTCCCAGCACTAAAAGTTGGTTGGATCGAAACAGTTAATAGTGGTTATTACCAGCTACTTTGACGAAAAAGTGCATTAGAGTACCGTAAGTGGGATAAAACTATTTGAATATACAGCTTAAGTAAAGTGCGTTGGGAGCGCGGCCACTTACAATGCCGATTTGCCTCATTTACTATAATTACCTCAGTTTATTTACTCGAATTCTCGGTAGCTGTTACTGGATGGACAACATTTTAGTAATTTATATTCAATTCGATAGAGTATAATTCGATTAAATAGTGAATTCTGTTCTTTTATTAATTATAAAGTTATGTCTTTTTGTTTGTAGGTAATATTTACAAGGTTTTTGTCGTCATTTGACACCTACTCACTAATGTATAGGAAAAATCGGTTAAAGAAAAATATAACAAGTTTTTCATAGACAAATATTTGTAGGTACAAATTTGAACAAAATGTAAACTATACTTTTTGGAAGGAAGGAAGGTAAGGGAAGTATTGGCTAGCTGATATTACTCTTTGAAAGACAAGACATGATCTTGCAAAATTATAATCATACGTAAGATTTCTATAGAATTTTATGTTAACCAGAGATGTTTTAAAATTGGTCATTTATATTTTTCTTTTCGCATCTTACATCCCCTTTTCTGACTTAACACGGTTTGTTAGACGCCCCAGAAGCATATCCCGAGGGTTTAGAAAAAGCGAACCTTTCTTTGAATATTGCAGTAGAGTTCAGTAAAGCTAGCTTATCATAACTCCAATACGTGGGGTAGAATACACTTGATCTTAGCTCACGAAAACAAATTATGAAGAAAGGGGCGGTATTCAATTTAAACTTTAAATAGTTTATTTCGTTTTATATTTTAAATTAAATTAAAAGCAGGAGTTATCATAATTATTTTTGTCAAGACATATATAGGTATGAGGCCCTCGTTCTGCAGTGCAAAACCTGACTGTAACCACGATGATTGTGGGTCCAAAACCCACTCGGGGGAAAGATTCTATTAATATTTTATTAATTTTCCCATAAAAAAATCAAAGCGGCTTTGAGTTCCACCACGCAGTTTATATATATCTTGAATTCGAGAAGACAGTACAAATTCGAGTGACTTGACACTAGTTTCTCTCTACTTATCATGCTTATAAAAAGAATGAATGTTAAAAATATTTTCAAAACCTAAACCTAAAGCCATTAAACATCGAATATGATACTCGTATAACTAATAGTAATTGTAAGCTCGTGCGAATTGAGCCATTAAAAATAAGAGACGACAATCATTTTTAAAACATCTGTATGTTAAACAAGTTCTTAACATCTTTATAGCTGTCATTATGCAAGTTACAATTTCCCACCTCACATTTATGGTTTAGAGCTTAAGCCGAGGATAGATGGAATGAATTTACACGCTGCAATTGGCGAATAAATAATTATTCAATGTATACGAAGTCAGCCATCGTCGTTCCTTGTGCGTGTATTAGCCTATATCATAAAATGCAGCGAGTGACAACAGCCCGTAAAGTTTTATGTCCAACACCACGTCGTCCCGTCTCAATTACAATTACAAATTATTACAAATTTTCAACTCAAGCTGAGTGTCATAACACAATATGCTAAAACCGTGCTTACAATGTTTGCCGTTGATTTTATGTTAGAGAAGTCTTTTGTATAAGGATTGTAAAACATGCTAATGGTTTTATTTTCCAGCATAACCTTTAGAAGTTGTTGCTAGAAATAAAAAAAAACACATTTTAGTTTTTCTTTACAAACAAATAACTTACTATGTAACAGCGTTCAATAGGTATTTAAAAATGTTGCATCTACGGTATAATTACTGTTTTCTTTCGGCTTTCTTTAATGAGCTTTTCTGTTTATTTATAATGTATATAATTATATTATGAATATATAATTTTATTCACATTATGAACAAGACTCATAATCGAGAGTGTAACTTCCCAGCGAAAAGCAGCGACGTATTATAAATATAGATTTGTAATACATGTACCTTTTCAAAAGTAATAAATATTTAAGCATAAACAATATGACAAGTTTATTTATTACTTAATTAAATTTAAGTAAGGTTATATGTTTATTCTAGTTGTGCCTGTTACTTTTGTGAATTCTAATATAAAAAGTAACCTAAGTTACTTTTTAATTTGTCAGCTATCTGTCAGTACAACTCGTGTCAAAATCGGTCCAGCCGTTCCACATATTAACGTACCGTGTAAAGATATGTATCTACATGCATACATGCATATGTATACATACATATAGTAAAAAGCGGTTATTTTAATATTACAAACAGACACTCCAATTTTATTTATTTGTATGATGAGTTATTAAGCCGTTTTAAGTTTTTACTTTATATTTGTGAAGTTATAAATAAACTAGAAAATCTAAGTATAGATTGCCTCCAGCGGAATCTAGCCATGAATCCTGTCCTGCTATTAAGGGTTGTCTCGGAGCACTTTAACCATATGCGTGTCTTATAGTCTGTAATTTGCGACAACGCGCAAGACTGCATGTTATGATTTAATGCATGGCACATACATATCAAAACTACAATCTGAAATTTAAAGGACAATCAATATTGAGGACAAAAAAACACCATTGCGGCGCACCAATAACAATAATTATACACACGGTTATTATAGTTTTGAATTCGATTTAAGTGTGGTAAAACAATATGGAACCTTGAGTTTTGCCGAAGGCGCTATGCTACGAATAGAAAGCCTGAGCACTAAAGAAAGAATTAAAGCACAATTATAATAAAAAAAGAAACGGGATATGTGTGAATTAAATGGGATGTACTAATCTTAACAATACAAAGTATGATTATTGTTATTAGAAGAAATTTTATTAACGTGCATTTGTATGAAGTAGAACTAAAGATGGCAATTTTAAAACAATATACCAATACAATAAGGTACCAACAACCTACAATTTTACCCATTTCAAATAATACAGCAAATGCGAACATAATCGTAAAATAAATAATAAATTAGCCTCATACAAATTTTATGTATTTTTTATGGAAAATTATGCATAAGTGTGCACTTGGCTCTATTTACATAAAACAAAGCGTAGAGGAACATATGTATGTATGAAGCAGCATGCTATTATAGATTTTTAATATATGCTCTGCATCAACTGAATGTTAGTGTTTTGCTTCGTTTAATTGCTATGAACTAAAATATTAGCTTACCTTTATCTTGGCATACAAACATACATACATACATACCTTTAAAAAAAATCCTTTTTTTTTGTTTGCTTAACTTAAATGTATTACTTAGTAGAAGTATTGTGGTTTGACTTGTAATTTCGTAAGTGACTTTGAGTGCTTAGCTTTCTTGTGTATTTAAAACTCAGTATAACCGTGTATGTCTGGAGAATTGTTTCCAATTTTATTTTTCAGCTTTACACTGTTTCTAAAAGGTTTTTGTCTTTTGGTAAAAAGACAAGTTCTTGAACGTATTTCAAGAAGCGCGGGTACAAATAACGCTGCGTTCTAATTTGTATACGTTTACCAGAACCGAGCAATGATTTGAATGTAATATTTCCCCAGGTAGGAATTAAACCCACAGCCAATTGCGTTTACACGCAGAAGCTGACCCACTGCGCCATGACGGAATTCTAAATTTTTGAATATTACACATATATAGTTATTGTTATTGTAAGTTATAGTTATTGAATATCTGCTATTTATATAGTATTATATTAATAAACAACTAACAATATAAAAATAATATATTTCTTTTAGGTTACCTGAATATCTTATTTATTTAAATGCACCATTCTTTTCGTCCCAATGCAATTCATTTTATGATATTGGGTAAAATTCCACTTTTCTTTTTACTCTCCAACTTCTGCATTGGAAGTTGTCAAATTTAACACATTATTACGTTTTATAAGCGATAAAGTTTCCTCCACAAAATTGGATATTAGCCACTAGCAAAAATTTTAATAGAATTTTGGCCGTAATGGTGTTACGGAGAATAAATAATTGTATAATCAAAGTTCATTGCCGGTTTTGGCGTCATTGCAAATATATTCAATTTGCAGTTATCGTTCAGATTATTACATTTATTTATATGTCTCTTGTAATTTAAAATTTTTGTCGTAATTTTTAATCTTGGTTGAGTGGCGAAGACGAAATTTATTTTTAAGTTTCTACCCAAACAACCGGCTTTGAGCTGTATATATATTATACATGACTGTAAGTCTTCAAAAATAAAATTTGAGTATTACATAATACGTATATTATAATCTGCATTTATTTCATTGTCTATTGCGCAGTTGTCACGTATCTGACAGAAGGCGATGGATATGGGTTGAAGTCCCACTTGCAAAGAAACATTTACAATAAAGATAACAACTCAGTCTAATCATGCTCATTCTATTACCCAATACAAAAAAGTATTTATATTAATTGTTAATTAATTTTAAATAAAGTTAATTTTAAATGATAAGACGAACGATAAAGGCAAAATTATATATCTAGTGCTAGTAAATCTGAAAGATATCTAACAGCCAAAATATCCCCAAATTCGGTAATCAAGTAATAAATTAATCAGCTAATGAAATGAGTACACAAGTTAAATGATCATAATTTGTGAATAAAAAACTTTCCACGCCTTGAAACAAAAATTATGCAAACGGAGGAATTTAAAATTTGGCATATTAAAGTTGTTATGGAGAAGACGTGCAAGCTTTAGCTTATCTTTCAATCTTTCAAATTTAAATCTTTCATAATAATACATTACAAATACGTTAGAATCAATAAAATGAATAATACCTTCATTACGTTTTTGACTATGTGTTTCATACACATTTTTGTTTTAAAAATATATCCATAAAAATCATGAAATGAGGAAATCAATTCTGACATGATGATTTTGAGTTTAAATATGTATACATCGAGTAAGAGTATGACTTATCGCAAATACACACTGTCTCTAGCTAAAGTTTATCTGTGCAAAGCTATCAAAATAATACAAGGGCACCAATTTTTGAATCATCAGAAAATGTACCCGACAAATGCTGAAAAGCGTTCCGTCCGTGTAAAACGTGATATGACTCCCAATTCATTTAGGGTGTGTACTCGTTATGCAACAGTGTAACGTCAGTAATGTACTGGTACAAATAAATGTTAAAACAGGAGTACGGTCGGAACGAATATAAAACTTATTTATTATTGTGCAGGCGCGAGCACGCACGTCTATTTCGTGGGCAAATTTATTGCAAGCCGATTCAGCTTTGCGCAGGCTAGGGCACGCTTGTATTTCAGTCAAATCAGCTTTTGTTATAATTAATTGTTTTACACTGAACGTGAGTCCACAATCCTTTCATAAAATATACATTTATATACCGTGCTAACCCTGACTTCTTTAGGAAAGTTCGAAATATTCTACTATATTTTACTCCAAATCTTTTGAAATAAGATACTGAAGACATGCCCGAAACTGTTTTGAATATATTTCAAATAAATTCAAAGCCAGTGTGCCATCTTTGGGTAATAAAGAAGGATGTGCATCGTGAACTACAATGATACACGCAGCGTCTCACAATGGAACAAAATATGAAATGTTATCGGAAAGTTTGAAAAACAGTGTTGTGCCCGTTACGTAGCATTGTTTGAAATGTAAATAACGCCTTTGTCGTTTAAAGTTTTTTAAAGTTTACACTTTTAAACAGAATTTTACTTTTAAATTACAAGTACAAACAATATGAGATATCATATATTTATAAAAACTAGCGAACCGAACTATAGCTGTTTCGTAAAACAAATTTCCTGGTAAAACTAAAGAAATATTAAAAAAAAATAGTTCCATTTACTACGTTAGCAATGAAACTGGCCCAAAATTACAATAAATTTCTTTATAGTAATTTTTTCCAAGTGTTATTCACAATAACACTTTAAACAAATGTTAAAAATATACATATTGTGTTTTAAATTAAAACAATTTATATGACTATTAAATTGTTTTTAAAATTAAAACAATATATGCCCAATTTCCTGGCAGATTAATGCCTATATAGAAATAATTTTATTCAAAAGAGAAAATAAGACACAAGCAAACTTAATATGGAGTGCCGTTCGATAGTACTTTGAAGACTATTTACATTTACATATAGATGTTTCCCTTTGCATCGTCAAAGTGCGGTTTGTATTTTGCCACCTAGCACGCAATGTCTAAACGAACGAATAGTGGTAAAACAGAGCGACGTACCGCTAAGTCATTAGCCAGTAAAATGCAGAAAATAAGCTAAAATATTATTACCTAAGTTAATACAAATAAGTATTAATTATATTATATACTAGGCCTTATTTTAATATAGAGCTTATTACGTTTTATAACATGCTAGCGACTTGCTCGAGGCTTCGCCCGCGTGAACTATAGCTGTTTCGTATTTTCGTTATACAATGGAATTCCTGGAAAAGCTAGCCTATGTTCATCCCAAGACCTTCTAGTATCTCTACACAAAATTTCATCACAATCGGTTCAGGGGTTTGGCCGTGATGACGTCACATACAAACACGAGTTACTTTTGCATTTAAATATTAATGTATCTTCCATACATTATATTCTTGGATTATATTCTATTATTCCTTTGTATAATTTTTGTTATGACGAAAAAATATTAAAAAAATACATGATGTGAATCGCAGTCTGAGAATAGAAAGGTGAAATTTGGCATATAAGTTTGAAATTTGATCCTTGGACCAAATGGACTAAGAGACAATTTCCCTTAATTTCTATGCGAACGGTAAAAATGGGATTTTACGATTTACGTTACTGTTACTTGAAACCAAAGATTTACTTTGATTTCTTTGAAGCGGTTTTTATGATAATGAAAATGACACAGTGTCATAATATTTTACTAATGACTTTCCTTACTATGCCTGCCACGCGGGCAAAGTTGTGAACATCATCAAGGATGTAATAACAATATAATATAGAAACAATGTCAATATCTATTCGAGATTATCTATATACCTTTATAGCTATTACTGACACGCAGCAAAATTACATTCAATCCTCTTTATCCGCACTACACAAATTGCTTTGTTCGAATTTTTCGTTGAAGCAAACAAATAAAATTGATTTGAATGGAAACAACAGTATTACATAATGAATTTACATTTGCTAGTACTTTATTACTTATCTACATTGAAATGTCGTTGAAAGAACTTGTCTCTATAGTTATAGCATAGATGATTTTAATTTTCAATTAATTAATTTTGCTTAGTTATCTGAGTTATATAAGTAAAGATTCTGAGTTGAAATTTTACGTGAGAAGTACTGTGCAAAATAAATCAATACAATAAAAAATTAAAAAAGATATATTTAGAAATATCTAATTACACTTAAATACACATACATATATATTTCTATAAATACATAATATAATCATATACGCATGCATTTCTTTGGAACAATCTCCCCAAGAAATCCCCAAACTCCCCATAACACGGCGTTACGTCCGCTACACACCATGGTTTCTCTCAAGGAGACATAAACTGAATAGAAATAATTAGATACTGTACTGTTTTCGTCACAAAATAATATCAAACATTTAAAAAAAATTAAACTCTATTGCCACTATTACAAATGTTGTTATTACATTTTCATAATAATATTTAGTTTAAATTTATTTCGCAATCTAATGCATTGCGGTGCCACCTCGAGCAGAACATTCACTTCAAACCCATGTTTCATTATGCAACCCAAGTTCCAAAAGCTTGTAGAAGGTAAATATCTTAGAACTTAGAAGGATATGCTTGAGATTTGGCTTATTTAGTTCCATTTAGGATGCCTTGGGCGAAGTTGTGGTTAGCTTCTTAATTACTCATCGCTATCAGCTGACCACTAGCAAGTGAGACGCTCTAAAAGCTTATTACTGTATATCTACTGCACTGTGGATACATAGATATGTGTACTTGTTTGATCAAATTGCTTTAATGCTAGTTGCGAATAGGTTAAACATTGCAATACTAAATTTAAATACATGTCAAAATTAAGTCACGAGGCCCTCGTGGCGTAATGGGACAGCAACTGTAAATGCTGTTGGTTGTGGGTTCGATTCCCACTCGGTAGAATTCGTTGCATTTCTCCGCTTATGTAACAATTAAAGTCTAGAATTTCTGGGGTGGAAAGGAGAACGGAGTGTCTTGACACCAGTTCTCTAACTAACCTTGTTATGGAAAAAGCGCTAAGCTAAATAAAATATATTTTATATCTTTAAATTAACCAAATCCACATAGTTTTTGTTAATATATATTAATGATAGTAATAAAATTTATGTTCTGACTAAATCTCTATGAATTACGACGTGTACCTTGACTGTCAGCGGCGAATACTATTATTATCATCAGTGTAAGTGATTTACTACTATTGTTTCATATAAGTAAAACAAATACCGTGCCGAAGCAAAATGGAAATAGAAGTTAGCTGTTTGAATAAAGACTACGAACAATTTAAATTAATTTTATGATTCTTTTACTACTTCGTTCCGGGTTGAGAATTACGTACAAAAATAAAGTTTCACCGCTAATAAAATGTTTTCATAGTAACAGTCGTGGTACAGCTTGTGTGTAATAATGTCAGTATGTGAGCTTTAGATTTGTTTTATATTATTTTTATAACGTAATCCTAAGCTAGAGTTAAGTATAATAATTTATAGCATTAAATGTTTTGGTAGGTCCACATGTTGTTATCGTTTTTTATCTGACGTCACGTATATAGAATATTGAGGAGGAGGAGGAGTTTTAGAGGCGGAATGCAGAAAAACAGAGAAATTTATTGTAAATCTAAATAAATATTAGACATTGTCTATACTAAGTTATTGTTAATAAATCGTTGGTTGAACTTTAGAAGCTTATAATTACACCAGGTCAATATCTGAATTTTAAAGAAACAAACAAGAGCCAGCGCCAGTCACGATAACTCCAGAACAATCTGAAAGTAAATGCAAAGTTCCCAACGGATCAAACTATCTCTACAAAGTTTGCAAGCGCTATAATTATAGTATTTTACAAGTACTATGCAATCAATTATATTTTTATCGTAAAAAATCTATCGACCAGTTGTCAGCCCACCAACATACACGCTCTTAATGACTACACAAAATCTCGTTGTTATTTCGGTAAAATCTTATTCGTATATATACAGCATCAATCATTTTTTTCTACATTGAGAAGAAAATGAATTATGCTCTAAGTGTACACGGTCTCGCTTGAAAAAAAGTGTGAAAAATTACCTCGATTACCTCTAATGACGGAATGACGCCACATGTTCTGTAGTCATTTTCAGAAGCAATCACGTAAATTGATATTACTTTGATATTTTTCATTACACTATCAACTATTTACCATGCGCAAATATGTAAAATAGGTTTTTTAAGTTTATAAAGCAATATTTCTAATAACGCTCTAACGTCGACGCAGCGCAGTTGGAAGTTTGTGATTGTTCCAAGTTGTGGCAATTTTTAAAATTAAATTATGTTATTTTTATTGATTTCATTTGGCAAAGTGCTACATGAGTCTAATGTGACAAGTTCATCTTTTTGATGCTCCTTTTTGACTGAGCAAGCCGAAATACTGTGCTGCGAACTATTACAACAATAACCTAACCTACCATAAGGACCAGAAATTAATTGAAAATATTACACCTTTTTTAACTACACTGTATATACCTATGTGTCTAAATATTTATTAATATAAGAAATATTTAAAAGGCCTTTTTAACTTTGCCGTCTTATAGTTTTAAAATTTACACACACCTTAATAACCTGATGTTGCCAGATGGACTAGGATAACGGGAAAATAATTTTATGTGTTACATTTTAGTCTCTTTTATATAATTTGTTAAATACAAAACACAGTCGCAAATTAAATTTAATAATTTAATTCACTAGTCCATAAGAAATCATAATTTTCGGGGCCGTAATTTTTTTTTAATGACTACTTATATTAAATATTAAAAAAATATACGGTTTACGCGGTGTTCTTATTTCTATTAAATAAAAACAATATTATTTAATTATTAATTATATTAATCGACTAGCGAACCGCTTACGGCTTCTACTGTGTAAACTACAAAACTAAACTATTTCGTTTTTTTCGCCCTCCCGCGTTCTTACTTTAATCACAAGCTGTTATTAAATTTGTAATTTTAGTGGTTGTGACTTTTTTATTTATTCACCGATTAAAACTAAATAAATACTAAATGTTTAGGGTAGTTCACCAAGATACAATAATCATTTAAATCGACATGACAAAACATGGTTATTATATATAGATAAATGCTTCCAATAATATTTTTTTGTCATACATCTTCCATGTACAGACAGCGATCAGTTATTTTTTTATTATATGTATAGATTTTACATATTTGTAATTACGTAGACTAGCTACCATTATTTTAATACCTTTAAATGCGCTATTCAAACTTAATTAGCTCCTAGTGAACCGGATTTGTAGCGGGAGCTGAACTAATAAACAAGAGGTAAGATGAAAGGGCGGCTTATAAAGCCTTTCAAGTAAATATTGGATCGCACTAATTATCATAAAAGTACCTGTTTACGTTAGTCGTGGGCCCATTACCCAATAGCTGTCATTAAGGATGATTCTTGATAACGGCCGAGTGCACGCCACCCACGACGATCCCGCACAACTCTATACACTAGCATCATACCGCTAAAAGATCGCAACTCGTATCTAATCAGATAATACATGAATACATATTAGCAATAATTGGTAGTGTATTTATTACTTTATCTACCACCTGTACAACGAACAGACAGACAGACAGAAAATAATTTAAAAAAAAAATTATACCTCCGCCTGGTTAACCAGGATGTCGAATTTTGACAACACTCTCACACGCTAAGATCATTTGGCATTAAGAAAAGTAATGTGCAAAAGTTGGGTCGTAAATTTCGTGAGAACGTCTGCTGCGTCTCAACCGATCGGAACAATCTGATTATTCTTTCGACAGTTCGTCTGAATTTATTGGACAAATTTTATATTTTACAACAATCTCTAGCATACATAATTCAATTTAGCTTATCTCATTTTTAATAGCATTTGTAATACGGAATCTCTGGTGGATTTATACCGGAGATAAACTTGGATAATTATAGAGAGCTATAAGTAAACTAACTAAAGTTTTTTATCGCGTTTAGTAATAATGATGTCACGATAAAAATCAATTGTAGATGTAGTTCATCTCAGGAGCCGAGTAATAACAGTTATCAGAGGCGCCCGCGGGCGGCTTCGTTCCGTGCCGGCGAGCCTCGGCTCATACTGCCGCAGTTGAATTTGAAAATAAAATGTATTTTTCCACTTGTACTTAGGTATTGCTTGTTTGATGGCAAAATACTGTACCTAGCTTTGCCTATTGAGGTTAGAAACGGTACATAGATGATAAAATTTTGCATCTCCTTTTATAGTAAGATTGTAAAAATTAAATTGCAAATTTACATCCCTTTGTGAATATAAATTATCGCATGCAAGTTTTATTAGCGGTTATATATAATATTTTTTTTTATTTTTTGTTTTTAGATATATTACTAAAAATTTAAAATCAAAATATGCAAATAATCAAATGGTTGATTGGTATTGTCATACATGGTATAGAAAGTTGAACGCAATAGCTACTGTAATAAAGTTAGCTGCGGCTTGTGTTCAGTTGACAGCCGCATCGCCGGAGTTACTGTACACGACAGGCAATTCACGAACATGGTGCCAACTTCGTTGTGGGAATAACCTGGACATAGAAAAAACGTGAATACAAGATAAATGCTGCGTGAAACCTTTTCGATACTGTAAAAGATCAGTAAGACCGATAAAAGCTCTAAAAGGCTGGTTTTACAATAGACTTTGAAGCTTTTCGTAACTCATAACAAATCATGTAAAATATTTATATAAAAAACCTAATAATATCAGTTTTGTAAGAATTATGATGTAAATCATTATTTTTATAAAATAATAAAAACTTAATTTGAACATAATAAATAAAAAATGACATACATACATACATAATATTAAAGCACTTATCCAACACATCGTTAAATATAAATTGGAAAACATTTACAAGTATCAAAGTATCGTATTACACACAAAAAGAGTTTGAAATAATAAAATAGAATAAAACACTTTTAGATTTAAACAAGACTTATTTCGTTGACCTTACACCGATACGTATACAAGTAAGATACAGGTAGAATTTTAAACTGCAGTGGGTTTTAAAGCAGCCATCGCTATTGGAGCTTAGGATAATAAAATTAAAGGTCACCCGCACATTGTTGAGTGCAACTGTTTTTATGAGATTTTTTATTAAATTCATTTGGGGAGCTTGTTTTATGGGCACTGTTATTTGACACCTAATTACTTACTTTTTATGCTTATTCTTAAAACTGATGCGGCCATTTATATTTATTGTTTTATTCGTCGAATGATCCCTGTGGTATTTGCAAAAAGGTTTTATACGTCCTTAAAAATAAACTTTTATTATAACACCAGCAACAATGTATCCCATCGTTTAGTGACTTAGGGTTTGCATGCAATCTTTACAATCTGACTTACAACGTCGCTGTCGATCCCATCAGTATTTTCATGTAAATTTATCTGTATTATCAGAAGAAAACCAAAAATAAATTATCGTTGACAAAATAAATGATTTGTAGAACGTTTCCCTGGTACCGTTGAAAGATGACTAAAGACGCACTTTATATTGGAGACGAAATGCATCGGATGGGCGTGAGTGAATAATTTCATTTGATTTATGTTTTTCTAGGGAACCGTCGTCCTCATTACAGGTTGACGTTGAATGATTATCAGAGCTCAGAGAAAAATACCGTGTTTAACCCTCGCTGTTTATGGTTTAATTTCTATTCGTAAAAAGTGTGACGAATTGATGAGTGGAATGGATCTCGAAATGAATTGGTAGCGTCAATTACTAGGCTTGGCTCTTTGTTTTTACAGCAGTTAAACACCTACAAACTTACCTATATACAAATTACATGAAAATATAATGATTTACAACTGTGTAGCATAACACACAATTATAACAAAGTATATTATATACTTGGCGTAGCACCCAACTATAATGTATGCACGTTAATAAGTTATATGAATAGACTAAACCGCATATAATTTTTGCAAGCCTTAAACAATAAAGAAGCGTAGACGTTTGCGCTGTCTTTGTTGCGGGAAGCGGATCGTTAGTCGGCGTATCCGGTGTAACAAGGCACTAAGCCAACAGTTGCGTGACAAAACCGCTTGTGAAAATAACCATAATTAGTTATGCCGTAATATTAAATAAGCGAGGGTTGAGTGAATGGAGTACAAGAAATTTAATATAGTAAATAATAGATTGAAGCCATCGTAGCGTTTGGCTCTAATTGCGATTGGTTCTGGGTTCGATTTCTAGTCTGAGGAATGATCACAATTTAATTGTAAAACTAAGAGCGAAATTGAGTTTCGCCACTCAACGCGCAATGTATCGAATTCAGGGAGAAATTGGAAAACGAAATATCTTGACAGTCGACATGAGATTATCGCTGCCTACCCTGTCATGCGGGGAAAAGCGTGAAGCTGAAAATAAAATAATAGATTATTCTAGCGCATTTGGTACAAACCGAACTGGAAAACAAGCACAAGCAATAATTGCGGGTTCGATTCTACTTTGCCCCGGTTGGAAATATTTTTATTTGAATAATTTTTGTTTCTCTTTTATTGAAAACAATTAATGCTTGGCGTTTGGTTCTGCCATCCAACACGCAATGTTGGAACCATCCAGCGTATGAATGTCGCTGGAAGTCATAATGACAACAATGGAGAGAAACCTAAGTCTTTAGGCAGCTGTCTCGACGCTCTACTTTGAAAATCTTAATTCCCGTGTCTCTGAGACGGCACGGACGGCTCCCGGACGACCAGCTTAATAATAGTCGACGACAGGATAGCCGAAACCTGTGGGGCCTAAAAGCAGCGGTCCAACAACTAAAGATTTCTACTAAGACCCCTCAACCCCTGCCCCTCCCAAATTGTCCTGAAATGGACGATAAAAGTAAAATCTAGACTCTAATCTCTTTCTACCTTTGAAAGAAGGTAAAAAATATACTATGTCAATTTTGATTCTAGTGTGAATAGTACAGTCAGTCAGTCAGTGTCTGACATTTACAATCATTGTTATTAGATTGTTTCTGAACTTTGATGTTCACGCTATATCACTTAAATATTCGTTTCGCATTAATGTCGTTCTGTGTACATATTTGCGATACGATTATTGTGTCTATAATTGTATCGACATTTATAGACACACAATTACGTTATATTTATCGACATGTGCGTTGAATATGAAGAATATAAGTGAAGAATGAAAGTACTGTACTGCATTGATTTTATATTGCATTTGGTATTGAGAGATAAAAATAGTACTTTGGTTTTCAGCACACAAACTGTTTTTAATTATATTGATATTAGGCAAACTATATGTATATATAAAAAAAGTGTAAGTATATTTTCTTGTGGTTTTATCATTATTAGATGCCCTTATATATGCTTATCGATTGTAATCGTTTTAACAGTTTCATCATTTTAACAGTTATTAGATAAATCGATCGCAACAAAAGGATAAATATTATATTATATTTTGCATACACTTGCATTGATTCTTATACGTTTGTATTAAAAAGGAACGGACGGCTTGCATAACATATAAAGTAAGACTAGAGTACGTTACATACATGTAGATATGTAGACACTGAGATGAGAGCAATAAGAATTTGTAAGTAGCACGGCGGGATGCTTTATCAGACCTAACAATCCCCGTTGGCTTCCCACGACCTCTTTTTGTTGAAATAATTAAGTTTTAAACGCTGTATATCATTTTCTTCTGTAGTGAAATGGTTTGAGAATTTTTTTTTCACCAATTTTTGCTTTCTGTATTGATAGTAATGTGTTTAGTACGAAGAATGCTTAATATATTTTTTTAATATCCATACTATACTATACTATAAATGAGATAGTAACTCTGTCTGTCTGTAACTCTGTCTGTAAGTAACTCTGTCTGTCTGTCTGTCTATGACGTCATCACGGCCAAGCCCTAAACTGATTGTGATGAAATTTTATATAGAGATATTTGAGGTTCTTGAGATGATCATAGGCTACTTGTTTCTCACATTTTTTGGTTTTTCCAGGAATTTCATTGCTTTTCGAAAAGGCCACTGAAAATAAAAAACAGCTATAGTTGATACGGGTGAAGCCGAGAGCGGATCGCTATTAAAAATATAAATAATACTGTAAAACATGGAAATACGCAGTTTTGATGTGGATAATAAAATATATTTCGGTAAACATACAAAAACTGTAGAACAAAAAACATATCACATAATTGTTTTTATGACCTCACATAGACATTACTAATTGTATAAGAAGTAAATTATAGATCTAAATTATATAAGGTTGACTGACATGACAAAAAATTGCATGAAATTTTGCATGTTTTGAATGGGATAAAAATGACAGATAAGACTTGAAGTCCTCTATCCATCGCGATACTCATATCGTCCCGCTCACGACACAAGTCACGTATTAAATGAGAATATTCGGGCGAGCCTCTGACTTATTTATCATTCTAATCAGACCTACATCCTATGAATTTTATACAAGATTGAACGATTTAGTAAGTAAAATTGATGAAACGTCCGTCGATAATGTTAGGATTTCGAGGAGCGCTACTGAGTAAATACTGTTTCTGTCAAAAACTCAAAAGTCTAAAGCTTAGTTAGTAGTAGTAATATTATAATATTTTAAAGTTAAAATCTAATTCGTTTTAGTTTTTGCAACTGTTAAACTTATCAACGTTTAGTTTGATCAAAATATTAATTTAACGTTACGAACGAAGTAACTAATATTTACACCTAACAAGTAATATTCTAAAATAATAGTCTTTTAATAGACTTTTTATAAACCAACAACTATAACATATATATATATATATATATATATATATATATATATATATAAATATATTATTTATGTACCCAATATTTTTGTTACTAATTAAAAATGTATAAGAACCAGTATTGCATATGACAAAAAAGCATAAATAATATTGCGTATTGTTAAAAGTATAACGCGCTTACTTCAGTATTACTATGTACGATATTTAAATTTACTGTAACAATACATATTTAAATTAAAATATAGTACAGACTGTATAGTGTCAAATAAAAAATTTAACATTAATACGCTACACCAAGCTACCTATAAATATGTATTTTTTTACAGGTTAAATTTTATGAATATATTTTTAAATGGGTTACACAAATTACTTTAAAAATTTAAAATTAAAATATCAAACTCCATTTAACCAAAGTCGAAAAACAGCATTGAACATTAAAGGGGCAGACGCCACTGCTATATTATACAACAGTGTCACAAAATCCATACATTAAAAACAGATTGACAATATTTTCACAAGAGCCCTCAGCAAATGCTCTCGACGAGATCTTAAAAGCCAGTGCAAATAAAGTAACCGACTTATAAGAAATGATGAGTATCGTTCCTCAACTGTCGAGTGGATTCGCATAAATACGGGAAGGTAAATGATTTTCACATTGAAGCTGTCAGTGCTCAGAGCGGAGCAATTAATTGCATAATTTTAATTGAACCCGTCGAGTTGCGCACAAAATGAGCACTGCCGTAACTCTTATGAGTACTAAAGCCCTAGTTTGCTTCTTACATTTAAATGCCAAATAAAACCTATTTATGTTAAGCATATAGTCAGATATTATTGTCCCACATATCTGATAAGGCATGTAAATTATTCGATAAATATGTGGCAAAGTAATGGTTACCAAAATTTATGTGTTTTTGGTACAAATGCGAAAAGTTATTTTTGTGTGTACTACATCTACAAAGTAAAGGCAAGCACTTTTATGTTTAGATTTTGATCTTTGTTTATTATAATATAAAATTATAAATAGTCCACACTTCACTTTACGCGAAATACACAACGAGTTAGATTATAATCGTTATGCCCAGAATTTACTAATCGATTGACCCTGAAATTAAAACATATTATTACTTGTATAATTTATGTAAGCTTTTTTGACAAAAAAATGTCTATAAGCCAAATTCCTTTCAATGTTAAATATCACACAAATCACACAAGCTAAGTAAAATGCCCTAGGCTTTACATAAATTATTACTTAACTTAAATAAATTATTAATTATTAACTGTGTAAATTTACTTCAAATAGATATAAGAGACAAATAAAAAGTCTTGTAAAGTACATTTAGAATTACGTCACAATAAATTATTCTGTCATGGCAAGAATTTATGCTAATAAAAATTCAAACAATTGAATTTTACAAAGAGTAAATCTACTTAAACAAATGAGATACAGAATGACAAATCGTAATGATTTTTAAATTAATATGCAAAATCACATTTGAGCTGCTCTCTATTCAATAAAAATGGAACACTTGCTATACCACTGTGTGTTTATGTGTTAATTGGAATAGCTCATATAGATTTACATGAATTTTAGACATTTTTAAAATATATAAGTGTAAAAAAAATAAATAAACGTGTATATACTTAGTCTGGCCATAAAAATGGGGTGGGGAAGCAGTACGGAAAGAATTCGAAGAAATCCTGTCCGAAAGCAAAAGATTTTATCTTAGATAAAGATAGCGCCTAGAACCATGTCGCATATTTTAAAATATGACTTGAGTCTTGCAGCCTATAAGAGACGCACTGTTAATTTTTTTTATTGATAATTTAAAAGGATAGTGGTAAAATCAAAAACAAAATATGCAAAGGGGGGTCACAGAAAATTTTTGTTAATGTAGAGATTTCTTTTTAAATTGATAATTATTTTAACAAACAAAATCGCTAAAAATGCTTCCCAATTAGTCAACAGAGTGCAATTTGAGTATTATCCGACTTCAACGATGGTTTGGTGGGGTGTTAGCTATGAAGGAGTGACTGAGCGTTATATTTTTAAAAAAGGTATCAAAACATCGGCACAAGTGTGTTAAGACACCATTCTTGAGGAGGTGTTTAAGCCCCTTAACAACATTATGTTCAATAACTAAGAATGTTCCTTTCAGCAGCAAAAGTTCCGGACGTCATCAGACCTGAAAACTGGCCGTCATCTAGTCCTGATCTTAATTCACTGGATTGTGATTGCACGTGGACTGGACGGAGTGTGACTGAATGTGGCTCCATTCCGAGCACTTTAATATACAACTGTTTAAAAGGATATTCAAAAACAAATCTGGCAGCTTCAACATTTGTTATCCACAGGCCATTGTCGTTTTAGACAAATTGTATGTCAATCGCAGCTGACGACCGAAACAAAACAAGACAAAGCAAAACAAAATAAAATTTTGTGTTTATTTTTAAAAATTACAAAGTCACTTGTTTAAGTGGCAGTCATTCGTAAAATATTCTCCACGGATCATTATTCAACGCTATCTTTATTATGCTCTCAGTAAAAGAATTTAATTGATGCCACATGTTTCAAATGTGGTATCCTCTCTGTCGTCAAGTCGGCCGCACATGGGACCGAAATGTCATCGGAAAGTGTAAATATTAAATATAATAGTCGATTTAATTGTGCATACTAGTTTTGACTCGTATTTCATATTTATTGATAATTATTTTTATTTGTAACTATTTGTTTTAACATATTTTAAAAAGGAGCACGATAATTGATTATTCATATTTTTTTTTGGGAAAATATTGAAATACTTAGATGTGTTTATAACAAACATGAATATAATACATTATGTTTTTTGGAATTTATTATTATATCCTTTTCTGGCGACAAGACAAAGCGCAATGTCGCGGATACGGGTGGAAAGTGGAGAACGGAGTGTATTGACACTAGTTGTCTGCTATGACAAAAAAAGGTCGAGGTACTTTACGCCCCATGATGACTTTATTTGTAAACTACATTGTATTGAACAAAAATTTGGACATAATACAAAGATTGATGGCTACTGAGCTAAGACTTCATTTTATATGATATTTCATTGTTCCCACGTCAATTTCTTGTGATATCTAGTGCATATTATACTGCTTGGAGCGCATACCTATGTATATCAAACGATTAACTATTAATATGATATTAAATATTTATATGTTTATATATTATTTTTAACCATAAAGGCTTTTGTTCGGTAGCCAATTGATGGGCAAAACAGTACCTACAGATTGGTTATTATTTTTCTTTTAAGAACAAAACAATTGTATTATAGGTCTCACTGAAATACATAAATATTTATTCATAACAATTCAACCTGTCCATTGAAATATAGAACTTCATTTCGAGAACTGAAATATTCCTGCCACATTGTATTTCAGGATATTGTTCTCAAAAAACGAAGACAGTTAAAACTCATTTTATCACCGAAATTTATAGCTTATGTGAAGGAAGTTCCAAGTGTAAAGGAAATTGAAATAAATCTACCAGAGATGCTAGTAGTCATTCACAGCCCGTAAAAACTACAACCAAAGTGTTATAAAATTAGCCCTTGATGAATAAAAATAAATGTTATATTTATAAAAATGGATAAAATATTATTTAATTTATGATAATGTATTGAAATATATGTAGTGGATATATGAATTGCTCTAAAGTAATAAACTATACCATATTTAAAGTCGTCATATAATATGTACCTATGTTTATATTTTTTTACGTCACAGTCCTTACCTAGCTGTAGAAGTATAGCTTAAATAAATATACATTAAAAAAACATACTTATTATATTATAAATTAATAAAATTATACAATACAATTACAAGCTATTAAACGATAATAAACGGTTATAATCATTAATCCCTCAAACCACTTTTAAATTAAGTAAATTTCAATATAAATTGAATGCAGAATTCATACTCTGCATATTACAAAACTACATACATACCTGATTGGAACTTATTGAGCACGTTTTGTTTCGATTTTTTTTATCATTTTCTTGAACATAATGAGATATTAATTTATATTTTATATATTAGCATATATTAGTAGATATAATTAATACAGATATATAATTTATCTAACAAATATAATTTCCTTAGAATGGAATTCAAACCCACTGTGACCTGTGTTTAAAATAACCAAAAGGCCCGCGATCACTTTTTCTAGAAAATATATTACATTTAACTTACATACAGTTTTTTAAATAGTAATAAGCATTAGAATTTGTTTACATACAGTTTTTTAAATAGCAATAGCGAATAAATAAATAATCAAAGAAAAATTAAAACAAATAACATAAAACAGAATTTCCCAATACAAATTATACTTAAAACTGCCTGGACTAAAAATGATGCATTTAAGATTTATCAATTTATTTACGCGTGGTACGGATTTGTTCGTATTATAAAGAAACTTGGGTGTACTGTCCAATAGAATAGTAACTTCAACGTGTAATGGCCCATCCAGTGCATTATGACTTTCCGCAGTATTAATTCAAAATCGTTAATATTTTGCATGCATGTTATGGAAGACGTCGGTTTTGTTTTCTAAGGACTCTATTTTATGATATGTTTTCAATTAACTTGCTCGTTAAGCGTCCCCGTAAATTATAATTTAAATGTATTTTAGGTTGCATATACCTACAAAGGTGAACAAATAAAAATTAATGCGGAGCTTATGTTTTATACTGAGTTTTATTATTATGTGTGACTTGTATATGAATCAATAACAATGTTAGTTCTATATGAAATGTTTTTTATTGATATCATTGAACCTAACAAAGTTTACTTCAAATCATATGATTTCTTTGCAGATTACTTTCCTTGTAAGTACAAGGTACGTAAAGGTACTAACTAGTAACTATAAACAATAGTTATCACATTATATAATTTTTTGATGAATTATCAACCGGCCACTTCTACAGTATCATCGCTATTATCGTTATATTATTACCCTATGTTTATATGGAGAAGGATTTCAGACAGCTGATATTTTTTTATAATACTGCATTAGAAATACATTAAATTATAAAAACAATATTATTTTGTACCATGCCATTCACATACAATTTAGTATAAAGTGACGTATATTGCAAGGGCAGAGTAAGTACAGTAGTATTTTATGGCAAGATGTTTTTTACGTATACGCTATAAAAGTATGTATAAATAAAAACATGTCTCAACCACTCCACTCTAATGTTCAACCATAAGATTACCAATATTCCAACTATATAAGTAGAAAGGTCATGTGTCAATCGCTCCTTCTGTACTATAAATATAAATGTACTACTTACCTTGCCAACTCTATATAAAAATCAATCAAGATTTATATTTTATATCATATTTTAAAAATGCTGAGCCTTTAATAACGAATGATTAGCAATTTTTAACACGTTTTAATTAGTTTCACTTTCTATCTATAAGTGACTCAATAAGACAATCTTTATTCTCTAACATATTTTTGACCTATTTGAGTTAAAAAGGACATATTTAGAAAACGTATAAAAATTTGAACGCAGCGGGATTGAACCCGCGCCTCTTGAAAACCGTTCAAAAGGCATATTTATGCCTTTTTAATTTCCTAAGTGTGCGACTAACACTTTAAAAAATGTAAAAAGAAAACTATTTGAGATATATTTTGATTCATTTTTTGAGGCCATCGTGGCGTAATTTGGCTCTAATCGTGATTAGTTGTAGGTTGGATTCCCAGTCGGGCAATGATTATATTTAAATTATTTTCAATTCGCTCTGGAAAAACAACAAAGCGCGGCGTTGAGTACTTTTTGGGCGAAAAGTCACGAACGGTGTGTCTTGATATTAGGTTCTCATTGACTTCCCTGCTATGCACTAAAAAGGCGTAAAGCTGTCTTTATTTGTCTGATTTGCTTCACAATTTTTACATGTGTAGTATTTAAATTTTCACGAACTTGATGACCATATGACTATTCCAAATAATTCGTTTTTAAAACTATTCTCTCATTGATTTTTTTTTGATTATGTTATTATAAATTATAAACCCAACATAAATTATGAACATTTTTCATATTAAGTCAAAGGGGAATTTCAACACATAAGGGAACAATAAAGGAAAACAATAGTATATCAGTGTTGTTTAAAGTAATAAAGGCTAGGACATACACACTATTTTTTTTCAACTAAATATTTAAGGATCCTACATGTTAATATATGTCAAGGAGTGATGTCTACTTGTGACAGAATCACTCCATCTCTACTTATCAAAGTATAATATTAAGTAAGGGTATGGCAGAAATAAGCATATATCTCCATATATTGATATAAAACCACTTTGGATGGGAATATTTTTCTTTTGATTTAGACCTCTAACAATATATATATTTTTTTAATCCTAACGTTTTCATGTGAAATGTGTAAGCTTAATATTGAGGCGTCGTGGCACAGTGGTCCAAAAACTGACTGCAAAAGCGCTTGGTCTGATTCCCATTCGGAGGAATTATTATATATAATTTCATTTCTTCGCTCTGGTACGATGTTCAGTTCCGCCACTCAACGGAAAAAGCAGCATCGTTATTTAAGAGCGTGTAGTTTAAAAGACTAATTTAACATTTTAAACCAAGTTAACTACTACTAGTAGGTTCTTAATTTATATGTGAAATGCATTTCAAAATTACGGTTTAAACATAAGTCAATAAATATTTTGTTTATGTCCGAGTAAATACACCTGTAGATGAAAGTGGGGCAGACTCATCTGTTACCAGACTCCACATAATATGTTGTGATTTGCAGGATAAATTTTGCAAGTATTTTGAACTATGTATCTATTTTTACCGTCATCTTATGATCTACGCCTAATAAAGGCCGTAACTGTCCCTTTCTTAGGACATTTGTTATCGTACAAACCATTAATCACCCGTACAGTCGGTCCTACCTGTTTCTTGCGATATGCCAGTTTCTTTACTCTATGACTATACTTTTAAGCTGAAAATAGAAATAATAAGTGTCTTACAAGTCATGTTAATTATTTTGAAATTAATTTTGTGATACTAAAGTGTTCAGTTTAAACTGTGTTTATTTAATTAAATAAATCTTATATTATTATTAATTCCATACATTTCGTAAGCGGTTCCCATTATAATAGTACGGGGACTCATAACTTCGAGCCTCCTTCAGGACCAATATTACAATATTATTATATATCTAGGAGATATATTTATGTTTCATGTTATTTAAAGTTAAAATAATATTTTTTGTTTGCTTGTATAAGGTATTTTACACAATAAAATAATATACTTTATCGTTGTATTTGTATAAAATTTTATTAAATCTATTGTTTAATTCAATAATATAGTGGTTTTATATACATTATGAATTTGAATTTCATTGATAATATTATTTCCACACTTGTATCCAGTTCGAACTACACAAAAGTCTATAACCCACAATACATTGAAATCTGATAAATAATAAAACCATTTAATAATTGAATGGCACAAATTACGACCCGCTACCACAAAAATGACATAATGATGTATAAAATTCATTTCAACACATAAATTTGCTGCATTTCACCCATAAATCCAACGGTTGATTCATTGACAGGCGCGTCCTATTCTTAACAAATTCGATATATTTGTTAGCCAAATCCGACATTACGACCCCACGTCGCCATAAATAAAAGCGTTTGTAATAAAAGCGTAAAGATTACCCAACGTTGAAGTCAGCACTGGCTAAATTTCACCCACATTATAGAAAATAATAGCAAACAGAAGGCCTTCTGTCAGTTTCCCTATACAACGATACGTTACGCCCTAAATCCCCCTTTATACCTAAATGCACAGCGGGATTCTGATAAAAAATCGTTGCACACAAGCGCTGGGGCTGATTCAACTAAGTAATAATGGGAATATTTATGTCAGAAGCACGTGCTAATATGTCGTAATGGTAACACGAAATTCGCATATTGGTAATTACGTATTTGGGTAAGTTATTAATGTTTATTTACAAGTAGCTCTTTGAAGTATTTATTAACTCGGCTTGAAATATTTGCTTTTCTAGTCACTAAGTTTTGTGCTTATAAGTGAGCTGAAATATTGTGTAATAATTTTAGGTACTTTAAATATGTTTAAGTTAATATTTATCTAGTAATATTATATTATATATTCCTATTTCCTGTGAAAGCTTATATGTATTTACAATGAACCAAATAAATATGGCTGAAAACTTTTGACATATATAGATTATATTATACGAAACTTTTTACTTTTACTAATGGTACATTTTGGTATTACTTTTCATTTCTCTAAACATTCTTAATTTCTCATTTCAAGTACATAAAATATACAAAACTACAAATATGACAGAAATTTATTGTTTAAATATTATAACTAATTCAAATCACTAATACCTAAGGTAGAAAATAATAACTTTAAAAAATTCTGATATTATACTTCGGAAAGCTGCATTTCTAACTTAACATTTTAAAATAACCTCTTCCAATCATCAACGCCGATAGTCGTTAGATTTGTAAGTAAATAAAAATACTATTAAATGAAATAGGTCAAAGTTGAACCAGTTGTATCGAACTACACCCTTTTGCTCTATTTAATATTGCAGCGACATCGTTAGTATTTTGTTTATGAATCGTAAACTCTACCGTGAAAGGTTTCAATAAAACTGGAAGCTAAATAAAACTGTAAATAAAATTGAAATATAAATTCTAACTCGATGAATTTTAGGGTTGTCTCCTGCAGACAATAGTTGTACCACAAAAGAAGCTAATCTAATATTTGGGCGGACTTAGTGTAGGGTGAAGGGGGACAAGCTTGCCTCAGGGGACGCCGTCTGCTGATCTAAGTCTATTAAGACGACTCGTTGCATTCCCCAGGGGCCATCGCTCTAAGGCAAGACGGTAGAAAAACAGTTTTGCTGAGAAAACCCACCTGCAGATAAATTGAGAAATCTTGGCCAATATTACTTTCTATTGATAGCTTCAATTACGACAGACGTTAGCGTGGGAAACGTGAGGTAATCGTTAAAACGTACAAATATCAATGTATACTTATATAAAAATACAGGTTTATATGAAATTCTTAATTAATTAGTATTTGGTTAGGAATTGTATTGGTTACAATATGAATCATATATTTGTACGAGTATTTCAGACACCTGTATGTTCTCAATCTAACTAGTTCTACTGTTGCAAAACTAAGAAACGATATAAGCTTTATAGTGATTTATTGTACAATATCTATAAAATAGATTTGTGGATTGTCTGTATAGTTCTGCAGATGGACTTTCTAACAGATGTAGGGAATATAGTGCCTCGGGGGACACTGGGGACAACATAACATCGTTACCGAGTTCAACCGAGGCCGAGGGCCATCACCGGGCAAATTGTGACCGTGGGGTCACACAAGACTATTTGCTGGACCAAATTACTTCGGTCAAGGTAAATACCCATGTTATTAAATAAGGCGAGCGAATCGTGTCGCGGCAATTTACTTCACTTCTAAGCAAACAAAAGGACATCAGACAGAAATATGGACGTCATAACAGAGCCGCATGCACAATTAACATACTAAGTTATAGCGTCGCATAGTGGAATAATCTGTTTTATTATAGAAATGAGTTGTGAACGCACGGGAGTGTGGTCGAATTGATTTAGACTGGCCGTGAATAATTAGAGCCGAGTGATGCATGCTCGCTATAACCGTCCGCGGCAATGTTTGCAGTGTACCGAAAACAGATACTCAATTCTCCAATTTTAATAATATTTTATTTTAAATGCCATTTAACTAGAATTTTATTATGAGGCAGAAAATATATTTTAAAGGTTATATATTATGAAATATTAAACCATATTTTACAACTTAATTTGTTTTTGTTTAGTATTATTTAGAAAGAAATATGTACATATATCGTGTATTAAAGTTAAAAATAAAAATACTTTTATTTTACAAGCAAACACAATCTATAAAACTTAATACTGTATAAAGAAATACACCATATACGGTTTCTATGACATAAAATACACACAAAAATGTGCGAAGACAATGCAACTAAATAAAATACATAATATTGGTAGATTAATTCATAAAAGCGCAAAATTATTATCTCAATAACAATAGCTATTTTACAGGTTGTTTTATCAGCAAAATACTTGTTAGGAAAATAAAATAAACTATTAGCTCAGACTCATTGTTAGCTAATAAAGTTCTCGTAGAAACAGCATCCGATTGATACATTCGATGAAACAAGAACAATACGTTCAGAATGAGAAGCGGTTGGGTGGATACTGGGTTGTAATTTTTCAATTTTGCTTGTTCAATTGTAACTATATTAAATACTAGCCGTGCCCGCGACTTCGTCAGCGTGGAATTCTAAAATAAAACTAGCCTAAGTTACTCCTTATTACATCAGCTATCTGCTCACAGACAGACCGACACACAAAAATTGTACAAAATGTTATTTTGTTATATGTACCGTGTATACATATATGCATTTAGTAAAAAGCGGTTATTTTAATATTAAAAATAAACATTCCAATTTTATTTATTTTTATAGATATGTATTTTTAACATAGACTTTTAATCTTTTTTTAACTAAAAATATTTATTATAATAACATCTTCGAAGTTCAGATGTACCACGTTAGACTTCTTAACACAGAACCCGTTTCCCTGGTTTCCTTAGTGACTATGGATAGCCTAGGAAGCAATATCAAATGCTTTAAACTAAAACGCAATATCTCAAAAATAACGCATATCCTTCTATCTCTTTGTATTGCGAAAAATTAAAGTACGAGGTTGAAATGAAAAAAAAATATCTTATTATGAAAAGAAAGTATTCCAAAAGCACAGAGAATGCATTTTACATGAAAGTTTGTAAATCACTGTCGTTCTATTATTATAACTTTTGATTATACCGATTTTAATAAGCAAATGGAAGAACATATTTCCACAGGTTCATATAGACAAGTGTATTGTATATATAATTACATTTCACATCTGAGAGGTTTGATTCTGGTTCTGATTACGTATAAACGCAATGAACATTACTACTTGTTATAAACTTAAATTAAATAAGTACGCACTTCTTACATAAAGTATTCAAAATAAATAATAATTCGTAAAAAATCTATATTATCATTTAGTAAAATATGCCCAATACAACCAATCAACATGATGTACCATTCTAGTGAACCCATTCCATACACAGCTCGGTAACCAGTAAAGCCTTTGTATTAATCAGGTAAATGCCACTCACGTTAACTGGCCTCGATGCCCTAATTTACTCTGAACCCCAAATGGTTATTTTAGCAAAATTCAAAGCCTAAAATTAATGGGCGTACCGTTTTTATTTAGTACTTCCAATTAATTCAGTATATTTGCCAATAATAAGTTTTTGTAAAAATATTTTTTTCATTTATATTCAATTTATATTAATCACATATTGTGAAGTGGAGAAAACTTAGTTATAAGAATCTCCGTTTTAAATTTGAAAAGTACCAAGTGCGCCACAATTACTAAAGAAATGTACATAAGATTCCGTTGTAGTACAGTGGCACAGCTGACTGAAAATCGATTGGTCGTAGATTCGATTCCTCTTAGTTCAGGGTAATAATTATATTTAATTATATTTTTCATTTCATTGAGTTGCGCTACACAATGACGCCGTCTTGACACAAGGTTTTCTCTGCAGGAAAATTTGTTAAGCTCAAAAAAAACATATTATACTGCATAAGTTTAAGTCAACTTAATTATGATGCTATTTATTAGTTTTTATTAAATAACATGCATATCATAATTTTCAGTATATTAAAGCAGAATTTAAAAACAACCTGTTCATTGAAAATATAAAATACGTGCATTTACACTACAATTATTCTTAATGATATATACCTTGGCTCAAATATTTACTTCATCTTAGCCTAAAAGCACCAAATATAATATAGATTATATTGCTAATATAAAGTTTATTTACGTCTAAATTCAAACCTAGAGCAGTCATCGTATATCACCCTGAAAGCCTATCATTTACAAGCATTATTAACGTTTAGTGGGTTATCGCAGATTAGAAACAAAGCGAGCTAGCAAGACATTTAACAGAAAGTCCAACAAGCGAGGCCCACACAGTTAGGCTCAATTTTAAACAATTACTGTTGAGCGAAGGGTAAATGTTTATTCGACTTGAGCTAGCCTTCCATAGAATATTTAAAACTAATTGCCACAGTATATTTAATCGTTTCTGCTTACAATAATAATTGAATTTGTTTATATTTTTATATACTGATATGAAAATATATGAAAATGAAACAAAAAAATAAAAATATATAACACTTTTAGAATTAGGTGTGCAATAACACCCATATGGGTAGGATATAATTTAAATAAGAGAAAATAAAAGTTCTAGTAGATGTTAAGTAACCCTTAAAAGTAAAGTAAAGTAAAAGCAAACCTTCAGATTAAGAGGTAAAATTAATTACTATATAAATAATAGCTATTGATATTTACTAATACTTATAAGGAGCCTCCCTGACTAGTTAGTTAACCACACGTTGCCTAAGCAATGTGTGAGTTACTTTATACAAACTTGTAATTCAAACATAAGGTATTTATTATGTGTATTGATTTTATGAGTCTAATGCATTTTCATACAAAGTATTTGCTTTCTGCATCTCTTCTTCAAATAAGCTTGAACTATACCATTTTTATACTCCTCATAATTCCACATAATTTTCATAAAAATGAGTGCAAAATTCTCCCTTCACGTATTATTATAATAAAGTGAAAAAAGTAAAAGAAATTACATATATGAAGCCATCGTGGCACAGGTGACAGCGTCTTACTGTATACATGACGATTATGGGTTCGATTCCCACTCGGGGAAAAGATTATATTAAAATAATTTTTCCGCTCTGTTGACAAGACAAAGCACGGCGTTGAGTTCCATTTCTCAACACGCAATGTTTTGGTATGTGGTGGAAAATGGAGAACAGAGTGTCTTGACACTAGGTTCTGTCTTTGCCTAATCTGAGATGCGGGAAAAAGCTACATAAAATATATATTTATATTTCATTATTATATTTATAAGTAAGGTTATGTTAGCTTTAAGTTATCTATATATAACACAGGTACTGTATTTGGAATGGACAACGATCCTTATGGCCAGTGATTCGCCCACACGCGCGCCTGACAGGAATTCATTACATTCACGATGCACACGACGCGGCCTGGAATGGAGGATTTTTAATTTTTGAATTTCGTTCACGACTCATAAGTGATATCCACTTGCAAAGCAATTGTACTTTTTGTTCTATTTTTTAAAGCTTTATGGATATAATTATGACTTCCTACGGCAAGATTGTAAATTGTTTTAAAGCAAATAAGGTTCCAAGTAATAAGCCTAAGTAATGATGGTGCTGGAAGCAACTATACATTGCATATACATTTGTACTTACTTACAAAAAGTAACTATTTATGTTTATTTGTATACGACAAATTGTTTTATTTGTGAATTTGCGATGAGACTGCGATGCCCTCCTGCCCTGAATCATTTTATGTTACTCCATATTTATTTCTTTTCACCGATTCATATATTAATTTAGTACAATATAGAGCTATATATAGGTATTAAATTGTATTTCAAAGTAATTTAAAAAAAAAGAAAGATTGTAGAATATAAACATTGTGGCACTAATCAAATTAAATTAACTTATTGTTATCAATTGTCACAGTTGAATTAACAATTAGATATATGGATAAAATTAATAAAATATTTGATTTTTCAGCAGCTTTGTTTTATAAAAGCGTAGGCCGCTTTCCACTTTCCGCCCGAATTTAAGATATAGTGTGTTGTGTGGTGGACCTCAACGCCGCGCTTAGTCTTGTTACTAAAGCGGAGAAATAAGCATAATAAAATTCAAGCGGAAATCAAACCCACAACCAATCGCGATTACCAACACAGTGTACCGCTAGTACAATCGTGAATATTTAATATTTTATATAGAAAACTACTGTACAATAATAAATTTTATATTTACTACTCACTTAAAAAAAATACTTTATTAGTTAGAACGTCAATTCCGTTTCGTGAAGTAGAACAGTTGTTAGCTTTGTACTTACTTGCAATTTACGTCAAGGTAATTTCACTTAAGAATACATATAGACGTTTTATTTCGCAGAAATTTACTACGAATTTAAGAGACAAAAGTGAAACGAATGATCACGTCACAAAGCACTCAAAGTCTAAACATTTCCAATGCAAATTTTCGTATACAATTTAAGGGAGAAACCATACTAGTTTGTTTACAGTGTTAATAATATATTAATAGCCAAATAGCTAAAATAAAATTATAACATCTTTACCCATTGTTTTAATGACATAACACATTGCGCTTTGATTACAAATACTAACTTGCAACTGATGATTTATATACGTATATTGTTATTATATTATTTACAGATTAACAATATAGTTTCAATTCAATTCAATAACAACTATAACTATAAGTCTCATCAAATACATCACTTTAATACAAATGTATGTATAATGACTTAATTTACGACTTACCTTCCTTAAAATGCCATACAGATAAAAAATTTATTCACTGTTTTTAATTCTATCAAATTGTCAATAGTCAGGGCTAATTTCATGTTAATTTGAGATATAAAATTATATTAGCTATACAAATAAAAATAAAACTTAAGCCGAATACGCCCGAATACATATAGATTCTCCCGTTGTAGCACCTATTGTTGCGTTAACAGATAACTATGAGTGCAAGACAAATGTTTAAACTCAGTTCTGCTTACTCCCACACGCGCTATCGTTTATCAATCTTCACCCACGTACTGATAACTCATCTTAGTTCCATGTGTTTAATCATTTGTATGGAATTTACGAATCAGTTGTCTTAGGACCATTAGTGCTGGTCGTACCTGTTATTATGACTTGTGTAGCCTGAAATCGTGAATATTTTGTAGTATATATGGAAAATAATAATAAACTAAGAGTAGTATGTAAAATATTTACTATATATATATAAATCTTGAATATGAGAAGACAGGAGAAAATCAACTGATTTATTATCGAAACGTAAAAATGCCATTATTAAACTAAAATGAAATTCTTTTCTTGATTAAAATTATTAGCTGTGCCAACGATTTCGTCCGCATTGAGTTCTTAAGTAAAAGTAGCCTAAGTATTACTTATTACATCAGCTATCTACCAGTGAAAGTTCGTTGAAAATCGGTCCAGCCATTCAAGAGATTAGCCGGAACAAACAGACAGACAAAAATTGTGAATAATTTTATTTTTGTATATCTACCATGTATGCATACATATGCATATGCATTTAGTGAACAGGCAATCCAATTTTATAAATTAAAATATATCATATTACAAAGTAACTTTTAATAAAAGTTCTTCAAGTATTATAAGAGCATTCAAAATTTAATGGGATAAGAAAACGACCCCCATTTGTTATGGTATTAAAATCAAATAGAAGTAGTAAACTTTACGTCCCAAGCTTTCGTTCAAATAATAATCTAACAATTTTAACACCCATGAAGTACTATAAAACAGATTACATTACCACTTTAAAAAAGATACGTGTTGCTCTATAAGCTTGCGAGATTAAGCTTCCTTACTACCCCTACTTTGGTCCCCTAAAGAAATACACAGGAGGGGCGATACTTCAGAAATTCGACACGCATTTGTGATTTATTAAAATGCCTTAAATATCTTAGAATTATAAATCTCGCTCGCTGAGATAAACCTCTAGAGCTCGTCTTACAAGTAATAAATCAGCGTTGTCGTAGAAAAATTATATTACAATTGAGTTTTACGAGTATTTATAGGCTTAAGCGTGTCTTTGCTCCCGACAATATTACAATATAATACTATTACGGTAATTAATAGTTCTTTCATAAAAGGCTATTAATCTAAATGAAAATGAAGTTTCTTTATAGATTCGTGGTTTTCTAATATTATTTAACGGTTCCAAATTCTATAAAAGAGATACATTTGTTGGACAAAGTCAGCGCTGGATTCTATCATCTACTACACTTTGTCTACAAGTAAATAGAAAATCGAGTCCTAATGGTATGCCACCAGGTGTATGTACTAAAATGTAATAAAGCCGCAAATATTAGTAGTTTCTAATAACTCGAATCAATAGCTCAACTTATCCATATATCATTACGTTCGTTACTGTAACGATTTTGTTAATTAAATTTTTATTATTTGTATAGAATAGGAAAATGTTGAAACTTACACCACCGGACAGATTGAGATTAAATTTGGCGTGTGTCGTCTAGCTTTTATAATCTACTCTATAAAGGTATAAGAGAGTAACGACTTTCATATTTAATATTAAAGCAGGTGGTAAAAATACAGCATGATGACATGATCTTCTAAGGCACTTCAAACACGTATGTATGAGTTAAACAAATTTAAGTACACATAGTTGAAAATATAACACCTTGTCATATTATGTGATATGTCTTCTACCACAACGAGGAAAGGAATATATAATTAAAATATAATAATTCCTCCGATGGGGATCAAACCCAGAACCAATCGCATGTGCAGTTAAATCCTGTCACACTGAGCCGCGATGGCCTCAATAGAGATGGAAACAATATTGTATTAAGAATATATGAACAGGAACTTTGCCAAATCCTTTCCCATCGTTTTATCGTTCGTGTCAGTTATTTAATTATGAGTATATTATAGACTATAAACGCAAAACTTTTTTAGCCATCAGAGATGATATAATGTACTTTTTCCGCTATTCTTCAAAGCCTGTCTTAATTGCCCGCCAGTGTTTAAGCTCTTCGAGTTGCAGTACGACAGCTATAGTTTTAAGTTTTTAATATGTATAATGAAGCTGTAAAGCCTTTTATGGAAGAAAGACTAGGCTTTTAAAAGAATCAACAATTAAAACGAGATAATAAATTTCGGTGGTACAGTTTCTTGTATCTTGGCATACGACAAGCTAATTATAATTGATAATTCGCAACATTTTTTCCTGCATTTTTATTAGCTTCGAATGTAGGACGAGGGTGCACGGATAGTACGGCGTGCTCTCACATAATTACGCCCGTATCGCGCGGGCCCGCACCTACTTTACATATTTTGTTTACGCAAACATTGCCTCTGTTTGACTGTTGAAATCGAGGATCCTTGGTTTCCAACTTTAAATGGGTAAATATCAGCCATAGGTCAGCTGGCTTAGCAATTAAACATGTGCGTAAAGGTTTATGGTCGGGTCGTGTAATAAATCGAAGCGACCCGATAGCCCGTCTGTAATCTATTGCATCACGTCGGGTGTACATCGTTTCATATAATTTAACAAATTGAAGCTTGTTTCTGTGAAAAGAATGTTGTTCCATTATTGCGTTAATTTTGGTTATAGTGAAAATAGGTATGAATTTGACATAAAGTTAATTACAGAATAAAGTTCAAAAATGTATGTTTTATATATACAGATTTACAATTTTCTAATAATAATTATTATTAGATCTTAGATTCATGATATGATGATTCAGATAAGCAAAATATACTTACAGAAATCACAAAATCTATTTCATAGCTATAACTTGTTTTATTAACATTTTTTTTTCACACCTAATAATTTCATTTTATTGCATACAGTGTATATATTGTAAGTTATATGTATGTATACATTTATCAACTCATATTCTAAGTGAAACTGCAAGAGGGCTGATGAAATATTGAAATATTATATATATTCTGTTAGTGTTCCATTACATTTATGAAATTACGTAAATGGGTTAATACGAACACATATAAGGACAGCAAAAATAGCGAAAATAGCTGGCTTTTGTATTCATCACAAAGAACCTTCAAAAGATTTTCATCTTCTGAGTGAGAAAAGTATTAAAGGATTTATATTTTCTTAAGAATGATTGGTCAATTCTGTCCTTGTGCCTTGCCCTTTGATGGATATGAAAGGATTGTTCTTTTGTTCAGATTTATTTTACGTGTTGGTAAACTATAGCTTTTGCTCTAGACAATTTTTTTAAGTTATTCTTGTTTCTTTAAATTGATACTTGTTATATAAAAACTGTCGTATTTTAGTTGGGAAAAGTCTAACTGGGCGTGACTTTGTGGGCACAAATTCTACGTGGTGGTAAATTAATCATCTAAAAATTTTACTTCTATTTCGTAAATGCTAATTGAATTTCTTCATTTATATTAATTATTTACTTAATTTGAGGCCATTGTGGTGTAGTGGAACAACGTCTGACTGTAAGTACAATGGTTGTGGTTCAAATTTTCTACTAGGAGAATTTAAATTACTTTGGCCACAAGACAAAGCACCATTTGTTATTACTCACACTAGGTTCTCTCTGATTGCTTAATATAAAAATAATTATAGCTAAAAATTATTCACAAGATTACTATTGCTAACACTCATAATTTAGAACTGTTTTTATTGATTGAATGATTAATATATGACTAATGAAATAGAAGCTTTAAGCTTTATTATAATTATTACAACTTTTTAACAAACATAGCCGATAAAAAATGAACGAGACTAAATGTGTTCTGTAACATTAGAATGGCCGTTTATGGTGCTTTTAACCCCCATTGCGAAGTAATGCTCAATGATTTATTATTTTGGTATGTATTACTTACATTTAAAAGGACTCTAACTTAGGGTAGATAAGGAAAATAGATGCTATAGCTCTCTACTAGTGTGGTTTTATCTAAAGAATTTTATTTTTATTTGAAATTGTAGCAGATAAGACCCTATAGTCTTATTTGTAATGGGCGTAGTAGGTAATATGATATTTGTCGGGATTATCTCTTTAAATAGACTATTTGAAAAGGTTTTTTGATATTATCAATAGAATTTAAGTTCGTAAAAAGTTATATCATGTTTAATAGGCTGGTTTAAAATATGTTTTTATTAGCATATTATTAGTAATTTGAAAACATTCTTACTATTTCCATTTTTTTAAGGAAAACATATTTTTTTTAAATACATGTTCATGGTATTCGGGTATCACTATTAATATATATTTTATATAATTTTCAGGTATGCGTGTAAATATGTATTTATAATAATAAAAATTATACCTTTGGCCCTTGCGCTCCTACACTTTTGCAAGGTTGACAAGGTTGGTTGGTAGAGAATGCTTCTTAGCGTAAAGCCAGCCTTTTGGTCATTTTTTTTATTTTGTTGTAAATTGTGCGCAATAAAATTTTATTTTTATCTTCAAGCATTTTCCAGCTATTTTATATTAATTTAATAAGTCAAAAAGACACAAATCATATATATATTACCTAATAAAACATTCTTTACTTTACATCTGTATAGGAAATGAAATCAAAACGATCAGGAAAATGTCAACGTATTAAATACACATTCACTTGCGTGGGCTTCAAAATCACCTACATTGCGTGCAACGTTCATTAGGCACGTCAACTGGACCACAGTGTAGCGTTCCTTTACTCTTAATTATAAAAGTCTAGAATCTACTACTATATATAAAATCTGTCTTCACATCGTACAAGGAAGTCATATAGAGCATAACTTAGTGCATTCAGTACCAGTTGCATAATATATTACAGAAGTCCGTTCCTGATGCGAGCAGTTGGCGTTAATGGGACCCTTACCCCAGGGAAATACACTCTTGATAATGTGAACTGTAATTTTATGTTGCAACAATAGCGACTCAAACGATTTGAATATGATAACTCCGATTGTTACTTGCCATATAGATGATAATAATATCCAAGGACTTTGTTTTTATTTTATTATTTTATGTACGTACATATTAGGGGCATAGTAAAATAGGAAATATTTATTGCATAGAATATTATTTACGAACGATTTTATTCTACGCCCTCTGTAATAAATATTATAAACTTATATGTACAATCCGGGTTTTAGAGTGGAATAAACTAATTTCCTGCATATTTATCATTTTTATCTGTATCTACATGTGAATTATACATAGGTGTTTGATTTTGTTTCTAAAGCATGTTCAGAAAAAGTGCAGTACACACACACACTTGATTTAAAATGAACGGAAAGTAACCTATATGATACAAAATATACATCTCAAACAAAACATATAGAAGGCTTATTAGCGTACAATTCATAAATTACGTACCTCTATAATTAAAATTAAATCTACAGTCAAAATATTATACAATATAATTATCCCATTTCTTGTACCACCTACTTAAAGTTACTCGTAATAAAAGTGCATTTCAAAATACTTATACAGGTCTACCTTTAAACTTATATATATATATATATATATATATATATATTATAAAATTATTTATAATAAAAATTCAATATTAAAATATGAAAGGTCCATGGATATTGCTTTTCTATTGTTTCTTTCTAAATAAAAGTATTCTGGGAAGCATGATAGTCAAGACACTCCATTCACTTCTTTTCGCCTAAAAGTTGAATGGCGGAACTCAACGCCGTACTATGTATTTGATATCAAAGCGGAGAAATGAAAATCATTTAAAGATAATCATTCCCCCGAGTGGGAACCGACTACAAGTCGCATCTACGGCCGGACGACGACGGAGCGGCTTAGCGGTCAGAGCGCTTGAACGGTTTTCAAGAGGCGCGGGTTCAAATCCCGCTGCGTTCAAATTTTTATACGTTTTCTAAATATGTCTTTTTCAATTTCCTTAGTGTGGGAATAACACTTTAAAAAATGTTAACAAAATATATATTTAATAAATAGCATTCTCTCTTGCCAGACGATTGTTCGTAGAATAATCTTTGGGTAGCAGAAATTTGTAATAAGCGTATAAGAATTTCAACGTAGCTGGAGGTGGGACGCATGGCTTAGCGGTCAGAGCGCTTGAACGGTTTTCAAGAGGCGCGGGTTCAAATCCCGCTGCGTTCAAATTTTTATACGTTTTCTAAATATGTCTTTTTCAATTTCCTTAGTGTGGGAATAACACTTTAAAAAATGTTAACAAAATATATATTAGTTGTAGTTGTTTTAGAAAAACCATGCTTGTGTTTTAATTAAAAATATACTAATGACTTTCTTTACACTCAATAGTTACGGGTTCGGGGCTTAGTAAATATGTATTTAAAATTGTAAATATTAGTAAAACAAAGCTTGACGTTGAGTGGCTTAACTCATATCTCTAAAACGTCTGTCTCTGTTCTTTACTTTCTGTCTAGAAAGTAAAGAACGGACTCTCCGTTGCTAGCTAGGAGAAGAGCGAAACTCAAAAATAGCATGCAACCTTACCACACTTAATACTTATATTTTTCTCAGAAGTATATCAAAGGCAGCAATCATAAAATGCTTAATTAAATCCCTGGAAGACAAGAAGTCGGTTACTTTTTATTGGCATTTCTGCATGCTTAAAGTTCATTAGCGCCACGCAAATATTCACTTAGGAGCTGCTAAAATGAAAAACAACTGACCCGATTACATTTCAATTCTATTGACGTTCTACTCTGAATATATTCATTTTAATTTGCACGGACGTAAATGTTGCGAGCCATCGTATTTTAAATTTTTTATCAATTTCATTTGATAGATAGTCAGTAAACATTACTTTTTGGTTGTTAAATTAATAAATCAATTGAAAAATGTATTTTAGGCAAAAATTAAATTATGTCAAAATGTTATATTAATGTTATAAATAGCGTAGTTTTATTAACGATTATATTTAAATTAAAACCTACCAAAGGTCTTCGAGATAAGTATAATAAATTATTATTTTTAACTATTTCCATCGCCTTAATATCAACAACTTAAGTCTTCACCTGCATTCCCATAATGTGTTGTAAGAAACAAATTTTCCAACTATAGTTACGTTTAGTACCAATTATACTTTAACAGGCAGCTTCCATTAAATATCTCATAAAATATTAATAACAAAAAAAATATAAAAACATAGTTACATATATGGCAAAGGTGAACTTGTATTCAGCAAAGCCGGATAAATGTATTCATGAACCAAACATATTGTTTGTAATTTTCTTATAAACTCACACTATAGAACTAAGGTCTGAGCCCTTGGAACACAGTTGAGATGTAGGCCAAGATAGGAGCGTCATCACACGTCACGGGTAAAAAGCTAGTAGCGTTTTCACACTTACCCTTTGAGTAATCTCGTGATCTTTTTCAATTCATGCTGAAATACAACCCTGAGCAAGTTTCTTACAATTTAGAGAAACCATTGTTGCATAATATCGTCGTTGTGGCGGTAATTGTGAACTATATATTTTTTAAGCTACACTGGCAAATGGAAATTTAATTATTTTTAAATGAATAAGCCCAGCTGTACACACAGTCTAATAAAGCAGGGCATACTTCAAAAGTATGCCTTTGTAGCAGAATAATCGCGAATTGCATTGGTATCTGTTCGTATAAAGAAACGGTGAATAATGCACGACTTGGATTATAATACTTAAAACTTGTGTTGCAATAAATTAAAGAAAAGGACATGCAACCATTTTATTCGTTTAAACTTAAAAAATATATTTTAAGTTTATATTAAAACTGAACTGTGCGGTAAGAAAAACTATTCATAAACGAGAAAATATAAATATAGGCACTGAATCGACAGATATTAATTATGTATACATATGTATGAAGAACGTAAAATATAAAACAATTTTACATTTACGTAAAGAAAAAAAAATTATAAATTTATTTAATATTTGACTGAATTTGTTTTGATTGAATATGAAAAGCTTTTTTCAGAACAAGCTGTTTGTGTCGAAATAACCAAAGACCGCTGTCAATCTCTTTATCCCCTAACCTCCACTCAATTTATTATGATTAAACCGGTCTAATATTGAGAGATTCTTTCAGTTTATTGCCTATAAATATACAATATTTTCTTGGATTTTTACATACATATATATTTTGACTTTTATTACTTTTTTTTTATTAACGCTACTACTGCATGTTATAACGTGGATAGGTATTCTTTTAACTCCGTTCTCCACTTTTAACTCAATGCTGTAGTTTATCTTGTCACCGAAACGGATAAATTCAAATAATTTAAATACCATTCGACTTCGAATCGAATGGTATTTACTTTCAGTATCATTCAATTATTAGAATTTCGTTATAATCACAGGGAATCGAACCTGCAATCAACACATATACAGTCAGACGCTGTCAAGTCACGTGCGTCACTGTAGCCTAATATAGCCTTTTTTATCACTTATTACTCTTTGATGATGGAAATCGAAGACATGCTATTTTTTTGTAATGTGATGATAAAATCTGTCTGTATGATAAAAGTAATTTGCAATATGATGAATATTTGAAAAATCTAATGTTGGTATATTTTTAATAAAATATAAATCTAATATTGGATTCTCAGACTCGTTTCACTCAAAGTAATTTTTCAGATATCCAAGATTATTATGAAAGTATAGGCATGATTGAATTAAATATTTTTCCGGAAAGTAAATTGCTATCAAAGGAAAAGCCTTAGGCTACTTTTTAGAAATTCCTGTGTCAGTAAAACTTCTCATAGCAGAAAAGTATAGTCTAAACAAAATACGCTTAGAAATTCTCTTATTTAACTTACATTTCTAGTAATATAAAATTCGAAAAGACTGCCGACTATACTCATAAATTTTATAATCCCAGGGCTGTCAAAACTGCGACTTTAGAAATTTTGAAATGCTGTCATATATAATATGCATAAACTATGAGCTTAGAAAATATTATATATACTTAAGAAAGATATCTTTAATACTGCAATGTAAGAAAAAGTAGCACTTTAAGCTGCAAGTTTCGCTTGTAATATTAAAGAATACCACCTTTACATTACGGTCGACTATAAACTTTGCAATGTTACTAAACATGAACAGACGTTACCGCCACAATTAGCATAAATATTTTTGCATTCATGTAAATAGCTATTATTTACGATTCAAAACTGCAGTGCAATATTCCGCAATAAGGCGTAATAAGCGGTAAAAAGTTAGTAATAAACCAACTGAAATGATAAAGCGAAGCAAAATGAGTCCATTACTTTCCCACTGCAGGGAAACGCCGCCTCTTCTAACAAGGCGATCGAGCACACGCCATGCTGCATGACTTCGAGTTGACAGCGAAAAATATTTCTTGTCCCACACGACACTTTTTGATATTAATGTAAGTTTTAATTGTATCGTGAGCTTTACTTTCTTATACAGTGCTTGTCATGTGAGTAATATTTATTAGTATATATACCAAGGAAATTGAAAAAGACATATTTAGAAAACGTATAAAAATTTTAACGCAGCGGGATTTGAACCCGCGCCTCTTGAATACCGTTAAAAAACAAGATAATCTTTTTCAATTTCCTTGGTGTGCGAATAAAACTTTAAAAAATGTTAAAAAAAAAATAGTAAATATATCTTTTATTTGCATTAAATTTCGTACTTATAGAATTAATTTGGTATTCACCAATACATCAGTATTTAATAAGCGTATAAAAATTTAAACGTAGCCGGATGTAGAACGGCTTAGCGGTGAGAGCGCTTTGACGGATTCCAAGAAGAGCGGATTCAAATCCCTCTGCGTTCAATTTTTTATACGTTTTCTAAATATATGTTTGTCAATTTCCTAAGTGTGTGAATAAAACTTTAAAAAAGGTTAAAAATATAATAATACGTTTATAATGAGTAAATATTTTTTTAATAGATTTTAGGGTTTCAGCTCCCTAATACGCTCAGTGTTTTCGACATTGTAGATAAAAAAGATTTAAAAGCTTTATTAAATTAATAAATTCTTTACTGATTAACAAAAGTAATAATAAACTTGGAGAAACTAATTTCAAATATGAAATTATACTAATATTCATTCACTAGCAAGTGTATTGAATCAAATTTCGCCAATTCGAATTCAAATCGTAACGATAAAGTAACAAATTTTATACTGTTGGATAAAATATGGCAAAAACAAACTGGCACCATCTGGTCCTAACGACACTTCGCTAGAAGCGATATAATGACACTGAAGACGGTATTTCTTTATATTTTATTAGTTGATATATACAACTCCGTTTGCGTGGACATACTACTTCCATTCTCCGGCTGTTTACAATGAAACTTTCATACAAATAATAATAATTTCCTTTAAGGTGGTAATTTCCTTCTTCATAAGTCTTGTACACAAAATGGTCCAAATGATTGTATTTTTTGTCAGCTTCACGTGTTTCTCTCTCGCTAGACAAACAGGTTCTTATGACACTCCGTTCTCTACTTTCCACCCGACTTCGAGACTTTGCGTATTGAATGCCTGAACTCAACGACAACCTTTGTCTTAAAGAAGAGAAAAAATTTAAACAATATTTAAATTTTTTCTTTGACAAACAAAACTAAAACCTTATTATTTTTATTGTTACGTCACATGCGTCTCAGATCCCTCGCTAGGGCTTAGTTGACCTCGAATAGTCTTTTATGACAAAATAACCTAGTCGTAATAGTAATATTTTAGTTAGTAATAGTAATAGTTTCTTCGTGATTAGCTGGGTACTTCCTGCTGTTATATACAGATATTAAAATTTATGGATACATTCGATTTTGGGACGTCGAATATACTGTTTATCAGAAATACATATTAAATGAGAGTTTGATATATATCTGCATAATCCAAAATTGCTTAGTCTATGTTGCTCTCGACGTCTACTTTGCCCTTGTGGTCTCTCCATTTCACTTTCGTTAAGTGGCTAGTCATTATTTTCAAAAAGACCATTCCGTTTGACCATTTATATATAATACAGTAACCGCCTTTTAAGCTTATGGCTAGAGCATATTAAAATAAACAATCGTACAAAATATATATCAGAGTTCAAAGCTTAAAAGTGACGTATAAGATAATCATGCATAATTTAAAAGCATAAAGCAGTCATATAACAAATTTGGTGACACTTTTACCTTTAAAACCGTTTATTTTACAAAAGATAAACGACGAGAGAGATGTCTGAAACTCATAGCGGTTTTGTTGTCGCGCTATTTAAAAAGAGACTTCAAAAAATATAATATGAATGCGTAAATTTCATGAATATTATCTTTTTAGTGCTAATGAAATTTAATATGAAGTTAAATTCCAAAAAAATATTTTTTTTATTTATGTCAGGTAATACTATGGTATATCGCTAGTATTATATCAGCAAATTTAAAAACAATCCGAATTCAAACCCATTTAAAATGTATTTCTGAAAAACAGTATATTCTACGTCCCAAAATCGAATGTATCCACGAATTTCATTTCTGTATTATTGTGGAATTGTAGCATTCGGGATGTGTCTATCGTTCTGTCACTGAAGTTGACTGCACATAGTCAAAATTAATTTTCAGTTACATTTGTATCCTGAGTCACTACCATTTAAAGTATATTATAATATATACTCATTTATTTATTATAACGGAAACAACAGTATATTATATAATGACATAATATAAATACATAGAAAACTTTTAAGAAAACAAAGACAATAGCAGTTTTTTTAAGCGTTTATGCGAAGCCTTAGCAATTAAAATTATAATATAAATACCTCATGTAGTACAGTTTACTATTATTTTCGTTAGCGACAAGTAACTTGATTTTGTCGACGATAGAACATAATATTCGCGTTCATATAAATACTTAATAAATTCATAATTTCATATGTAATTCAAACCTATGACCAAATCTATATTATACGCGACACATAAGAAAGAGTATTTACAACAACGATTGCAGCTCGCGTATTTATGAAGTAATAATAGTTTATAGTGTACACGTTATGAATATTGTATGTCAATCGACTAAAATATTTGATAATTTGTATCGCAAATAAACTATAGTAGAGGTATTGATGATCACTGTTTACGATACCATGTTAATAGGTACCGTGTGTGATTTGCGGGTGGACTGTCAAAACAATGCGACCGCAAACAATTTCCGTACAACTGATGCATATATAATTTAAACGGCAGATTCTATTTTTTAGATTAATTATTTCTTTTACTCTAACAAGCTTAATTAAAATGAGTAAAACTCTTTTTATTTCTTGAACCGATTGAGGCCATCGTGGCGTAGTGGGATAGCGTCTGACCGTTAATGTGATAGGTTGTGGATTCGATTCCCACTTGGGGACATTATAATATATGTTTAAATATTTTCCTTTCTTCACTCTTGTACATAAGACATAGTAAGGCGTTGAGTTCCTATATTCAACACGCAATGTCTCGATTTCAGGCGGAAAGTGTGTCTTGACACTAGGTTCTCTCTGATTACTTTTTTAGATTTTTTTCAAAAAAAATTTTTTTAAAAAATTCAAAAAAAAGAAACGTTAGTGAGTACACACTATGTGAGTTATATAGTTTGTATAGTTACAGATGAGTGTTACAGTTAGAAAATACCTATGTAATAGTTGTAATTACAAATTCCAGTTTATTTTCGACAACACAAAATGAATGAAAATGAAAGGAGCGGAAGAGAAATAAAACCGCAAAATCAATAACTTAGCTACTATCAGTGTAACTTTGTTCTTACAAGATTGCTGTCAAATAATATAAGCCGTCTCTTCTAACGATAATGGAACTTTCGACTGTAAGCGAACATTAATTCAACTTGTACTATAACCTAATGGTGTCGGTTTCGCTAATTGCACGTTATACTAATTATACTGTGCGACGTGTACATGTATATTCATTTTAATGGATTTCACGCATTTATATTAGACGGAGTCACGTACGATTCTAATTAAATTTAACTAAAAGAAATGTAACGGATTACCGTTACATTTCTTTTCAAACAAAATACTAAATATAATTATATAAGGCGTTTGCTTTTTAAGGGTGGAGGGATGATTGTCTTTATTTGTAGTTTATTTTGATCATTAAACTGGTTGCGAATGTCGTGCGTTTCACTTTAAATATAAGTGTATAAAATTACGTAGCATTGAAATACCGCTGGAACTAGTGTGTTCAAGTTGTACTCAGGTTAAAGTGCGATTTCTTTTAACTGCCAGCTTTTTTCTTCTTTTTCTTCTTCAAGGCGGAGACAACCTTTTTTCAAGATTACTCCGTACCGCCGTGCATTCCGCCCAAATTCGTGACATTGCTTTTTGAGTGGCAGAACTCTACGCCACGCCTTTATCTTACCGGATCGGATAAATGAAATTCCCACAGTAGGAATCGTATCCACTGCCAATCACATTTACATTTGGATAGCTGTCCTACTGAGCCACAATGGCCTCTAATGTGCGAATAAGAATAATAATGCAATATTTAGTATTTTGTTTGAAAATAATAGGTATGAATAAAACATAAGAGAAATATTTAAAATATTAAGATGGAAGTAAAATCTACGCTTTCTCAAATAAATTCTATCGTAAATTTGTAGTTATACAATATAGAAGGTTTTACTAGAAATCACAAGCAATTGAAATATATGCGAGAATACGTAGCTTATTGACAAACAGTTTCCTTTTTAAACATAAAATATAGTGTCTCACGCGAATAGCAGAATGCCACTTGCAAGATATTAGTCACGTATTTCAAAAGAACTTTTCAATTGTAGAATTTATTACCTACTTATATGATATTTTATTGGACTTTATTGTTATAGTTACTTAAAAGAGTGCGAAAATAAATTCAGAATAATTAAGCTTTTAATATTGGTGATTTTATACTAGGAAGTAGATGGAGCTGAGTGTTGTGTCATCAGGAAGTTTGATTTACTTGAAAAAAATAAAAATCAGAACTAAAGATAAAAAATTATAATATTATCATTTCAACTGTAAAATTGAAGCTTGAAGCTTAGTTATTTTGAAATGAAACTATTTTTAACCGGATTAATCGCGTATATTATTGATATTCGATAATACATTTTGGACCCCTGCCTGAACACTTTGCAGTAGTCCAAAGTGCTGCATCACTGTAGCACACACATAAACTGAGTCGACGAGTCACCCCTGTTCCCTTCTGTACCCAATTAGAGTACTGATTGATATCATCATTAACATTAATGACATGGGAAATCAGAAAGTGTGCACTAAATAACTACTAACAAAATAACTGCGTTTTTGAGTACTAAGAATGTGTATACACTAGTGCCGGCGCCTCCTTGATTGTTATGAGTGAGGATGAGATATGACAGAGATAGGAGTAAAGATGAGGATGAGATAAGAGAGGATGTGAGAGGCGACTGGTGCATTCTGAAATATTATGAGTGCGCGTGCACTAGCACTGGTGCACCCTGGAGTAATATGAGCGTGTATGCACTAGTACTGGTGCGTTCTTCAGTGTTATGAGTGAGTATCTAATTTGGATGACAATTTTTTCTTTTGATTCTGATTAATATATAGTTGTGTTTTCAAACACAACAAACAATCTGATTGTTTGTGTTAAATAGATGTTTGTGCTAACATAAGAGGCCCCCCTCATGAGATGGTCGATTATGTGGAGATGAAACTTACAACTATTTATTAATATGGCGTTTTTAAAAACATTTTGTATTGTATTACATAATAAGACATTTCCGCTTACTAGACTTAAAATAGCCTAAATGTTAATATTTTCACACTCCATCTGAACTAGTAGTTAGTAGAGGTGTAAATAATGTCAAACAGCATTATTTTTTTTTGCATAATTTACGAAAATATAACATGGACATCATATATTGGTAATTTATAGCCCATAAATAAACAAATGAGCGGAATCTACAGATATCTTAAAATATTCTTAATGATAATTAATGATTATTTAATATTACAATTGCTGATGATCCTTAAGTCAATTCGATTTTGAAATGCAGAAAGATTCAACTCGATTGGAGATAAAATAATGAAATAAAACTGTTGTATCAATTGCATTAATACAACTGAATAAATATCAGCCAATTATTCAAATACAAGTGCCGTGAACCGAAGTCTGTATCGATGAATATTTAACTATTTTCCAACATGAAAAATGTAAAACAAAAGCTTAGTTTATATACAGCTACTAATTACTATGGAGTATAGAATCTCCAAGTATTTTCAGCGCAAAATCCATTTCAATGTTCTTGGTTATAGGTGAGCCTATAATGTATTCAATGTTAAATTATTTTGAAGCTAAAAACGTATTATAAAAAGAAGTTTATTAAATATACACTCTTATTATGTTTTTGAAAGAGAGAACGGAGGTGCTTGTCAATGAGCTGTTTTTTAATAAGATGCGAAAGTGTAAAATTTAACAGCATCTGCAACTGTCGTGGTTGAGGTGTGATTCTGATTCAATGGCTGAACCATAGGTTGTCGATTAAGTCTTATTTGAAGTTGATATAAATTTATATGATGAAATGAAAAAAATATTTTTAGTATACGTAAAAAAATTTAAAGGCAGCGGAATGCGAACCCGCGCCTCTCGGATAACTTCGAAGCGCTCTGTTTTTGTATCATATAAATTGAAAATATTAAAAATTAACAAGGTTGTACCATAGCCTTATCAAATTAAGAGATTAATTGAGGCGATGGTTGAATAGGGTTCATTTTTATCTTATCCAAAGCATTAATTTTCTTACAATCCCACATTTCAAATCTAAATTTATTTAATCAAAATATAACTTTAATATTACAACTACATATGATATGCAATACATATAAATCTAAATAATTTAAACGTCACAGAAGTTTCGGGTTCAGTCTGTATCCAAAAAAAAAAACTTATGTGAGACCAAATACCTTTTGCGTTTTTTTCACATGAATAACATAAATAAAGTTCTTATACTTTGAACACAAAATGCTATACGCATGAATGGAGGACCCATTAAAACTTACTAACTTAATCGGTATTTGGAGTATTCATTAAAGTAATTTTATGTTAATATTTTCCAAACATTTTCAATCATATTTTTATTAATGTATAATAAATAGCTGTGAGAAAAATATTTCTTTTATTTAAATATATTTATGTAGAGAATACTTAATTACTCTCTGACTGCCCTGTTACGGGGGAAACGTGAAAATGAAAAAAACAATTCTTATAACGAATACTATAACAGTTCTTTTAAAATATAACCAATCCCGTCACTCTTCCTTTCATTTGGGATTTGCTAATAATCTAAATTTCACACGTAGTCGTTACTAATGTAATTTCATTCACTGAAATTGCTGCTTCCATTAGTCGATGCTACCAACTATGAAGGGAACAATGATTTCACGTCCAACGTCAGATCAGTCTCAGCGGAAGGGTGCATATCAAATCGGTCGGTCTGTCAGGCCAGCTGCCGCGGATGCATTCGCAGATTGCGATGCAAGATTAATCGTAGTGGTATTAACTGTAGCTGTTTGACCATATATGAGTGATATAATAATTTAATTAACAAACTCGTGTAATATTTGCAAGCTTCTAGCTAATTGTTTGTAGGTTCAAAGTTCGTATTAATAAAATATATGTACATCATTGTCTTAGGTCGTAAAAAAATGTTGTATTGTGTACTTCTAACCAATTAGTCTCTATACTCGTAGTCTCAATGAAAAAAAATAAGAAACTTTAGAAAATGTAATTAATTATAATATAATTGTAAAAAATAATTATTATATAATAAATTGTACGATATTTGAATAATAAACATAAGTAAACAGTATAATTTCAAGATATTTTATAAGCATTTCTCTTTTTAAATTAATAAAAATACTGAGAAAAAGGTTATATTCTAAAACACACATGAGACGCTTCTCTTATTCTACCTGGCATTAATTCCGGCCTAGCCAGGGTCTGCCTTCCTACTTAATCTTCTCCACTTTGCACCATCTGTAACATCCTCAGTGGTTGTTCCATTAGCTTTCAAGTGCTATTACATGACATCGCTTCATTGGGCGTCCGGGAGTTCCAGCTCCAGGGACAGATATATCAAGGCATATATCCCAACATAGTTGCCAGGTCGGTAAACCATGTGGCCATACCATCTCAGGGAACGCTCTAGGAGTTTGTCCACTGACTCTAAGACTACCTCGAATGAATGTACGCGGTATACGTATACGGTATGCGTAGATATTCCCGATCAACATTCGCTGCCGTATAAGATAATCGGTTGAGCGGTATTCTGCGGTCGCAGACCATACCTGTGGCCTCTCTCCATTTCGCCGAAGCAGCGCTTCTCCGGTTTTCCGGATTGGACATCGTGATCGATGCCTTAAGACTTGTGCAGAATAGATCCAAGTTACTTGAACTTATCCGACTTAACGGAAGGTTCAGAAACTATATGGATAGTGCCATAGTTCGGGCTCCCGCAAGCCATGTACTTGGTCTTTCTCACATTTTCCAAATGCCAAATTTCTTAATTAGGTTCGGTATTAGGCGCTAGAGTTTGACTCTGAACTTCTCCCAGAAAGTCGGTCTACAGCGGTCCATTCAGAAACTACCGCTTGATAATAGGTTTACGCTTCACAGAGTAACAACATAGTAGGCTGACAGGTTTTCACCAGGAATAACTGTACAGTTAGTGACCTTGCTGATCTGACACCGCCTGGTGAGCAGATAATCTATTTGAGTTGAGTGGGACCCACTCTTATATATGACAAGGTTCTGAGAACCAAATATCGGACAGGTACTTGGTAGGGCACCCTCTAAATCAATCTAGTAGATGCTGTCGTGGCATGATTAAATTGTGTCTGGTTGCAACGCAATTGGTTAGTTGGGTTAGTTTGAATTCGATCGCTACTCGGAAGAATAATTATATTTAAATTTTTTTTTTTGTTTTCTCTGGTAAGACAAAGCACGGCGTTGAGTTCCGCCACTCCGGATAGTCACTGACACTGGGTTCTCAATGATTGCTCTGATATTGAAAAAAATTGAGAAATGCGTGAAGCTAAAAAATATTTTGTGTGATACACATGTGTATAATCCCAGTTTTACTTTAGATATAAAAACAAATTTATGTTAATGATTTCAAAATATTATAAAAAAGAAATTAAATAGCAAAAATACCAAAAACCAATTCAAACAGCGCACAAATTTGAATTAAAACAACTGTATGTAGGCTGTTTCACTGTAGATAGGTTGGTTATTAAATTCCTTTATGGGCGACACAATTGCGATTGCGAGAATTGAAAAACACTAAAACGTAATTACTCGTTTAATTTTCACTGACATTGAGTTGGAATTGAAAATTTAATTTAAAACAGTTTTCGACAACTTCAGTACGACTGTAAATATAACTTTCAGTTCAAATTAAGCTTTATATCATTATAAACGTTCTATGTAATAAGTAAAATATTTTATTGGTTTTGTGAAATATAAAATTAAAATATTTCATTAGGACGGAAATATGTACTACCGCTGACCGCTCTTATGTCTACAAAACAGTATTAGTAATACGATGGTTAACCACAATTTATGAAAATCTAATAATTGTTTAATTTTGTAATAAATTATTATAAATAACTACAACAATAATATGTAATTAAATATTATTGATAGAGCGACCGTAGTGACTAGACACTTTATCCGTTTACCGTCCAGATTAGAGATAGAGTTGCAGAACTCAATGCCGCTCTTAGTCTTATCAGTGCGGGGTAATAAAAATAAGCTTTAAGCTTGTTCCCATAGCAGTGTAGTAATGGACAAAAGAGACACAACACACTCCGTTCTGTATTAAAATAATCAAAATAAATTACATATAATCGTTCTACCCGAATATGGATCAAATCTGCAACCTTTACATACAATACTAGAGTCAGACGCTGTTCGACTACACAAAAATGGCATTGACTTGAAATATATATAAAATAATATAATGACTATACACTAAGGTTATTATAATAAAATTGATGGTGATTGATGAAATGTATAAGTATATATTTCATCAATCACTAGTCCTATGTCCATACATTTCTTATGTATATAGGCATTTTGTTAAAGTCAGGTGAAAATTGAATTGTACGCCAGCGTCGGCACGTGCTCGTATATGCCTCTGGAGACCGTCCCGACAGTATCTTGTTTTATCTATTTTTAATGGCTAGAGCAAGTACAATAATCAGATTGAAAATTGCGCCATTTGCACTATAATTTATAATTTTCAGTTATATTATTTAATATTCATGATATAAGAGTTGTTATTTCAGAATATGAGAACTTTGTTTTATAAATCAGTCTAAAATGTATAGGTACGAGGATACTATATAACTAGTAGTATTATTTGTTAAAAAAGATTATCATAGCACTTTACCCATGTTTGGAACGCAAGTAGGTACGTCTTATGTACTAAATATTATCATATTTATACGGGAAAGAAAAGCGTTGGTCAGTTCGGTTTCGACTCTTCATTATGGCGCTTCGAACGTGTTAGTAGAGCACAAGAGCTACATTGCCAATATTACGTTGTGTGAAGAACACACGAAGGAGACTGATAGGTAAAATAGAATTCCAGTGAACTATGATAAATTGCATGTTAGAAAAGAGATCCAGCAACTATAACGACCATCACCAATAAGTGAAGGCTAGTCTTCATGACTAGCCTTCACTTATTGGTCTCCTTTTTACAATGTGATTGTATGTTAATAATAAATTTGTAATAGTTATACTTTTATGAACAAAGAGTGATAAAGCCAATATTTTTATCATGATTAATTAGAACATAAAATAAAATTGCCTTGTTTCATTAATACGCAAAATACTTATAGCTTTTATATCTATTCTGTTCTAGACCTTTTCTTTATCCTTACTCTTTCATAATAATTGTATAATGCTAATATATCTAGTATTATTATTACAGTCTTATTATAATATAAAATATATATTGTACACAAGTTCCAGGCACTGCTGCTAGCTACTCTGTAAGACGATGGGTCAGTATTTCGGCCAGGGAAGTTATGGAATGCTGAAGAGTTTCTTCTCAAATAAATATAACTCAAATGTATAAGGTGTAACTTACACGTTGCTAAGGCTACAAGTACACATCGAAACACTCACTCATCTTTCGTTTTACGGTGGCGGACACCAAACGTTCATATATTTTTACCAATACCATTTTTACCAATATTATTGTATTGCAAAATACGGCAGCAACCAACAACTAAAATTGTACCCAATGGGGGATTTGAATCTATGGACTAGAGATTTTAGTTATCCATTACGTTTCACAATAAATGAACAAAAAAAAAATAATAGAAACAAGTATTCAGCTAGATATAAAAGATTGATGTTGATATAAACTAACTGAAGAACTTCTTCTCGAGAAACTGCTTTAAAGCAAAATAGAGCTAATTATTTTCCATGACAAGAAAAGGATTTGCTCTTGCAGTCAATTAATTTAATGTGAGCTGGTATAAGTCACTTTTCTAATATAATTTAATTTCAAAAGACTATAGTAGTGCAGTGGAGTGAGTAATCAAGATGATGGTGTACACGTACGACAAAACACATTTGCATGCTTCTAATACATTAGTGTCTCGAATTCGGGCGGAAAGTGGAGAACGGAGGTTTTTGGCACTAGATTATCTCTGATTAAGCAGCTATGCGGGAAAACAGCGGGAAGCTGATAATATAATTATTTATATTGATTCACTAAAGATTAAGACTTGAACGGTATCTTTTTTCAGTCACACATTTACCTCCTTATAGCGTGGTAGACAGAAGGATACCACTGTACCGTTCTCCGGTCTAAAGCATTTGCTCGCTTTTCCAGATATATGATGTAACTTAACGCCTAGCTTTTTATTACTATATCGGAGAATATGAAAATTCTTTAGATGGCTTTATTTTAACGATAAAAATTATTTCCCCGAGTATAAATCAAACCTACAAACAAAGCATTTACAGCTAGACACTGTCATACTGGCCTCTATAAATATGAAACTATTCAAAAATATATATACTATATAAGAAAATTTATTATTGTATTTTTAATGATTACTAAAAAGCAATTATGCAAAATGACAGGGTGCATGTACTATTAAACAACTTAAATATATTTTAGTAGAAAATAACTAGAAATTTCTCACTTTATTCTAGAAAATACACTTGTCTTAGTACAATAATTGTTAAAGTTTATGAGACTACTTACACTAGCTTACGGTAAACCATTGTTGTCTTGCAAAGATTTATTTTACTTTAATACTTCAATTTAACTTGAACGGGATAACTTAAGCTAATATACTACGACTATAAATTTTCTTTCAACAAATTGACTTGACTTTTCGAATTACTTACTTAGTGTATAAGAAACTATAAATTCTTACTTGTATTTTTTTAAATAATACAACATATCACATTGTCAGTATATAGATTTAAAATATCATTTGCAAAATTCTATTTTGTATGTTTATGTAAGAATGAGATTACAGTCATAGATATTCAGTACATAATACTTAATATATGAAGTTTTCTTTATTTAAAACGAGGAAAAATGTGCATAAGAAAAATTATAATTCAATCGTAGAGCCTATTCACGTAGACCTATTCAAAGCGTCTGAATCTATGAAAATTAGTTACATCATTCATATCTATACAATAATTTATTTAGTTATTCGTATATCGCAATGGAGACGCCACTCATTTATAGCGACTATTGAAGTAAATCGTCAACTTGTCGAAACGTTAAAGTTACGAGCTACCTTTTGTGACAATAGACGCCATAACAAATTGTAAAGCCCTGTCATTACCAATACACGACTGGACCGTTGCCAGGATGCGCTGCAATAATTTAGATTGTTTCGTGTATCATTTCAGCATCGAAACCGATAAAATTTTACGGTTATAGCGGACCATATGCTGTACGTGTGTAACATGTCACTGATTAAGCACCTACCCTACAGATAGCCCCAGGTGAAGTTAATTAACCTAAAAGTAAATAAAATAAAAAATGTGCTCAAATCACTTTTTATTACATTTTTGTAACAATGCAATTCTGAAAATTTGACGAATAAGTAAATACGAACTACATTTTATTTTACACTTTACACCCATTTAGAAACATTGTGTAGTGGGTTTAGAAGCGGCGTTGGGTATTACATAAAAAAACCCCTCTTACCAGGATAGTTAGAGAGAACCTAGTGTACACTACACCTACACTCCGTTCTACATTTTCCACCCGAAATCAAGATATTGCGTGGCGTGGGTCGCGGAACTGAACGCCGCACTTTATCTTAGAAACGTGAGCGGAAAAATGAACATAATTTAAATATTATTGCCCCAAATTGGAATCGAACCCACAACCAATCACGTTTAGACAGACACTGTCGCACTGGGCCACAATGGCCGCGTACTATATAGACGTATATATATATATATAATTTGAAAAAAATGTTTATACACCAATGTTACTGTTACTTAGTGCCACAAATTTATAATATAATAAAGAAAACCATAAATATTTATTCTGCCAATAACAAAATATGTAAGGTCAAGGTTGCTGATTTTTTATTAACTTTGTACTATGAGGAAACAGAAAGACTTGTGCCTCCAATGTGCTTCCACATATACGCATACACACACACACACACCGAATACACACTTTAATAGACTTTCATATTTACTTATTTTTTAGTCTATGTAATGTATGTAGTGTCATGTTTCATGTATACAATGTAAAATATTTAATAATTTTACTTTTTAGATAGCTAATATATGCCATAATAGAGGCTCGGTAGTACGGCGATAGTGTCATCCACATCAATTATGATGTGATATTTTATAGCTTATTTAATTTAAGCGAAGCATTGTTAAATTGTAATTTTTGACAAATAAAATTATTATTATTAAATACAAGTGCATATTATTAGTTGTTACTGTGTTATCCAAAACAATATTATATTTGGTTTTTTACGTGTAAGAGACATATTAGTAAATTTAACATATTTACTCTTATATACATATAGGCACATCTATAATTTTATGTGAATTATTAGATAAAGATAATGAGTGTTAACCAACTAAGCATATGGACCGTGAACAAGTAAAACTTGCCAAGGGTAGGCACTAGCAGGTAATAACTATTCGTGGACGTAACTCCAACATAGCGGAGAAAGGCAAATATTGAGTCAAACTAAGTTTCTGACAAGACAAGTTTGCTCTTTGATGTTAATAATTAACTTACGCTTGAAATTCTATTTATATCCATGAAATTTTATATATTATAATTAAATAGATATTTCAAAATTATAATAAATTTTGTTTGGATAGTTGCAGTAGTTCATTTTAATAGGCACAAGTGCGGTAGACTCGTGATAATTCATGAATTTGTATTTTTTTCTAAACACAGCATGTGAAAAGTGGAAATCAATGGATACTCTTTGTCTCAAAACAACGTCTAATATTATATAAAAATGTATTATATTTAATAAAAATGCCTTAACTTTTGGTGTAGAGTAAAATCCACATAACATTTTATTTCACATACAATAATCTTAAATTTAAGCTTTTACCGTAGTAATCAGAAAAAGCTCGCAATAATACTTATGTAAAATTATTTGCTAGCACGCATTTGCGCAAAGTGTTAACTAAAATTTACATAGTTCGACGAAACTTCGCTATGGAAGTTGTAGATCAATGTCCCACAGCGACTGTTTCACAACGACTGCGAATTTTAATGTACGAGCTGTATATAAAATAAATAGGTTTTCGGCTTGTAGCAAAATTTTTCACCGATGCGGACTGTTGGAACAGTACGACGAATGTTCGCGAATTTGTACCTTTTTGATGTTGAATATGTATGAGGCAAGTGGAACGTTCAATATTTTTGTACCGAACCGGCCTGAAAATAATCACTTACATTTCTACATTTGTGTTTGCTGCTTAGAATGGAAAATGGAAACATGATATAGAACAATACACCGACCACTTGTAAGCATGAAAATATTTTCTATATGAAAAACAGTTATTTTAATCATTAAGAATATTTGTAAAGCAATTAAAAAGAAAAGCAATAATTAATTACATTTGGAAATACAGCTTAAAATTTTATTTCTTATAATAGCCGGTACGCACTATAGGGTATGACTCTGTTAAGTGGCTAATAAAACAGAAGGCTGCTTTCATTAGCCCGCCTGATATAAAACCAAGTTAAGCCTTGCTAACTCCAAATGTAACCTTCATTTTTATGATAGATATAAAATTTCAAATTACGCTGCTCAACTTTCAGCTCGCTTTTTGTATTCTGCTAATGACAATACATTTATTTTAATAATTAGATTTACGTGGAGAGATAAATTTAGTACAAATCACATAAAAATATTATGTAAAAATTTATTAAATATTAGTACTTTACTTTTTATTAGATTAACAACAGTAATAAAATTCTTGCATAGAATTATTTCGTATATATTAGCTTGGCTTTTGTGGCTTGTTTGTATTATTGCCAAATCAAAGTTTTGGAGGTCAGATGGCAATCGCTCCGTTAAAACCACTCTTCGCCACTTAAATGAACGAAAAAAAGAAAAGGCTGGGTACGGCTAGGGCGTCGCCGCTAAACGACGAACAGGCACATCGCCCTACACCTGCGACGAGTAGGCAAGGGCTACCGTGTCATGTACGGACACGGCTAAAGACGCTAGTACCCAGACGGAAACTTTGCTTTGCGACGTGGAATATTGGCTCTCGAACTGGACGATGCAGAGAACTCGCAGATGTACTCATAAGACGTCGGGTCCAGTGTGCCTTCCTACAGGAAACTCGCTGGGAGGGCAATAAGTCTCGGAACACCTGGCAGGGATACTGGTTTATATACGCTGGGTCGCCTTAAGGTAAAGCTGGTGTACCGGTAGTGCTGTCTTAAGAACTTCAGATTGGTCTTCTCGAAGTCGACCGGCGCTGCGATCGCCTAATGCAGGTAAGGGTACTGATTGAGGGTGTGCCATTGAGGATGTCAAAGATCGTGCAAAGTGGAGGAGTTTGATTAGTAAGGCAGACCCTGGGTAGGCCGGGACTAGTGCCAAGTACTAAGAAAGGTATATATATATGTGTATATAAACTTTTTTTTTGCCTACATAGATGTATATGATATGTAGGCAAAAAAAAGTTTATGTTTAGAAAAAGCTCGTTAACAACAAGAATTATATATGTATAAGCATTTCAGAAAAAAAGTACCTTCTGAATATGTTCGGGACTACATATCGATTGTATGCTTACATTGTTCGCAACTTTTTAACAAGTTCAGTAAATCATTCTTATTCGTTTATAACGACAACCAAACTTCCGGTTTATGCTATCACGATAAAGAACTTTTTTATTTGACGCAACAATAACTCCAGATATGTTGTCAAAGTTTTTATTGCTGATATGTCCCTTATAGATATTAGTTTACATTATTTATCACACAATGAATTATTGACTTATTTGGACCAAAATCAATGTAATATGTTTTTCTCTGGAACATATTCGAACTATAAAAAACATTTAAAGACAACTCGAACCCGCGGCTCTTGGACTCGCTGAAGGGCTCTGACTAATAAACTATACGTAAAAGGCGCAAATTCGAGTCCCGCTACGTTCAACATAGTATACATTTTGAAAAATGTTTTTAACTTTCTACGTTTAAAATGTATTAAGATTTGCAAAAACCTAAATTAAATAACTGAGCATGTATAATAAAATTATACATAACAATTATATACAATATCAATGTCAATTTGTGATTGTAAGAAAACATATAAAAGAATAACACAATAAGCAAATAATACAATGTAATGCATCTGAATTATTTATGACCAATTTACAATACCTACCCATATTTTTACCACTTAAAATTTTCAACATCTTATTAATTTATTCACCTTCCTTCCGGCTGTACAGGGAAATCATTAATGGATTCATATTTAAGCTTGGAAATAGAATATATTTAGACTTTGTCTATCTGCAAAATAAACGTATCGTTATTTGAAATTATATAATAAAATATAATAAAAGTACATCGTCCAATAGTTTAAAGCAAATTATAACTTAGTTACTTATGCTTAAATTTAAATTAAATTTCATCTGCATTATATTACAGTAAGGGTATTTAATAAACATCCCAGAATGGCTTATGTAGGGTCGTCATATGCCACGTCAGCCTTGCGGTAGCCGCGCTATGGTCGCTACATTGCTCCACTGTACAATGATACTAGGCACAACTTATAAGCTTAAAGCAAACTCTGAGGAAAAACATTTACAATTATATTCTATTCGTTGGTTATATAAGAATATTGTTTATTAGACTTTTATTTCGAAAGAATGAAAATGATTTTTTTATAACCTAGTATTTTTTAGGCTAAGAATTTTATTTGTTTTTTTTTATTCAATTTTAACATTTCATCCTTTATATTTAATATGTCTCGTTACATATATTTGAGTAAGATCAGAAATAATATTTCCATTTTCTCCGAATTATAAAATGATTTTCCTTTTTTTAATCTAAGCAACGTTTAAGTTTCAAAATGATTTTTGATGAGATGTTGAATATTTTTATACAGCACAGCAAGCAGAAAACTCTGTTCCTATCCTACACTACGATGGAATGGACGTTGAATATGAGTTAACCTTTCTACAGCAGTCATACGCTTAACACTTGGCTCAAACGCACCCTAAATACGAGGGCGTGAGCACACAGACCAATGTATCACCAGATTATATGTGTGCAGACCGAGATATATATTGTGGTTTGCACGAATGTGCCTATAGCTTCATGAATTGACCCTATGGCGTTTGTTTCTAGTTTCATTGATCTCACCTCAGCGTTTTGGTATCTAAAGAGATTATACTGCCACTTCGCATCTACCTCGAACATTATTTACGATACGTCTAAGGTATTTGATCGGTCTTAAACTATTTTGTGACATATTTAATTTGTATGTATTTGCGTATTTAAATATAAGATTTTTATGCCATTTGGAGGGTCGGTCGATGCGACATGGCGTGTTGAGGGGAGTGAATATTGTTCTGGAATCACTGACTGGTTCCAATTTGAGCTTAGGTAAAATATACTTTAAATTAGGTTAATTTCATCAGGTCAACATCATACAGCAAGCAATAAAGACAAAGTTAAGTGAATGTTTTTTCTACAAATATTCTACTAATCTTACCAGTAAATATATTATATGCATTGAATTGATTCTTACATCGTGACGCAATAAAACAGCGTCTAATTGTCAACGAGATGCTTCTGGATTCGATTCCCATTCGGGGAATGAATATATTTTTTATTATTTCCCGTGTTCTGGGAAGACAAAACGCTGCGTTGAATTCCATAATTCAAAATGTAGTTTCTCAAATTCGGGCAGAAGCAGGGAATTGTATTGACCTGGACACTAAGTTATCTCTGTCTTATTTAATATGCGGATGAAAACTGTAATTATCTGTGCAGTGTATAATAATTATGATGTATTTAATCCTTTATTTGAGAAATTCAAAATGTAGTAATATTCGTATAAAATGTGTATACTCATGTACACGATATATTATGTACGTCATAACGCGAGTGGCCCATCGCAAATTTAAGTAACAGACGAGTGGGTTGCTAGTCGGTTGTGTTTGCTAGTTTAGTTAAACCAAGTATGACGTTAAATTTCACCAGCCAATGTGTATTTTTTATACTTAACGTAGAGCAAGAAATTTTTAAAAATTTTAGTACAGTATCCTCGTTGCTTCTAAAAAAGTGTTAAATAATAACTTAAATATGCATATAATCTTTATAAGATCTCTCTTTATATTAATCCTAATTAAGTCCCATACACGCCATCCTATTAATACAATTAATTGAACTCACTCTGTTAGTGGTTAACTAATTGGTGGAATTAAATTAGAAACCATTCAATTAGGCGACATTCGGTAATGAAGACTTAATTAAAAGTAATTCCTTACGTTTTGACTTACTTAATTCTTAACATACTAGCGACCCGCTCGCGGCTTCGCTGGAACTAGATCTGTTTCGTATTTTCGACGGCCTTTTCGTAAAACAATAAAATTCCTGACGAAAATAGGAACCTATGTGCATCCTAAGACCCTCAAGTATCTCTATATAAAATTTTATCACATTCGGTTCAGCAGTTTGGCCGTGATGACGTCACATACAGACAGACAGATTTAATTTTGCATTTACGAGTATAATATATTAGTATTTGTATTTACACGTCCAATTTCCATTTATTTGTTAATTGTATTGGAATGTTCCGATTTAAAATTGTACTATAATAGTTTTATTTTTTTCAATAACTAACAAGATCTAACTAAGTATCTCGTTAAAATTGTCCTCTGAATAATAATCTAGTGTTTTTACGATGAATAAAAAAGTTATTATCATCTTCACACCCTGTGAATATCCAATTCATTTTACAATCTAGCTGACTCGATAATTGCTCGTGATAATTGGTTTTCCTCTCATAAAAATGTAAAGGTTCACCCTTAGGCAAGTTTTCAGGGGTGTCGCTTATTTATATGCAAATGTCGAAATACCACGCACGTACTAAGGTGCAGCTGTCCAATTATAAGAACAACATTTCGCCTTGTGCATTTTCATAAAATTTTCTGCATGGAAATTGAACAAAATTTTCCCCTATTTTCTTAGTTTCAACGTTGCACCCGCACCTAGGTTATTTAACGAATACCACGCAAGCGAAGAGCCGTTACTGTAAATATAAACTTGAATGCAAAGTAAAAGTCACGTGCTCAAAATATATGTGTTATTTTATTTCACTATTTCTTTCATTGGAATGTGTGAAGTATTTCCATTTAAATATCTTTTGTATTACTCTTAAAGACTGACTCAAACAGCCATTACTCGCTGCATCAAATGAACAATTTAAAGTCCTGAAAGAAACCATCTGCCATTTCTATGCAGATAACAAAGTACGTTTTATCTCAAACGCATTATCCGTAACGCCATTACACACCGAACATTACCCATAGTTCCATTTGTACCCCAAACATTAGTATTCATAGGAGTCAGTCGATTGAGAAAAGAATTTTCACGCGGCCGATCTTGACGGAACGGACACTGAGTGGTCCCATTTCCTCTCTGCTTTTATTTTCCCCTAACAACTTAATGGAAACGTAAAAAATTGCCCAATAATTCGTGACTGAGAAACTGAGATGAACTTAATATATCACATAAATAATAAAAATATGCATTTTTTTTAATTTATTGAGTTCTGTCGAATTGATTGTAATTAATATTTTGGGTTTGGTAGAAACATTCAATTTTTTAATAAATTTATTGAGATTTACTACATAAATAAATATTGATTTGAACTAAGGTTTTAGTAATATAAGGCTTCAATTTGAGCCCTTCATCATTATGGCACTGGATCATGTTAGTATGTTAAATCCTCAAATAGATTCTTTTTCTTTTTTTCTTTCCGTATAGGGTAGGCAGAGAGAACCTAATGTCAAGACACTCCGTTCCTCACTTTGCCTGAATCCGAGACAGTGCATGTTGACTGGCAGAATTCTACGCCGCGCTTTGTCTTGTATCATAACTAAGAAATGAAAATAATTTAAATATAATCCTCCGAGTGGGATTCGAGCCCACAACCAATCGCGTTTGCTGACTGCAAAAGACGCTGTCACACACACTTTATAGTCCACTTACAAAATCTAATTAAAGTTATTAAGTCAAAAAATTAAAATGCGGGCGTTAAGATAGAATTAAACACTTGACGCTGAACTAAAGCAAGAATGTTGGAAGAGCAAATCTCATTGTTGAATCCTGGAAACGTGAGCAGAACTCGCAAAGACAAATTTCCATTGACTTGATTAAACTTGTCAGTTTTGAACGCAAGATGCAATTTGCCATTACCTACAAGTATAATCCGTAGAGTTGGATGATTAGTTTGGATTACCTTTCAATTTGACTGTCATCGAGTCGAGGTTTTATATTGATAAATGCTTTCGTGCCAAATTGGGAGCATACTGCGGCTTGGTCTGAGTCAAATATAGTTTAACATAATTTAATATTGAAACACTCATGTGAGTAGCTCCTTTTTCCAATTTTTTCCACTTAAGCTTTACGCTTTTTTAACATAGCAGGGTAGGTCAGAGAGAACCCACAAGCAATGGTGATTAAGCAGTCCTCTGACGCTGTCCCACTGCGCCACGCATGGCCTCATAATATGGCAAGCTATACTCTTTGGTAATTCTACAGCTTACTTGACATAAGCCAAATGTTAAGTATAGTATATGTAATATTATTTCAGCTGTAGGTCGGTACCCACAGCTAAAAAAATAATTTCTTCATAAATTGATCACTATCAAACAATGATAATCTACTTGATGTTATAAATCTTTTTAGTGAATCACAAACGATGTTTAGTAGATAATATATTTTATATATGTTTAGTTATATTAAAAGAAAAAATATAATAACATTCTAATTTACATGGTATTTACACATATTTTTGTTTAACGGGCCAAATACGAACAGCTGTGTTGTGATAAAATAAGATAAAGTTACATAGAAACTGCCATACAGGTTCTGTGTTAGTTGTTAGAAGTGCAGCTAACCTTGAGTAAACTAGGATTTGGCCAAGCTTATGTTTCTAAATATTAACTTCTATATGAACTTCATAAGTTTTATACCTGAAAAGTAGAATAGTTTTGGTCGCGCTGTTTAAGACTTGAAATTCACTAAGGCATCTAACATGCCATGAAATACATATATTATAAAGAATTGTGAAAAATAAGTTAATATTTTAAACCTAAATTAATCTCAATTATATATATTTAACATTTTTTAAAGTGTTATTCGCACACTAAGGAAATTGAAAAAGACATATTTAGAAAATGTATAAAAATTTGAACGCAGCGGGAGGTGAACCCGCGCCTCTTGAAAAAAAAAATATATTTAATAAATAGCATTCTCTCTTGCCAAACGATTGTTCGTAGAATAATCTTTGGGTAGCTGAAATTTGCAAAAATCTCTCTACAGAGATGCTAACAACAAATATAAGTTGTAATAAAGCGTATAAGAATTAGACGTAGCTGGATGTGGAATGCATGGCTTAGCTGTCAGAGCGCTTGAACGGTTTTCAAGAGCGCGCGGGTTCAAATGCCGCTGCGTTTAAATTTTTATACGTTTTCTTAATATGTTTTAATCTCAATTAGCATTGTACTCTAATCCACAATCTAAAACCATATAGAGTCGCATTAGCATAAAGAATAATATTTGAAAATTTTGATTCAGCCAATTAATATAATACAGGTAATAAGCGGACCAGACACGCTTGAATCAATTACTATCGTTAAGGCCAAATCAATAGCTGAAAAAACAGACGTTCGATGGTAAACCCAAACAGTGACGTTCATCGGTGATTGCAGTCACGTTGCAATAACGAAGCAATTGAGTGACAGACCCTACACTGCAAGACCTATAATAATGTTACGGCCACCCCTCTAAATCAAAAGCATACTATTTCAGTCCCTAAAACAGTAAATATAAAGGCCACAATTGAACAAAGTAATATGTTTCAGAACATATATTGCATTGTACACAACACGTATATTGGGTGAATATATAGTTATAGATTTACTCGACGGAAAATATATTACAATTTTACAGGAACTTGAAATTAAGTTAAGAGTTGGTAAAATATGACGCAATAACTGTCTTTCTGTCTCTGTTTAAGACAAAGGTGCATTTAAAAATAGCTATATTTATTTTACTTACGAGTACTATGTACGAAAAGACTGTTGTTGTATTTTATTGAAGGTTATATTAATATATACATATGTACTAAGTAGCATAATATATATGGACATATAGTACTCGAATAAAGTAAAAACCCAATAGACATATTGGTCTTGATGTTGTGTCAAGAATGAAAGTAATCATAAAATATTATAAAAAAAATAAATGTATTATAAATTTATAGCTTCTAATATATAGTTTATATATGTATATTCAGAGTATGTATATGGATATTCAGAACCAAAAAACGGCATTGAGTTTCACCACGAAGCTTACAAGGTCTCAAAAAGGGACGAACTGATTTAATACTACCTAAAGCTCTCAGTAGATACCATAAAATTTTAGGTTTACAAACTAATTTCTGAGTTATAAATTATTTTTATTGTGAATAATAACCAAAAATTAATAATCATTCTATTTAAACTAAAATAAATCACTTTCTCTCGCAGACTTCCAACTCGAATCAAAACGTTGCCATATTTACAGACCCCACTCGTCCCCTCACTCGTCAATCGCTCAAAAAATGTACGCTATAAACGTTCTTTACTGGTAGTTGTACTAATTAATACACCAGAGAATTATTTTTCTATTTATAGATATCGTCATCGTAGCGTAACAGGACAAGGGTCTGACTGTAAGCGCGATTGTAGTGGGTTCGATCCCTAATCGCCAAATTGGATGTGGATTGGATGTCTTTACACTAGGCTATCTCTAGTGTACCTGTTATACGAGAAAAGAAAAAGCTACTAGATTTTGTTTACTACGAGTATTACAATATTATTACTGAAACTGTTATAATTTAGCTTATAATTGTGGTAGCGATGTCCTTCTTCAACCACAGTGATGATATCGTCCTTGTCAATAGATTGGACTAAGTCCAATGTACTTATAATAGATACGTATAAGATTATCATATTTAACAGCCTTCTTAACAAAATCTCATATTTATGGACTGTAATAAAAAGTATCGATTGCCTGCTATACAGTCCTACTAAAGCGTCAAAAACCGTATATTTAGCCAAAAAAGTAGTAAATTAAAGAAAAACACTAGAATGAACCTCTAAGGCTTAATTATTCTTTAATTAAAGACAGTCTGTCCAAGATAGCTATTGCAATTTGTTCCTAATTGTGGATTTTATGTTGCATCTAACTTTTATAGTCAGCCCTCGTAACGTTATATTGTTGAAGAGAATCAAAAATTCCATTTAAATACTGAATACTTTGAATTTACAATATGTTAAAAGAGGTGGAATTTAGCCCCGCCACATGCTATACAAATTTCGTATAAGTCTTTTATTTTACTCTAATAAATATATGATAAATATGATTAAATATATAAATAAGAAAAAATGTACAAAATATCTCATGTAAGCATATTAACACCACTATGTACCCGTATTTACTCGTTAAAATTTATAATTAGTTTATTTTTAATAGTGTCGCTTGTTATACGTGCAAGCAAAATATAAAGCCTGTAAACAAAAGCCAGCCTGCCACTAGGGTCTATCGAGTAAAAAACCTGACGTAAACAAATTTAGCAGTTTACTCCAGGTCTTTACGTAAGACTCAATTTCGCTAGCGAAAATATTATATAAACGAATCACATTAATTAACCTTGTATCTGGTCTCTGATTAAGAGTGCAGTAGCGGAACGGAGTGTGGGGTCAACTTTAATTGGGCCGCTGTTGTATTTTAGATGTGCGATACGGCGCTCGAGGGTTAACAATGAATAGACTCATGTGGACATATGTTATTGTAGCTTCAAGATTTTTTACTATAATTACCAGCATGTATGTAAATAGACGAGGATAAAGAAACGATGTTTTTTTATAGATAATTGAGCTTTGCACTTTGATTACTTTAAATTGTCTTTTTTTCTTAGAAAACTTTTTGTCTTCTACACTTTATGATGAAGTGAATCATTACGGATGAAATTTATTGTGCACGTATTCTGCATTAATATTCGAATTTTTTTGCTGCATCTTTAACTTATAACTTATGTTATACTTAAAATATATCCCACCACTGTATGGTGCAGCAAGATACAGTCAGCTCATTTTGCAAGAATCCAGGACAGTACGCGAGGCAACTAAGAAATCATTGGCGGTAGTTTGATAAAATAATTGTATCAACTGACAAACGAATGCCACCTCAGTCTACCTGTGACCACGGAATACTGTGAAGTATTCGAAACATCGGGTTTCTAAAATGTATTCGTAATTGTATATCGAATATTCGAGTACTAATAATATACGCATTTAAGCCAGCTAAAAATAGTTTCAATTTATTAAGACACCATTAGTAAAAGTGGCTTACTACATTTCTTTGAATAATCTTTGGCAAAATGGCAGGATGCGTAGCGTACACATTCGTCCATTTTGCAAGATAGTGATCGGTAATTATATCAGCCTTTACCTCTTTGTCCGATAACTCGTGCAAACCTTTCATAACTCTAATTAAATGTTTACGGTCTCGCCATTTTAATTTTTTACACCACTCGACTAACACTGCATTTTATAACGTAGGTATCAAATTTAAAAATGTTTTTATTTTTTTTAATTGTTCGCACAAGCATGTTGAGTGCGAAGTAATGACTCGAGCTGGAAATTTCATCTAAAATCTAAAAAGCGAGTAACAAAAAAGACAGTAATTTGCGGGGCAAATTAAATTTTAACTGAAAACAGTCAAAACGAGTACCTACGGTTCTCGTCGGGTTGTGTATTTAATGCGGATGTGAATTTTCCCGCATCCGGCCAAAAATAAATGAGCTTTCTTCCGCTTACTTAATTTACTGCTATAGCCGCAGCGGGCTTAAAGTCTGAATAAATTAAAATTAATATTTTACACGTTTAATGTCGCTTTCCGCTGGCATGATTTGTTAACACTTACTTATGATTGCTAGGGAATATTTAGATTGAGATTGAGTGTTGTGCTTATCTATGTACTCTATACATATAATAAAAATGTAACTGATCACTATCTATAAATGGAAGATATCTGAAAAAAAATATTATTAAGGGATAACCCTGTTTCTTTTCTATATAACTGATAACCCTCTTTCTGATTCTTTTCTGTTTGTCTGTTTCTTTGTGCACGCTAATCTCAGAAACGACTTAACCGATTTAAATGCAGTTTTCAATATTGTATTTTGATATACTTTCCTTAACATTTAGTGTTTATTTCATTTCAATCAGGTCATAATAAAAAAAGTTACAACCATTTTTAAACAGGCGGGCGAAAAACCAAAATAGTTTAGTCATGTAGTTTACGCAGGCAAAAACGAGCGGGTCGCTGGTATTAAATATTTTTTCTAAATTAACTCTTATTCAACAATTTTCATATCAATTAAATCACTTCTAATAATTTAATTTAACTGAATTAACAAAATTCTATTCGCACAAATTATCAGAACATATATTTTATCTGATCAAATCAATATCGCTCAAGTTATAATAATAAATCACTATAATCAATACATTTGCAACGGACCAATAATTTCTGATTCGTTAGTGAAATGCAATAACGGCTATTAATTCGCATTGCCGTATTGGTCATATGGCCAGTGTCATTATGTTGTTATCTACACTCTCGATTTTTAATAGAATATCGATAAATAATTATTGATTTTATTAAAAATATTTCAAAGTCCAATTCAAAGCCATCGTTGGTTGTAAGTTCAACTCCCACTTGGGGGAATGATTGTGTTTAAATTATTCTTATTGCCCACTGAATAGGCAAAGTGCCAGGTTTTGAGTTCCGCTACTCAATATGTAATGAGAATCCGTTCGCCACTTGTGTCTTGAGGTGAGGTTCTCTCAGCCTACTACTACTAGGTAGAAAAAGCGTGTAGCTGTTTTGCTGCTATATTTATTTAAAAATACTTTAGGCATCCGGTGAATTTTTGGTTTCTTCAATAATTATTGCTAAAAGCTTCGGCGTTGCCTCGGATAGTATAATTTTTTTTTTCATATAGTTGTTATATAAATAAATTACAGCTATATACTTTAAAGAGTAAGTAAACAAAAAATGACTTTACAATGGCTTTCGTGAGCTAAAAAACTATATACCACATTGTCTGTCTTTATAGTACTATCTTGAAAATGTACACTGAGGAAATGAAATTTTGTTTTCAGTATAAGAATAAGTCGTAATAAGCGAGTAAGAATTACGAAGTAGCCTGATGTATAACGTATGGCTTACGGTTTCCAAGAGGTACGAGTTCGAATCCTGCTGCGATCAAATTTTTATTCGTTTTCTAAATATGTTTTTATAAAGAGACTTGTATACTCAATTCTCTGTGCCTATTTCACAAAGTGCGTAAATTAAAAAAGCATATATATATATATATATATATACCATGCTAGAACATTTAAAGCATTGATATTGAAATCAGTGAACTATTAAATAACAATGCTCCAATTAACGTTATCTGCCGTGTCGATGGGATATTGCTCGTAAATTAATGAGTGCCGTTGTAAGACAAACGTTCGGCTACCGGACACGAGTGCAAGTGGCGCATATAAACACTGGATGTGGTTAAACTGATTATGCAAATTAAATCAATATAGAACTAGAATGTGTTTTTTTGTTTGTAATATGAAAATAAATATACACGTATACCATTTTAGTTAATAATCTATTAGTACCTATAAAATGAATAATGCATTTTCTTAATTAAAATTTAAAAAAAATATGCAAAAAACTAACATTTTTGTTTTGTTGTAACATTCACTCATAAGTACATATAGTATGCACTTGCAAAGCCGTAGTAAGGAGTTGTATTGTAGTATTCAACAAAATGTTTAAACGCTCCACTGTAAGTTACAACACTGCTCGAATTATTAATGAACACAATCTAGTTACAAATTCAATTTAAAGCTACGCTGTTTTAAGGCTGTACATAAAATAAATGACCTTAATTCATAAATCTATTCCAGCGAAATCAATTTATGTATCGGTTGGAGTGGAGCAAGTTTTAATTAAGGTAAATATCTCGCACGGGATTGCAATGTGGACATTCCCTAATAGTGTTTCGTTGTGGATAATGAAAATCATGTACATCTTGTTGCTTAGATTATAAATTCGACTCTTATCAATTTAATATATTGCAATACCATACATATTACAAGAGGATGAAGTCAAATATTACTAGCATTTAAATTTTGTGCAAAAACTATAATATCAGTAGAAGGTCTGATTAGGGAACCGTAAGTATTTCTTTTTTTTTCTATAGACAAGGCAAACAAGCGTTCGGGTCACCTGATGGTAAGTGATCACCGTCGCCCACGACCCCGTGTAACACCAGAGGAGCTACAGGGATATTGCCGGCCTTTAAGGGATTGGGCTCCGGAGCTCGCCATTACCTAATGCGAAAAGCAAGTGGCAGAAAGCCACTACTTGACGCCGGTTTTAAATGAAGGGTGGTAATGAACCGGTCGAGTCGACCCATGCGTGTCGCTATTGCTGGCAGCGTGCCTCTCCCACACGTACTTTAGTCGCCTCTTACGACACCTCCACTACCAGGGTGATCCTATCCTAAGCCTAGATCACACGGCCAAAAAGTATTTCTAACATGCCCCCAATAGGATTCGAACACATAACCGTCCTGTGTAAATTCCTAAAATAAATTCACGATGAATTTATAATTATTAAATATAATAAAAATAAATGTATTTAAAAGAATCTTAAAATGTCTAATCATTTTATATAAATAAAGGCAGTCCAGAAGAAACCATTCTCGTTGCAAACAAAAACTGCCTCTAAAGTTCATAAGTTACGTCTAATATTTTTTTTTAGAACACGTAATAGTATTTAATTAAATTAAGTGACAAAAGTGAGCATTAATTTCACACTGGTTGTTTTTAGAGTAAATTAAAATAAAAGCTATATGTTTTGTTTTGAATTTCTACATATTATACTTTATACTTTATCCTGCACTTTAATATTTATACTAAATATTAAAGTGCAGGATTGTTAGAGGCCAACACATGTCTGACATTATACACGATTGGTAGTGGGTTCGATCCCAACGCGGGATATTATTATATTTCAATTGTTTTCATTTTTCTGCTCTGATAAGGCAAAGTGTGGCTTTTTAACATTTGTTTTTAAAGTGTTATTCAGACACTACACACTTGGGATATTGAAAAACATATCTTTTTACAAATTTATGCTACCCAAAGATTATTCTACGAATAACCGTTTGGCAAGAGAGAATGCAATTCATTAAATATTTTTTATATTATTTTATATTATAAATCAAAGTTTTAATTTATATTATATTGGAAAGTAAATCGTGCATCTCGTGACCACAACATCGTTTTCCACTTTACCATCATAGTGCAGTGTTAAATAATGATCAAACTATTTTAAGATATATGAGAAAACACTTAACTGACATTTTTAGCGTCACGTTTTTTCCCGCATAGCGGGGTAGTCGAAGAGAACCTAGTGTCAAGTAACACCATTCTCGACTTTCCGCCCGAGATCGTGACGGAGTGGGAATCGAACCTGCAACCATCCGCATTTATACTCGGACGCTGTCCCACGGCATTACAGTGGCCTAATGTGTAAAACAAGATTTATTTATGATTATGGTGAAAAAATTAAAATAAAAAGTCTTAAAAGAATCGTTTTAATATTTTGGAAAATTACCACACTGTCAATCTTATTACATATTTTAATTTATTATCTATTTTTCAGCTGCTTTCTTTTTCAAATGTGATATACAATAAAACTAGTCTTAAAGTAATTCAGAGGATATATCTTATTTGAAGAGTAAACAATTTATAACAACAAACAATTATTATTAAAAACAAAAACAATACTTTTAAAAGTGTATTTCGTTAATTAATAGTTTATTTTACCAGGCATTTAACTACCTGCCATTTCAAATTTAATTACTTATTATAATAACAATTACATTCTTACAAAGAATGTAATTGTTCATTATAATGAACGTCAAGGTACAATATTCATACACTTTGCAAAAGAACATTAGACTGTAATAATATTCGTCATGATAAAACCGAAATTGGCCCCCGATAGAAAGGAAATAAACTGGCATTCCATACTCGGTACGTTTCTCCCTCAAATTCAAGTTACCCCCTCTTCTCATCATTAGAAGCGGGCACGCAAAGGGAAATTATCCTCACTTAACCCTCGTGGAGGCGTTAACTGGCACCTCGCAGGAGAGCACTCGGCGGCGATTACTTTATTATACGGATTGAAACAATTTTTCTTTGGGAAATATTTAAATGGTTTCACTTCGGTATGCTTATCGGGAGAATACATACGAGATTATTCCTATTCGAGGAAAACGGGGCTTCACATAATTTTTTGTCAGAAATTTTGAAGAATCGAAAAGCGCCGTGTTTCGATTATCGATTCGAATGCAAATCCAATTATAAAAAGTAATTATGTTTTTCGTGGCAAGCATAAAGACAGATTTGGCAAAATATTTCCCTCGTCTTTAAGCACAAAATCAGCATGAATTGTAACAAACCTTTAATTTGGTCCCTTCTATTCACGGACTCTGCGAATAATTGTTTTTCCAAATGAACGCCTCAAAATAACAAATTGGTTTGTCGCCAACCCTCGCCGCCGCCTGGAGTGCTAATGCAACAATTATTTTTTCTTGTTTCTTCCACAGATATGCTATCTATTTTGTACTAAATCTTCTTTAAGAGCCTGTATTGTATAATAAATGCAGTAATATTAATTTCAACGGCACGTTTATCTTTTATCTATCTGATCAAATATTAGGTGTATCACGTTTCAAGTAGCTGTATCTAACATAAGAGAAGCTATATTAGTAAATTCTTCACTTCAGAGGTATATTACGAGGGTTTATAAAAATCTACTATTTTTATTTTAATTACCTTAATATTTTTCTTAAATAGAAACTAATTGAATGTTACAATATTGTTCCATATTACAATAATACTCTTTGTATCTATATATAAATATTTACAATTAGTAAGTTTTACCACATAATGAATAAACTATGAAGCTGAGAGGCTGACATCAGCATGCCGACCAGCAATCCCATTGACTGCGGTTTCGTCATTATGCCTGTGTTAATATTTGCATGCGCGATCGATTGTTATGCTACGTGCAATAACGTCCCGCCATTCCCGCTTTATTAGATACACTGCGTAATTTGGAAATTCCATCCCGTTGATGCTTATATTGGAAATTACTCATAAACTCTCTCGTATATAAATATGTTCGGCTATGTGTAAACTACACAGCTAATAGCTATTTCATTATTCCGTCCGCCTGCATTCTCATTTATTTCACAAACTGCTCGAATTTTATAATTTTATCGAATATAATAATGTATAATTACACCATTTAGCATGATGAATATAAATGATTAAATAAATAAATGAAAGAATAAACCATATCTATCTAAAAAAGACATATTTAGAAAACGTATAAAAAATTTTATACGTTTTCTAAATATGTATTTTTCAATTTCCTTAGTGTGGGAATAACACTTTAAAAAAAATGTTAACAAAATACATATCTATCTAAATTAATAAAGTCACCAAACCATACAGTCTAGACCTGGATGCCCAAATTAGTTCACATTAACAAAGTCGTCGTCAGGAAATTAGAATTTAATTACTTTGAATATAACTTTATAGTTTTTTGTCTGTTTTGTGTCAAATTGCAAATATCTATAAGTAGACTCTGGAACAGGCAAAGCCATTTGACTTATTCTTAAAACTCTTTAGAAATATAATAAAATTTCACACATTTAGGATAAAAAGAAACATTTTTCAAAAAATATATAAAAATTGGAACATAGCGGAACTTGAACCAGCGCCTCTTGGACGGCTACCAATAAGCGCAGGTTCGAGGTACTACGTTTTTTTTTAATATATTTCCAAGCAAGGCAAAGAAGAAAGAAATCTTTGTAGGTTTCCGTTCCCTACTACCCGACCCGAAGGCGACAGTCATTCTGCCCCCTTATTTTAAAACTCTGATATTTTCTATTTTAGTATCATGCTGTAAAGGACATTATTTATTTACATTAAATACATCACGTATCTAACATACAATATTTAATGGGACAAAACAATATACTCTATCGTTTAACAAAGTATCGTAAATATCGTATTATTTTTTCGGAAGAATGCATGTATATTATAATAAATGTGTAAGTATTATATATGATGGTTTATGTAGAAAGTTTCAACAATATTAATTTTGAATGTTTTTTTGTTGTTGCTTACACCGCATTACGCCCGCTCTTTTCGGTAGATCCTCACATCTAGTTTGCCTGGAAGAGAAAACTCTGAATTATAAGACCGCCTTTGTACATTATTTTAAAAATTGGTTAATAATCTTTCTGTCTATATTTTTCATCTTTATCATCATATAAATGGTCAGTCACACCCTTAGGAGATAGACATATACCATCACAAACTTTTTTGTACACATTTTTAAGAATGTTTATAATGTTAGCAATACAAAAATATGTTACGACAAATAATTGAAAATTCGCAGTTTTACTCTACTATAATATGCAACTACTTTAGTAGAGTAAAACTGAGTATATATATTTTTTTCTATTAACAAAAACTACATTAAAATCCATTGCGTAGTTGGAAAGATCTAAATTTACACTGAGGAAATTTAGTTTTATACTATGTAATGACAAAGTAATGTAATGTGAAATTTAACTTTTAACAATACAGATTTTGCGCTATAACTGTACATTTTAATTGATATGCAATTTAATTGATGTACTTGAAAATAATTTTGTGTTGTTTACTCTGATTAATAAATAAGTACCGGAATTATTACTCAAATTATATTTAAAAAAACCGCTTGGAATTCAGTAATCGTAGTAATTTGACTGAACATGCTGAGTATATGGAGCTTTTATTCTGCTACCTTGCGTGACATTAATAATTATCGTACTGGGATGATTTTGTTTTATAACTATATAAATATTAGTTTACGATACTTTTACACTATGTAAACGTTAGTTTACGGTACTTTTATACTATGTAAAGGTTAGCTTACGATACTTTTATACTGTATGAAAGTTAGTTTATAATTATGTCAAATAAATTTGATTTATAAAGAACACGCTTAAAATGTTGTATTGTCATGGAACCGGATATGTTTCCAAATTTCAATTCCAAATTAAGCAAGTGCTAGACTTCTTACTCACACTTATTCATAGATACATTCATACGGAAGAAGCTAATAAAATCGTATAAAACAGACTATATGCCTCTTATAATTTTTTTGTATTTTAACATTTTGTATATAAAACGTTTGTATTTAAACATGTAAATGAAATAATAATAATTTTGAACAGCACCAATATCACCTACTCACGCGTGACACGTGTTCTTTCTTTATATATCGATGAAATATATTTTAAATATAAAATAATATATAATATAAATTTAGATTATACAAATTTTATGAAATATAGATATATGTGCAATATCTTCTTTTTCATTGTTTTTTTTTAAACACGTCACGTAATTTGACTGTGTGTATGCATTTTTATTTTGGCTACGAGAACTAATTATTAAATTTCAGGATAAAATTATAATGTATTATTTTAATTATCTTTAATTATCCTGTATAAATTATTGCTTCAGACTCTTAGCTATTTACATGTATGTCTCGTGTCAAGACCGTTCTCCACTTCCCTCGGAATGTCTCGAAATTAAAATTGAACTTAACACCGCGCTTTGTCTGGTGGCAACTAGAGTGGAGAAATGATAATAATTTGAATTCAATCATTCCTCCGATTAGGAATCGAACTCAAACCATCACATACAAAAAACTTAAGAAGTATAGTTACGGGTGTATTAAATATATTGTTGTGTTGAAATGTTTATACATTTTCTAAATATATGTAGCTATACAGAAGCTTTCCAATTAGTCAACAGAGTACAGCGTGGATATTATCCGAAATTAGTGATGGTTTGGTGGGGTGTTAGCTTTAAAGGAGTGATTGAGCCATATTTTTGTGAAAAAGGCATCAAAACATCGGCACAAGTGTATCAACATAGCGTTCTTGAAAAGGTAGTTAAGCCCACTGTGTTCTATAATCAAAAACCATAGAAAGAGTGCGTTGATAACTGGCCTCAACGCTTAAAGAAGTGTAGTCCAGCCAATGGAGACCACTTCGAATAGGCTTTATATATTTTTAATGATTTTGTTATAATGTATTAAACTAACACACTGTAATAGTAATAAATGTTAGATATAATACAATACAAAAATATTGTTTTACTGTGTAACAATATTTATAGCAAGACTAAGCTAAGTGAGTCTAACATACAAAATAAGTCTGAAAAATGTACATATACGTGAGCTAATTGGTACTGAACTCACTAGAACTGCATAAGAAGCTTTACGTTAATATACAAAGTGCTTGCATTTGTATTTATATATATGTATATATCAACTATATATGTATATATACTAAAAGGGGAGAAAAAATACCCTTGGGGGTCTTGGGATGAACTTGGCTACTTTTTCTATACTTGGCTATACTATTTATTTTACTTTACTTAGATACTTGGGTATCTTATATTGGATATTTTTTATCACAAACGCCATGATGACGTCGCAGACAGACAGACAGGCAGAGTTACTTTCGCATTTATAATATTAATATGGATATAGACATGAAAAAATAACGCGGTCTAAATCAAAATATTTAAATATATTACTATTAGTATTATTAGGAATGTATAATTCCTAATATATGTTTAGTAAATTCAATAATTTTATCGCTAAGTTGGTTATTTTACGTTTCGACTGACATCGAAAGGTCGATCAGAAATTATATAGAGTTTGGCTACCATTTATGTTATTTGCAAGAACGACAGATTGTGAGTTTACATGCAAACCTTTAGTTACGCTTTGCATGGTTGTATAATATCAATGTAACAGTATGAATTATTTCCAAACATATGCTTAATTACGTCATTATTTTAGTTAGGTACTAAATATTTTGTAATTTAGACGTAATTTTATTGTAATATCCAAATATTCATTGCCAGTAGAAAAATACAAATGTTTTTAAGTTAATACTAAAAAATATTTAACCGTTAGGCATACAAATCACAAAAATATTTTAAAACTAATATAAGAAGTATGTAAAAATAACTAAAAACTATTGATCTTACCGCTTTCATAGCGCAACTAACACATTCCTTACTAAATGGCTCATAGTTCAAGTTTCAGGATCCAGTTCCAGCTCTGTACATAAGCTAGAATTTTCTAGCTATAAATGCGGCCAGCTAGCTAATTACCATAGCATCTAAACAGTTAATACAATAAAATCTTAAAGTAGCTTAATTTCCTAAAGCGATACAACATTCTTTCGATTCACTTACGCCTCGAGAGGACATCTACCGATCTTTATAAACTCGCATTTTTGCTCATTCGTCACGCGTTACGTCTCAGTACCTCTCTCACGTACGCCGCCTTAGAAACTTTTATTACTTTACGTTCAGTAATTGTGCTTTCCAATATAAACTATTCCAATAGAAAATAGCGTAATAAAACATTTTCAATGCCTAACTCCTAGAACATTCTTAAGTCAACAATTTATTGGGGAAACGTGGCGTTGAGACAAAAATATATATGAATTACGTAAATTTATTTCTTATGTTTATACATCAATGTGTAAACGTTGAAAAATTAGGGAAAAGTCAATAACGCAAATGTCACTCGCAATGTCGATTTTATCGAAAGAAACCTTAAATTACATTTTAGCAATAGTGACGAATGTCAGCCGTCAATCAAATAAATGAAAAGCCTGAATAGTCGACAGCCTAAGAAATCTCGTTACAAATGATAAATAGATTTAAATTACCTAAAATATTTCTTTATATCTTTTTTACATATTTATCAGGAGCTACGCTCAACTAACTACCATCTCACTAGATAGACAGAATCTAGTGTTACAAATTGGTTCGTTTTCTGAATGCTTCACATCCTGGCTACTTCAGACACATTTCATAAGACCCCCCATTTAATGGACTTTGATCACACAACTGTCGCGTATTTTTGCTTCAACAAATTTAAATTCCCCATACCAAACTATATTTAAATTATTTATCAGAAACTAGAAGTAACTTGTTTAAGATAACAATTTCAAAGTAAGAGTTAAAGCAACATTCAATCTCGGTTAGAAGTAATACGTAAGGAGTTCATTTTAGAACAATAATATAACTGAAATTTGAAATAATACCGTAGAATTTTGTTCCGCGGCTGTCAGTGTAAACTTACCTAATATAATAACATACCTTCATCAAAAACATATTTTTAGAAAACATGTAAAAATTTGAACGCAGCGGGATTTGAACCCACGCCTCTTGGAAACCGTTCAAGCGCGCTGACCGCTAAGCCATGCGTTCTACATACAGCTGCGTCGAAAAAAATACCGTCACCACTCCGGTTGAGCTACGGCGTACTCTATCGAATAAGATTGCAAGTAATTTCGTGAAAACGCGGTTCTAAAATAAATTATTCATTGGCGACGAAACGCCTGAAGCCGTATTCATTTCATTTCTCAATCTGAATTCTACTTTTCTTATGTGCCTTTTTCTTTATCGAGCCTTTTCGATAAATTTTTGATAAGCGCACGAATTAAACTTTGTTTTGTAAGTGGATTTCGCAGATTTTTATTGTTCTTACCATACATTTTAATATGCGTCGGCGTAACGCAGGATTTTCGCTTTTCTACGTAAATTATAAGGGTTATAATAGCGACGTTGTTAACATTTTGTAGCTTATAACTCAAGAGTTGACGAACGCTATATAAAGTTAAGTACCGCGAAGATTTATGAGGTGAATTAGCTCGAAACCATTAAAACCGACCTGAATTAGTCACCTAAAATACAAATATATTTTGATAGAAATTACACATTCGAAGCGTCTAAACTTTAGTCGTAAGTGTTATCAGCGGTCTCCTAACAGCTAGCGATTGGTTCTCGAACTGAAGTTGCTCACAGCGTCACGAAATACGAAGGCCTGAACGTCGGATAAGATAACAGTATGAGAAATGTTAATCGCTGTTTTGAATTGCTTTTATGTACCGACTGTTATGGAACCATATTGTAAGGCTTGAAATCAAATTATATAATTCTACTTTATACACTGTAGCCATTTATAATAGGTACATACATATCTTCAATTATTCTTAATTTATGAAAATTTGTTATATTTTGTATATTTTAAGTGTATACGCAATTATAATATCCAAGAAAGATTCAGTAGGTCTCAATTTAGCTAATGTGATATTTTGAAGGCATTCTTAGTAAAACATGGGTAGGTTTTGAAAAGTCTTGGACGATTTTATATTTGTATTTGGCTTGAGTGTAAATTAGGTTGTTTAAACCTTGTTTGCGTCTAAACTTGCACTTCAAAGTAACACTTAATATATATGGTACCATTTAAGTATATATACATATATATTTTAGCATAAATATATTTTACTTGACAATGGATGTGTAAGACAAATCCTTAATTATTCCTGTAATAAGTTTTAAGAGAGATAAAAACATTATTATTTATTACAAAGCCACATTTTCATAATTAAATATTTGCTTTAAGATTTCAAAGATTTTTCACCAACCTTGTATTGAATAAACATAAAATTTTAATATTAATAAATTCATAAGAATTTTGATTACAATTTTACAATCAAAGTGTAAATCAGAGGATTAATATTCATACTTTCATAAATCACAGTAATAAGTGTCGTTCTTCCACGTCTATCTTTAAAACGTCAAACTTGTCGACGATGTCACTTGAATAACGTGTCTCCCGCGACAACTTCGTTAACTCGCAACGAACCTTCAATAGCTAAAGTTTAATTAGGGTAAAACAAAATAGCGCTTTGGATTACAGCCTATAGTGTTTACAATTTTAGCTCTTTTACAACGTTGTTTTATATGTAATAGTCTGACAAAATTCTGTATACGTATAATGTAATTGTTTTGTTTACTTCCAAAATAAAAGTGTCGTTTCGTTCGTTCGTACAACTCCCTGTTATAATTATATTACAAATGTTTGAAAATATTATCCGATATTTAAGGTGTATTGGAACAATTTTTGACTCTAAACGCGATACTTCTGGGTTCGATTCCCACTTAGGGAAATTAATATAAATTACTGTTATTTCCCCACTCTGGCAAGACAATTTATAACGTTAAGCTCTACCACTCACTTCGAAAAACTCGAATTCGAATATTTAAACATATTTAACATTTTATGCACGCCAGATGCATAAAAAATATAAAACTTTAAACTGGATTTATTTCGATTCTAATATTAATTTTAAATTTATAAGAAAAGGAGATAAAAACAGTGATGCAAAACTCTCTTCTTCACTTTACTTACGAGATTTTACGTTAAGGGTGGCGGTCGCTAACGCCGCAGGACATTTTATGATTTTAAATTTTAATTACAGGACATTTAAAACCATATTGCCGAATTTATAAAAAAAAATTCAATATTTTCCTAAAATCAACATTTTTCAAGGTATCCATAAACTCAGCATAATTCTTACAAATGGAACAAATAATGATATCAAGCCCACATTTTGTGCACCGTTTCACATGTAATGAAGTAAGTGCTAACAACGATCCATCATAGTATTATTTAGGATAAACTTGGTCGCGTGACTTGCGTGCTACCCGCATTTGCCGTTGCTATCGGACAAACCAGTATTGGTTAATGTGAAAAGCTTGCAGCACACGAAAATGTACGAATATAAAATACCATTGATTATGCAAGTATATGAATGCTATATAAAAACACATGAGTGGCGTTCACGCAATACAAAATGTTACGTTTAGAAAAAGACTAATTAGCTCGTGTTACAAAAAAGGAAATATGCTGTCAGAGCGTTTCCGTTCCTTTGGTGTGAAATATTAAGATTTTATTTTTATGGCATATAAAAAGCAGTTTAGTAACCAGTAAACGCACTCAAGAGCATAATATATTTGTACATTTGTACAGATTTTTGTGTTATTGCTAATTCAATTCTTTTAGTGGGAATATACGTATTTTTGTTAGTCTTTTTAGGTTCTTTGAGACTTCTTTACTTGGAAAAATGTTGACAAAACGGGCGAGACATTTAAAATAGAAATATTGTAAATATTTATGAATAAATAATATTTGGATATAATTTTTAAAATTAAATTAACTCTTTTATCACATGATTTTTTTACGTATTAATCTTCATATTGATAAATTAAGTAAATATTTTCCTAATAGGGTACTCACAAAAAGTGTTTGTAACTTGTATGTATACAAATTCAAAACGCTAGAATTTAGTGTTTTTAATTTTACTACACGTTTTTAACATAAAATTTGTACGTGTTCGTATTTCTATAATAATGCATCTTTTGTCAAATTGTGATGAATCTTATAATATTATTTATATATCCAAAATCTTAATTGAACAAAACTTTATCCGTCATTTACTGTGTAATGTATAAAGTATATTGTATTTGACAAGCGCTCATATTGCAGGCTGGCGGAGTTTTGAACTACAAAGTCAAAGTGTACGTAAATTTATATCGTAATTCGATAATAATTCAATAATTTAGTCATTGTAAGCATTTAGTAAATTATCTCCAGCATTGAAAGAAACAATTAAACTATCGTTTCACCCCAGAGCGACTGACCATATGTCGCAGTTGACGCATTCGAAGATATCAGAATGGGACTTGAAGCTGCTACCATCTCAATCGCTGCCTTGTATATTACTATTTATCCCCTATATTTAGATATTTTAAAAAAATATATATATTTCGTACAACGATGCAACGCACGTACTTAATGTTTTCATGGTAAAGTCACGAGTAAAGTAAAGAGGTCACATAGTTAAAATATTGCTATATTTATTTTTATAAAACAAAAAAAAGATTAGTAATAAATTAAGTAATAGAGCCCTTGTTGGCACCGCTACAAATAAATATTCCAAGAGGGACTAATTGGTTGCCATTGAATTCGACAGGCGTCCGGATGGGACTAGGTATGCGGTACGCCACATAATTTATTTGAGTTTACCCACTGACTTACTTACGGGCGTTATTGATTATAAATTACTACATATAGTAATTGTTTTAAATAAATAAACGAAAACATATATTTTTTTAATAAATATAAGTACAATAGATAATATACCAATGATCCGTACTATACACTTTAAAGTATATTTTACAGTTTCATTAGGAAAAAAATAATAATAGAGTATAAATTTATATTTCTTATATGAAGATTAGATTAGATAACATATAATTTTTAATTTTATAACGCCACGGGATTAGCACTTGGCCAATTAGTTATATTACACATAGTAGTAGATACAATGTATTAATTATAATTTTATAGATATTTTGAAAACTCTGCATGGTAGTTCACTTGCGTTACAGTCCTTGGGGACATAGTGTTTTTGTATAAAAATCAACATTGCGACCATATGAATTTGTACGTAACGTACAAAAAAAAGTAAAATCGATTCAAAAGTTTTTAATATAATAATGGTAATGTAACATTCTGCTTTAGAATAACACCCTGAGGGTCTTATTCCAGAGCAGGTAAATCTACGAAATTTAAAAAATATTCATAAATATATATATATATATATATATATATATATATATATATATATTTAATACTATACTTTATGGGGACACGAAGGGATTATTTTAAAAGTTGATTATCTCACATTCCGTTCGTAGAAAATATACGTAAGAAATAAACAGTCTGTTTTGAAAACTATTGCCGTCGCGGCACAAAGTTGTGTAGATTGAATAATATTAACATTAAACAATTTAATCCTTGTGCCTTAAGCTTAGATTTTAAATTATTGAGAAGTTACATAACAAATTGGCTTTACAATATTTAACCATTTCTTAACTACCTAGGACTAATTAATTTCCTTTAAATTCGATTAGCGTCTGGATGAGACGGCTTGGTTCATCGAGTTTATTGAATTCACTGTTACTAATTGGGGGTTGGCAGTTTGGTTGAACGTGGTGGAATTTTTTTAAGAAACATTATTTGTATTTTAGTTAGAATGACTCTATTTAAAACAAATTATTTTAAACCCACATTTTACAAAAGCAATGGAAAAACAATAAAGCTAAATAAAAATATTTGTAAAAATTGATTGTTATATATAGAAAGTTATTTATTCATTATTTAGTGTTTCTATATAAATTGTTTTTAAAAGTGAAAGCAGATCTTTGATTTTCGCGGTTACTAAACATTTTGTCCGTGTCCGAGTGTCAGTGGTCACAGGAAGACTGACTACTGTAAAAAGTTCGAAACGTCGGGTTTCTAAAATGTATTTTCGAGTCCTTATAATATGCGCGAATAATCCGTTTAAATAATTTAATTTCAAAATTTATTAGGACTTATATAGTTAAGTCTTGTACCTGTTGTATTATGTAAGTATATATACTAGAGACTTACTCTCGACGTCGCCCGTGTTTCCTATAGGCTGTTTCCTATTTTTGGTGACGTGTTCGTAAAAAAATGAAATTCCTGGTAAAACTAAAATATATGTGAGAAAAAAGCCTCTATTCATCTATGTTAGTAAGTAGCCTATGTTCTATCTCTATATAAATTCGTGACAATCGGTTCAGCGGTTTCGCCATGATGACGTGCCAGACAGACAGGGAGCCAGACTAACTTTCGCATTTATAACATTAGTATGGATTATTCAACTCGATTCATACTATTTAAATTTCTAAATAAGTTTACGGAAATCTACGAACTAATTATAATACTAGAAACTAATCTTTAATCTGTAATATTATCTGTTCACATCAATTAATCTGTAATATTATAAGAATAAATTTCACTCTGTATGGTAAAGATGCTAAGAGATTCGGTCAATATCAATAATAGTTTAAGTCATAAAGTATCGTATTTTTACAATACAATTCAACATTTTACAGTAAAATTGCAAAAACAAGGACAGTACGTATACAATATATACAATATACACTGCACAGCTACCAATTTCGATAACTACAAACACGGTAGATCGGATTTTCAATGCTTCACAGTGCATTCTTTTCTAGTAATCCCACCACAGAATGCTAACTCGTGAAACATTAAATTGATCTTGAATAATTCCACTCGCAGCCAATTTTAGATCCGTTTTTCACTTCTTTACCAACATTTTTGCCCATTTGGATTCCGGTCGGTATCCAACTGAGCCTGTTATCCTCAACTTTGCGTTCTCGCTGAAAAACTCCGGCTATTACCGTAAATATCAATTTGTAGAAAACTAGAGGGTGAAGCTGCACGCCCGTCTACGTACACAAATTGAAACATCTACTTATAAGAATATGTTGCTCAAAATATTACGGAGCTTTAAAACATAATATTTTACTTTGTGCTGTAACGCTTCTGACATTTTTTTCCTTCTTCACATTCTTCAAGCTTTTTGAAGGGAAAGCTCTACTTTGCCCGTAAGTAATATATCATTTAGTGATTCACGTGATGAGGGGTGAGGATAATCAACTACAAAATTAGAAATCTGTAAAAACATAAAAAGGTAGGTAACTTTTCAAACTTTATTTCAAATCAATATAATAATTATTATTATTTTTAATAACAAGCATTTTGCAATTATACAATTGGAGTTTAATCGAACACTAAAGATATTAAAGAAAAATTATACAAAGTAATGACAACAATACACATCACATGCATTTCTAAATTTGAATTCCATTTAAAATGATACTACATTTACTTGCACTGTGATTATTTTAATTGCGCATCCATCGTAAATATAGCGTGAATGGTATCTACTGTACGTTTACGTAACAAAGTACTTACATACATGATATTCATAACATTGTATGGAAAATATCATTTGATGTACACTTCATAGAAAAACAAGATATGAAAGAGGAATAACTTCATTGTTTTCCCTTGTAAGGTTATAAAAGAAAGCTGTAATGTAAGTTTTTTCTTTATGTTACGAAATGATACGTTTCAGCTACTGATATGAGGCCAACATGGCGCAGGTTGCCAGCGTCCGACTGTACGCGATAGTTGTGGGTTCGAATCCCGCTTGAAGGTACGGATATATTTAAATAATTTTCATTATTCCGCTTTGGTGACAAGACAAAACACGGCGTTTGTGTTCTGCCACTCAATTAGTGAAGTCTCGGATTCTGGCGGAAAGCGGAGAATGAAGTGTTTTGACACCAGGCGTAATAGCAATATGTTGAATAGAGAAGTTGAAAAATAATTACAGATATTTTACGTATTGCTCTTATAAGTTTCGAATTTCAAATTCATTACTTAAAGTATTAGGTTGACCTTTTTAATTTTAGAATTAGTTTTTGTGAACTATAAGTTATTATTATTTATATTTCAAATATATATATATATATTTTAACATTTTTTAAAGTTTTATTCGCACACTTAGGAAATTGAAAAAGGCATATTTAAAAAACGTATAAGAATTTTAACACATCGCGATTTGAACCCGCGTCTCTTGAAATCCGTTCAAGCGCTCTGACCGCTAAGTCATGCGTTCTACATTTAGCTACGTTGAAATTATTATACGCTTATTACAACTTATATTTGTTGTTAGCGTCTTTAATATATATATATTTTAGAAACAACGATTTTTATACTTTACAGTGACAGGAATTGAAGCTGGAATATTCGTATACTTGGCAAATATTTACTACGAGTTTTAAAAAGAAAAATGAAACTTGAATTTAAGAAGAGTAAAAGATAAGTGGTTATACCTTAACCCCCTCGTTAATTGCGCCGTTAGAGCGGCACGCGGTCAACTTTTCCACTTAATTTAAGTTCTATACTTTAAGTGCAAAATGGTAAAAACTTGGGGGATTCAAAAAGAAATAGCAGTGTTTGTTGTGAACTGTCTTCTTCTTTAGAAATTTAAGAAAAAACTTAATATACTATTTGTATTTGGTTTTCTTTTTTCAATACATTTCAATATACGTTTTTTTTCTGTAACATTTCAATTATTTGTTTTAGTAAGACTGAAACAAAATATTACATATTAAATTACATTACAGATGTTATATACGGCCATAGTGGTGCAGTAGGATAGCGACTGTACTGTCAACAGTCGGACTATAATGGCCATCGTTGTGGGTTCAATCCCCATTGTTGTGGGTTCAATTCCAATAGTAGTAGTAGTGTGATCTTTTACAAGTAGACTTGTCTTCGATTGGTCTGTCAGTTGATACAATTATTATATCAATCTACCGCCAACGATTTGCACACTGGATTCTTGCAGAATAAGCTGACTGTATCTTGCTCTCTGGTGTGCTGGGTTTAAGACTTCAAGTTTTTAGGATTGCGGCCCTGATGGTAGAAAGTTTCCCCCCGTCTTCTCCATTGAAATTAAAATGTTTTGCCTAAAAAGCGAAAATATAACGTTTATTAAACCTGATGATTGATGTAGGGGTTGTGTTTATTCGTTGTATGTTCACATGCAGCTGACTTCAATATACGCCCATTCTTGACATCGGAGATGTGTTCCTACATTCAAATACCTATTGCTTCTCTTTGTTTGACCAATGTAAGCCACAGTCATAAGCTAGTATGTATATCTATCTATACATACTCTGCACACGGTTACAATAGTTTAATTTCAAAATATGTAAAAATCGCCCAAATCAAAGTTCTTGTTATAAATAGGATATCCTTGTACGTTTTATTTATGTAAATTGATACAGTCAATGTGCCTTGTATAATGTCTTTATTAATGTCATAATTACAATAATTTACTACCAACTAAATGTATCGATTACTTACTAAATGTAACAATAATACTGTCGGGAGTCATTTTAATACTATATATGTATAATAAAGCAGAGATTGCCAAGTTTAATTATTAACTTAATCAGGTCTGAAAATGAAAATTTAATCCTACTTAAGTTAATTTCCTCTAAATCTCGAGATCCACTTTTACATACCGGTTTAATTGAAGCGCAATTTCTTAGAATTTATTATTAACCAATTTACAATCCACATTGTACCTGTGACGTCAAAGTGAATATACCTACTGTAATTAATTTAGTACAAAACATTATACTCAATATATACTACTCATAAAAACTTAATTTTCACTCAAAATCTTATAAAATTTCTTTATCGGATGAAATTTTTTTAGTATTAATTTCAATACAGTCAAATTTAAATAGAAGATGGTCTTTAATTTTAAGTAAGGTATTATTCATTTTCCTCGCACTTTGCTCTTATTAATTTTAAATAAATATAGAAGAACGCCTCAAGAACAATAAGAATATAATTATTATTTTAGTATTTTCATTACATTTTTAGTATATAGGTGGTTTAATAGTACTACCTTAATCCAAACCTTTATCTAGTCATTACATAATAAGACATTATTTTAACTTAATGCTTAGCAAATGCAGTGTATCTTGTATTTAGCATATAAACGAGCAATTCCGCGCTTCATGGATTTTCATATAAGCCAGGTACATTAGACAATGAAATCTATGCTATTGTAAACTTTAACTTAAACTTCAATTTATTTAAAAGCGTGTCTTTTTGTGTTAAAAATAGCAATAATGTAGTTTAGGTGTGCACTGTTTTGAAAAAGTATATTATAAATATTTTTATATGAGTATTAAATAAAATTGACTGACGTCAGTGGCTACTTCCATATTCTTAATTACAAAATATAAACTTTTAAAAATAATTAGAATACAAACTTATATTTATGAGCCATAATCATTTAAATATTGCATTTAATTAAAAACAATTCTGTAAAGCCAAACATTGTCCTAATAAACATTGTCCTAATTAAGAACATTTTATCATTTGGAGCCTCCAACAACGAACAATATAAAAATAAACCAAGTCCCACTCGCAGCTAAAAATTATACCTACGTAAGTACTGTAGATCTTCATCATTGTCACCAAAAAATAGAACAGCCATACAAAAACGGGTTATTACTTGAAATTAATTCATCTGTAGTTCATTTTAATGCGGTATAAAGACATCTTTATGAGCTGTGACTCAATGTAGGACTTGGATACGAAGAATAAATCAGTCACAAACGTTAACGCCCGGTCACAAATTGGAATTTACCGTCACGTGTTCACGAATCGTTACCGTTTGAATTGTTGCACTATTAGATATTAAATGACATCAGCTAGTATCTGTTTCAGATTATAATTAGGTGATATACGTTTCTGGGTTACAGTAATAATCTATATTTTAAGAAAACGTGTAAAAATTAGAACGCAGCGGGATTCGAACCCGCGCCACTTGGAAACCGTCAAAGTTTTATATGTTTTCTAAAAATATGTTTTTCAGTTTTCTAAGCGAACGCATGGCTTAGCGGTCAGAGCGCTTGGATGGTTTTCAAGGGGCGCGGGTTCGATACCCGCTGCGTTCAAATATTTATAAGTTTTCCAAAAATATGTTTTACAATTTCTTAAGTGTGTGATTAACACTTTAAAAAATGTTGAAAAAGTAATATTCTAGGCATTTATGTTAATTATGTGTTAAAAAGAATTTAATCAAAAAAAATAGTGTTGTAATTTTTTTAATAAATCCATTATTGAAATTTAAGAATATATCGAAAAGGATTATATTTCAAGACCAAGAAAAAGGTTTATGCTTATTATTCAGTTGATCTATAATTGCAAATATATTACAGGTATTTTAAAAAAAAATTGATTTATTTATAGTATATTAATAAGTACAATATAATAATAATTAAATTACCTACAACAGTTTGAAGTAAATGGAAGGATCCAATGAAAAGAGAAAACAAAGTCAATAAAAGTTGGCTAACGTGTACTATTTTATTACAAGAAGAAAAAATATTGAATAAGGAGATATATTTCAAACAGCCCGATGTCTGTCTTTTCATTGCAATTGATAAAAGAACGTCGGTATCCACACTTCCACAACTTCGACGCCCACTAGACTTTGATTGTAGTTTGTCAACTTCAATATTTAACTTGTCCCTTGCAGTTGCAAAGTTTCTGCTATCTGAACATAACAGTTTGGTGAGTCGTCCGTCTTTTATTGAACTTTGAAACCATTCGAATGTTCGAGAGTTAAAGCTTTCGAATTAGTACACGCTAACTGATAAAAGAAAAGTCACATTAGACCAAATGTAAAATAATATATACCTAATAATAATTTATTGTAATTTTTATTATGTCAAAAAAAGGTCAAAACAAACTCTGCAAAAATGTACAAACGTGATTAGTAGGGGGTCCGACCCCTTTGGGAGGAAAGATAATGCCTATTTAAATTATTCAAAAGACAAAAGGCGGCGTTAAGTTCCACCACTCAATACGTCATTGCGTATGCATTCTTTCCGAATCCGAATTCGGAAAGAAAGGAAAGTGGCACTAGGTTCTACTGACTACCCTGCTATACGGGAAACAGCGTGAAGCTGCTGTTTGTAATTTTAATTTAAGTAGGTGTCAATAACATTTTTTTTCCATAATAATAATAATAACTACAGATTTATCGCTATACTATATGAAAAACGATAGAAGTTCCCTCTATATACACACATACATATACCTATAAAGATATATAAAATATAGTTGCAAACTGTACTTAAATTATTATTAATTATAATTAAATAAAATACAGCTCCCAATCTACAATACGAACAATATATAAAGTGTACTCAACAATTCCTCTTACATTGTTTCATTCACTACAAAACCTTGCAATATACTGCTTTTAATAATCGATGTTCCCCTATTCAATTTGAAATCGAAGCTACATAACCCATGCGGTCCCACGCGATATCTAATGAACTCTCTAGAGATACGTCGCTGCCAATTTTAAGGACATTGACGCTTTTATTTTAAAAATGCAAAAGAAATTCTTGTTAATATTTACATAGTTAATAAAATGAATGACACTACTGTGGCGTAGTGGGACAGTCTTTGACTGTGCTCGCAATGGTTTGTGGGTTCGATTTCCACTCGAGTATAATTGTATTTATAAAAATCAGTTAACATATGTATCTGGTCTGAATAGATGGCAGCGTTGGGTTCCGCCACTCAATACCCAATATACTTTTGACGGCGGTAATAGAGATCAGTGTGTTTTGATAAAGGTAGTTTTCTTTGGTTATTCTTTGGGAGAATTAAATAAATTGCTAATTACCTAACTCGCTCATACTAATGGCCATCGTGGTGCAGTGGGACAGCATCTTACAGTAATCTCGATAGGTTACGGGTTCGATTCCCACTGGGAGGAAGGAGGATTATAGTTTAATTATTGTAATTTCTAATACGCCACTCAACACGCATGTCTCGACTTTAAGTCTCTTTGAGACCACCCTGTTATATGGGGAAAGGCCTGAAGCTACAAACAAACAAAACTCATACCTGCACAAAATCTTATAAAACCTACCAATAGTCAATAAACCTAAAATACCAATTAACCTTATTGTAAGCTAAAATATACTTTATTCACAAAGACAACCTCGTAGACAAATTTTATTGTTTTTAATAGTGATCCAGGAAATTTCAATCCAACATTAACAAATCGATACCAATGCTGATATTACTTCGCCATTGTTTTCTTAGGAATTCATTTCGAATCCTTTGTTACATAGAAAGCAAGTATTTAAACAAAAGAGTGTAGATTTTCATCTAGCCGTTTTGTATTATGATAAAAATAAACAAGACCCTCTTGCCCCATTCCTTTATCTCGCATCGAGTATTAATATTATATATGAGACTATTACCAAAACTCACGAGTCAGTATATGCGAAAGCGCGAATATAACAATAACAATTATAATATTTCTTCATACGAAATATTTTGTCTGCTAAACGTACAAGTTCTTTTTATGTACGAGAATATGGCATTTATAAATAAGGCATAAATAAACGTACCAACTTCAAAAAAATATGTTTTAACTACGTATTGTTCTTCTTCTTCAATCGCTACACTCTTCGCGGAGTGCTCGTGGACGTCACTTAAGGGTTGGTGGTGCCCCTCAAGGACCAACACCATTCCTCACGGATACCTGCCTTCCTATCACATTCGTAAAGCATTATGGGGCATTAATGGCAGCCTTCACCTGATCGGTCCATCGCATTGCCGCTCTGCCGCGTGGCCTGTTATGTTCAACTTTTCCCTTTTAATTATTAGGCATTCCATGGCATCCTCTCCTCGGCGAGAGATGGGTCCTCAGAATGCCATTTTGGACGATGAAGAACAGACGCAATTTCATCTTGAGTTTTTGGATAATTGACTCGTTGTTTCTGAATTCAGTCCATGATACCCGGAACATTTTTCTCCAGCATCACAATTCGAGAGTGTTTATTTGCTCTAACAGAAGCTGTCTCATCCTCATTGGATAAGGTGTTTACGCGTACGTAAAGCTAAAAGCCATTCCCATAGTTTTGGCCACTTGATGGAGTCAAACGGATTTGAAAAATCAACAAAGCATATTAAAATTGGCTTGTTGATTTCTCGAGCTTTCTTAATTAATTGCCACATAGTTACTATCTGTTCACAGGTACCCTTTCCTTTAATAAATCCTGCATGTTCTGGGGTGATCTCCTTTGACGGATAGGATTTGATCCTTTCGTTTAGAATGTTCAGTAAAAAATTACTTGCATGTGATTTATTATTAGTGCTAAAGGCGGTAATTACTGACCACTTTCGTAGAACCCTTTTTTGTGTAATTAAAAATATTGACACACTCCGGATGCCTTGATAGTTTCAATTGTCTTCTTATCGCTTTCTCATTTTTGCGGTGAGTAATAGCAGTCCAAACTTCATATTTGAGAATACTTGGCTCAAGATCTTCAAATTTAGGCTCTGTAGAAACGATATAACGCGAGTAAGGGGTCTTTAAACAGGGACAGTATTGTTTCCATGTTTATGCAATTACCTCTATGTCAGTCACCGTTTCACTATTAGAGTTTTTAATGACCCCAGATCCAATCATAGGGTCTCGATCCAATCATGTGGTCGTCGATTTGAGGTCGATATCTGGTGAAATCTAGAAGTCTTCTAGGGTAGTGCTTGAAGAAACTGTTTGCTAACTCCAGATTGTTCTTTGCGGCAAATTGTTTTAAGCACAATTGGCAAATTGTTTTTCATTCTTTTGTCCCAAACGAAATTATCTTGCGTAGGGGCTTAATTGATTTGCACCTACACCGATTATTGCATTTAGATCACTCACGATCACAAGGATTCACGCTTAGGAATTTTAGCAGTGGTGGCTTCCAAATCCCTAATATAGGTAATCCTCTGAATTAGAAAAATTCTGTTTCTATATTCAGAGGACATTCTATGTTTATATTCAGATTGCTTGCAGAAGAGGGAGGCGCGTAGAACTCTATTATGTATAAATTGATCGGCTTTGCTTTAAGATAACTGACGCATTCATATCCTAAAAATCACTTGTTCATAGTCTTTGGCAGGATAAAAGCAACAAACGTTTAGGGGAGGTGCTATCTACTACCCGGTAACCCCACGGCCGATGTAATATTGTTAGTATGTGATAATCAGCTTTTTACGTTATATATAAAATTTATAATTTAGGGGCAATGTGGTAAAACCCAATATTGTGCATTAGTATTGCCATAAATTATTCACACAAGGTTTATATTAAAATGTAATTGTGATTTAAATATATATATAAGAAGTGTAAATATATTGAATACTATCGTATATTTTTTCAAATAATTGAATAATCAATCTTATACCCAACAAATTGTTAGAACCTGTTTGTGAACAGATTTTTTTTAAAAAGAGTAATACGGTTTATATCAATTTTTTACTTCTCTTACTATAATGTGTTTAATTCAAAACATATTGTATATCGAACACATTTATATTAAATTGTTAAGATAATAAATGCCTTTATTACTAAGAATGCAATCTATGTATTTTACAATTATTTTAAAAAAGCTTATATATCTACACGAACTTCAAATCATTGAAAAACGAGAATGTCGTTGTAAATTCTGAAATTCAATAAAAGCTTGCTATATCAATGCAAAAAGAACGGGAAACAAAACTTTCGTGTCCCAGCGCGGTCAAAATATACATGAAATCAATTCAGCGTTCTATACGATATCAGAATGAATTGGCACTCCATTTCCCTAGAGGTTTCGCTTCGACGGAAGTGCTCACCTTCTCCATCATTCGTAATCAGGGATAAAAATTGCATGACATAATGGAAAAAGTTGAAAGCCTATTAGAGTTTTTTGTGTTTTCAAGGATATAACATCAAAAAAAAATTATAGGATAAAACATAATTTTTTTTTCATATATTATAAGTTTGACTGTATACACGATGGTTGTGGATTCAATTCCCACTCGGTGGAATTATTTTTAAATTATTTTCATTTCTCCGTACTGGTTGACGATAAAGCGCGTAGTTGAGTTCCACTACTCAACACTCAATGTCTCTAATTCTGGTAAATTGAAAGTAGAGTGTATTGACAGTAGGTTTACACTAAATAGGCTTATTGCAAAAATAATAAAAACTTACAATAAACAATTTTTCTTTTAGTTTCACAAGTAAGTGTATAGGTTTCGAATTCCATGTGTCTCTCACAACTAATTTAAATGTGTAAAATTCTCATTATGACTGGGTTTATGATAAAATAATATTTAATACAAAGCAAAGATGTAACATTAGCAAATAATAGAAAATCATCCCTTCAGATAACATTGAAGCCTACGGTATTTCCAAGAAAAAATATGGTTATGAGCCACAGTATATTTAAGTTTTACGGCATTTCTTTTGTGTGTAATATACGCATATCGTCAATAGATCTTTAACTTTTACTGCCTAATATCGTCAACATATAAAGCGTATTCCTACCACTCGTCGCTGTTTTCATCCTTTTTTACCTCAAAACCTTAGCATATAACACCTCTCTAGGGTGCGGTAATATTTGCATTTAGAGCGAACGATGGCATTCTGACCTTATCAGAGGAAGATTGTATTTGGGGGACGAATTCTGATGACGTAAGTGGAGTGAAGCCCGCGAAATGGGAATGAAGAAAGGAAGACTATTTAAAGAATTTTTAACCGTCCCCTCGTTAAGAATTGTATTGAGATTGCTTTCCACTGCGATATAGATAAAGTTGCCTATGCTTTCAATAACTTATTGTTCAATTTCCTAAAAGTGTAAATAACACTTTTAAAATGTTAAAAAAGTTTCTTGTATTTGAAATTTTATACAGCATTTTAATATAAGTATATTTTGAATTTTTTTTTCAACGTAACTCAAATTTTAATCATCATGAGTACATCACATTTTTTTTATCTTTTTACAGAAAAACTGAATAGAAACAATTAAAAAAGATAACAATAATTTTGAGTTGAGGTCATTGTTGCGCAGTGTGACAGCGTCTTGCTGTATATGCGATGGTTGTGCGTTCGATAGAATCGAACTCAGGGGAGTGTTTGTATTTAAAATATTTCCGCTCTCGCACTCAACACGCAATATCTGGGAATTGGGTGGAAATGGTGAACAGAGAGTCTTGACTCTAGGTTCTCTCTGCTTACCCTACTATGCGAGAAAAGGCGTAAAGCTGCAAATAAACTTTTATTTCAAATAAAGTAAAGACTATTAAATAAATTATTAAATTCAAAATATTGTAGTATTACTTAGGATAGTGGTTAGTTATGAGCAGTTAAAAAATATAATGATCACTACCTTATATAAAATTTTACAACAAATAATTCATTTATATTTTAATTTCAAAGCCATTAAACCCACTAATTAATGGCCTCAATTTATGTAAATTGTTTAAAATTACACAATCAAATTACTCGTGGTAATTTCTATACAAAGGCCAGGAATGAGCATCCAATTATGTTTTGTATATTAATTATTTTTTTTTTTGTTTCACGAGTATCAACAATCCATTTTTACTTATATACGTATATATTTCAACCAATAAGCATTACTATGCCTATCGTGGCGTGCAGAGAACTTGAATTGAATTGTCTTGACACTAGGTTCTTGGCCCGGTTTCTTTCCTGTAATACGGGAAAGCATGAAACTTCTTTTTATAAGCATAAGTTCTGATATCTTTGTGACTAACGTAGGCCAACTGTAAGCGCCGCCTTGTAGTGTTTGCCATGTATTTTGTTTGTGAAAGTCGACGATAATTGTGGCTTTTAATTTTACTACACGGATGCACATATACCTACTACGTATACTATGATTTTAAATTAAAATATAATATGTTTCCGACCTAATTAAGCCCAAAAAAAGCTAAAAGCTGAGAACGTAATGGCTTGTCACTCCTTAATTAACACTCAAAATGTGAATATAAAAAAAAAATTCTATAAAAACCAACTAGAGCACTACATAAAATAATTTCCAACTAAAATATAAGTTGATATTACATTTTCCTGTTAAAATGGGAAAAAACGACAAAAATCTGCGAGCAAATTTCTAACAACAAAACACGCATTCAAATTAACCGCGAAACAGGATGCTCGTTACGTCGGGAACAAAACAAAAATATAACAGGTGAGGGTGGAAAATTTGAGGAAATATAATAACAATATGTTTCCAACTGCTTGTTGTCATATATTACTTCATTTTATTACTATTAAGTTGCCGCAGCTTTCTATTGAGTTATTCTTAAGATATTAAGTTGAAAGTTTATCAAAGCTTGGGCTTGGTCAGTTATTTAATTATGATGCTTCGAAAGTGCCAGTAGAGTACTTATCAATTCGCCAATATCACTTTGTATAGAGAACACTATTATATGAGTATGGCCTTTATCAGCGGCTAATGTCACTTATAAAAAAAAGGCGCAACCAAGAAATAATTTTATAATAGTGGTTGGTCTACTCTAATTTATAAGCCTATTTATCGATCGATCAAATGTCATAAAGTATATATTGCTCGTTTCAAGTTATTGGAACAGGTGTTGATTTTACACTAAATAAGAAATTCAAAGAGTAGCTTAGTCAAAATAACATTTTTAATTTAAAATTCATCAACAAATAAAACTGCAAGAAATAAACTAGTGGATTATATTTTACTACTCCTGCCATTTATTAAATCTGTACAGGTACGAATAAAGATGAACGTCGTAAACGTTTAATACCTTATTACCATAGAAAAGAGTGGTTATAAAATTAAAATTTATTGCCCTAGTATTGTTTCAAATGTCATAAATTTATTTATTAGCCAATATGTAATTTATGATGTTATTTCAGTTTATATTTTGAATATTAGATAACTTGTATTGTTCTTGTTAGAAATATTACTGTCGATTTTACTAGTTTTGATATTTTCTACATTAGAAATCATAGAATTTTATTTGAAAATTTCTTACTTTCTACTACATCTACATTAGCGGTTCGTATATAGTAATAAGTTTGTGTAATAAAATATATTTCATTTCTTGATAATATAGGTAGAAAAATCTTATGAATTTTTAGTGAATAAAATTGAACTACTATCCAAAACAATTTTCGCCGATGCAAGCTCGACTGAAGTCTAATATAATTTCAGTTTGCTACTGAAACGAATCCCGAATTTCATCCTCTATAAAACGCAGTTAAACTAAAACTGCATTCAGTTTCCTAAATCCAGTTTAGAAACACATTATTAGATCTACACGAGTAATAAAGCCAAAACTAAATAATTTAAAAAAAAAATCTTAAACGATTGTAAAAGAAACTACTTCTTACAAAACAATTACAGAAAAAATATTGATGGTACTTTTTTAAAAATATGGGATATATCCAGAAGCAAATATTAGATACAGCAATTATATCAATAAGGAAATAAAGTATTTTGTTTTATTTCAGTATAGTATACGCAAACGTATTCATAGTTATTTCATAAAAAGAAGCATTTTAGTTGCATGTTATAGAAATACATTTACAAATCCTAAAATTTGCTTAGCTTCTCGTAAAAGAGCTCACGCCTAACATACACATCAGTGGGTAGTAATAGTGTATTTTGTATTCTACGCTCACGGCTATAAGAACTTTTCACACTAAATTATATTAATAATAAAAATGACAAACAAAAAACACTTGGTCCCCCAAGTGGAAATTGAACCCATATGATTATATTTAAATAATTTTAATTCTTCCGCTACGAAGAAAGAAGACGAGAAGTGTTTAGTTCCGCCACTCAACACGCAATAACTCAATTTCGGATGGAAAGTGGAGTATAGAGTATCTTAACGGTAGGTTATCTGTGACTCCCCTCGCTGTCCTGGAAAAAGCGTAAAGGTGAAAAAAAAAATAAGAAGTGATATTACAAATAACGTCACATATTAATATATTATAAAAACGCTGTCTTGTTTAAAAAGTGAAACTGATATAACGATATATCAATTTTTATATATTAAATATTTTAAGACTGTCGGTAGTGTGATAGGCACTTAAGATATATAACGTCGATTTTTATGCAGCTCACAATCAAACGCTTATAGAATTGATGCCTTAAAAGTAGTTGTATTGAGACACTTCCAGATCTTAGTTGATCTCTTGAGATACTATTATGTATATATAACTTACACTACCTACATTTGTCAGGTTTCAGAGTTCAAATACCTATATAAACATTTAATATTATTTCTATCGAAAACAGTAGAAATTGAGGCCATCGTGGCTCAATGGAACATAGTCTGAATATAAACACTATGGTCGTGGGTACGATCCTCATTCGGAGGTATGTATATATGTAAATGATTTCCATTTTCCTACTCCTGGTAACGTAAAGCTCAGCGTTGAGTATTGCCAATCAACATATAATATATCGATTTGGCCGGAAAGTGAACAAGGAGTGTAATTACACTAGGTCTACTCACTTATGCTATGCAGGATAAAATGTAAAGTGAAATTAAAAATAAATAAAACAGATTGAACGTATGCTGAATAATCACATGTTATATCTTTCTACCCCTTTTAAAAAAATCATAAGATATTATATTTGCATAAAGCAAACTTTAATAGATTTTTCGTATAACAAAATATAGTACTGAGTACTTTAAAGCTATTTAAGCTAATAATGTTTGTAGTATCGCTAACCCAATAAAGTTCATATTAGAAATAATTTATTTAATAAATTTTAAATATTTCTAAAATGAATGTACCTAACTCTAAAAGGCTATCACAGTAGTGGCGGATTCCATTTTGATTAAAGAGAATATTTCAAATACTATAATAATACTATCGCTTTCTTGGTTTTGTTGAACAAAGTATTGTGAAATGTGATTTTTGGGGTTTTTTGCCCCAATACACAATATCTCTAAAAGAAGGAAAATAAAATAATTTACACTTAATAAAAGAGTCATTATAACAGATAATTCACTAAATTATTACAAAAGTAAAGTTCCAAATAAGGGTTAACTATATTATTCCCAACGATCTTAGTGAAAGCTTTTCTTAAATAATAAACATTCCAATTGACTATTTAAACGTATATAAAGCTTTAATTTTAGCAAAATGTCTTTCTCCTGAGACTTTATAAGTCAGATATTTTGAAAACCTTCACTATGCTAAATTTACATTTACAACGTTCATTTTATGAAAATATATTAATGTTTTCTTCATAATAACTTTTGTGTTATATTAATGTATTAAATAATGCAGCTTTTATTTTAAAATTATGTTTATTTTAATTTTTTAGAAGTTATTTGTATAAAATAGTAATAATAATTCCTTATAATCTATTCATAGCTTACTAACATATAATATGTTAAGATAAACCACAGTTGAGACTTCAGATCTGCTATCAGTTTATAAATGACTCATCTACATTTTAATTATTAAATTGTAACTATATATTTATCTACGTTGAAAGTGAATGACATAAAGTCGTAAAGCATAAGCTCAATTGTCACATTTACGGAACATTAAATCTAATGTATTTTTAAAAGCACACTAATCACAGAGAACCTATAGTCGAGTAGTCTATATATCGCCTATTTTAGAGACATATTTATGTCTTTTTATGTAGAACTTAACCAGACCAGGCCAGACCTAAGAAGGCTAAAGGGGATCGGACCCCGAAATATCAAGTGTACACTTACCAACTATGCCACTTTCAAATAAATTATATACTTTTATAGATATGACTGATAAATAATGAATATTCATAAATGAAACGTTTTCAATTGCAGAAAAGATGAATATAGACTAAACTAAAGCACGGCCGCTTTATCCTCCGTGAGTAAATTGCGGAATTGCAAATTTGAATCAATAGAATCAATCTAGAAGTGCCAATAATATATAGTTAAACCAAGATATTAGATCGATTCACCTGTTTAATATTATGTAGTTACAATAAAAGTAAATTACTTTTTCTCTTTATTTTTCTTTCTATGTGGTAATAATAATAAGAAAGAGATTCATATCCAAAAATATTTTTTTGGATAAGCTATTGCTTATCTTATAAAATGTAATAATGTAACTTTTCAAATAATTGAAATAAAAATAACTCGCTTTGCTTAATTAAAACATAATTTACGGTTAGAAATTAAATAATATTAAGGAAAAAAAGGATAGGGACCGACCATGTGGCTGTACTGGTTATACATTCAATAAAAAACGTAACAATCGATAGTTATTTTCTAGATATAGGTCAAAAGCCATTCATATATACTCCAAACCACAAGATGTCACAGAAATCTTGATTAAACTAACAATTTTGCGACTGGAGCTCATAGCTACCGTTAACAATATTTGTACCGTAGCCTAATAAGCCTACATAATGTTTTTAACTTATTATATATTTTTGTGAATACTTATGATTAAATAATAGAAGAATTGAACGACAGTAAAAATATGTTAATTCATACTCTTCCAGCAAGGTACTTTACAGCTTATTTTATCCCATCACGACTCGGACGTCTCGCTTATCTCAATTCAATATGGCTCATATGCAAATTGTGTTGAATTGATGATTGTCGTCTGGATCGGCAAATAATCGTACGTAGACTTTCCGACGCTAGCGATAATTGTATAAATGGAAGCTATAAATAATTTAATAGCAAATGTATGTAAATTGTGAATCATATAAGAAAACAGTACCTTAAATTTAGGCTCGATACACAGTACAGCAAAAATGAGATTTTGTTTATTTACAAATGTCTTTTTTAATTAAGTATCTTAATAAATAAAAGCTTAAAGTTGTTTCCCGTATAAAGTAGCCCTAGAGATTGAAAGACACTCCGTTCAGCACTTTCCGCCTGTTTTCGAATTCGAAACATTGCGTTTTGTCTTGGTTAGCAGAAAAGAGAAATGAAAATAATGATATTATGATAATGCCGAGTGAGAATCGAACCCACAGAGAATAGCTACTAAGTCAAATATCTCAAGTTAGTGTGATATTTTATATTGCATTAGGCCTTCCTTTATAACGCTTTATTTTATTTCTTACATAACCTAAATACTACGTTTCCATTTTTTTTTTATTGAGTAAAGATAATTATAGAATACAGTATGGTTTGCAGTCTGAAAACAACCTCACACTCTAACTAAAAAGGCCATCGTGGCGCCATGGGACATCGTGTGATTGAAACGCGATTGATTGTGGGTTCGATTTCCACTCTATTATATATTTATATATGTATATTTAAATTTTAGGTATTTTTAACATATTTTAAAGTTTAATTGACACACTTAAGATATTGAGAAAACATATTTTTGAAAACGTATAAGAATTTGAACGCAGCGGGATTTAAACACGCGCCTCTTGGAAGTAACCCACTATACGTATAGGCAGACCCACCCCCACTGCACCACAACGACACCCAAAACTTTGTGACATATTAGTATTCCAGTCAATATGTTGTTAAATATGATTAAAAAGTCGAAAAATGGGATTTAAATTTTAATATGAACAATTAGTAAACTTGATGTGATTTAGAGAAACTAATCAAATTGTGTATTGAATTAAGTTATTTAAAATTAGCTCCCTAGCCAGGCAATTATTATACAACTTTGTAATACATTGAGAAAAGGATTTTATATATAATTCAGTTTTAATTAAGACTTTTAGTAAATATAAATTTTTTATTATATATACATTTATTACGTAGCTTGTTATTTATAAAAGGATTTGGAGTTCTAATAGTAAGTATATTTTTATATTCATATTTTTTAGCGTATGTGTACCTACATGCATGTTTTCACAGACTTGCAAGCTCAGTGAATAACACACAGTAGTTAGCGTTGATTTCATTCATATGTAAATATTATTTCTCCTTTTCATTCCTTTTAGCGTTACATTTATATTATTTTATACTTTAATTATACATTATATTATTTAATATTAATTACTCACTTTTGTTGATTACTGCTTTGACCTAGTATGAAATGTTTCCTATTTTCTCTATCAAAAGCTTTTGCTTTAATAAGCAAATGAGGCAAGTGAGTTTCACTGCCTGATACAAATTATTTTATTATAACATAAGATATAGTAATAAAAAAAGACGCATTGCGTCATCAATAGTTTGAATCTGGAGATATCATAAAAATATTTGGTTTTAAAGCCAAAATTTTTTTAATACTCATGACTTTCTTGTTTTTGAATTTCAAGCTCCGTTAAAAAATTGATAAAGTTAATTTAGAGTTAATTTCTTATATTATTTTATATCTCCGGTATTTTACAGCTTAGAGATAATTTAGTGACGTAGATCTCATTCTTCACCTTCGGTGACGAAACGACAAAAGTCGCAGATCGGGATTGTACCTATAGTATAAAACATATATTTTGTTAACATTTTTTAAAGTGTTATTCCCACACTTAGGAAATTGAAAAAGACATATTTAGAAAACGTATAAAATTTTTTATACGTTTTCTAAATATGTCTTTTTCAAGTATAAAACAGATTACACTCTCCATCGTCAGACTAGAACCCACCACCTCGGCATTGATTATGTGCTACTATGTAAAAAATAGTTAGTTCGTTTAGCTAGGTTTACACCAATCTATTAATAAAATATTTTATATTTTACAAGGAAATCATATAAATAACGTTTATTTTAAGTAAAGCCATATAATATAACAGGATTTATCCTTCTAATCAAAATGGCGTGTGTATAACGAAGAGTATTATGCAACAACTTAAGTCCCAACGTGCTTGTTCGCGACACGTATCTCTTATGAAAAGGATCAAAATTTTCAGCGGGTCCAAGTTATAACAGTCTAGCTGTTACAACACACAATAATTTAATATTAGATAGTTATATTTATATATTTAAATTAGAAATAATCAATTATTCAACTATTTTTATATAAGCCACATGAAGTGCACTTACAAACATTAATACGATTTTGAGGCCATCGTGGCGTAGTGGAACAACATCTGACTGTAAGCGAGATTAGTTGTGGGTTTGATTCCTACTCGGGGGATTGATTATTTTGAAATTATTTTAATTTGCCCTATAGTACCTAAGACAAAGCGTGGCGTTTAGTTCCACCACTTAACACGCAATAACCCGATTTCTGGTGGAAAGTAGAGAACGGACTGTCTTGACAGCAGCAGGCGCAGGGCAAAGAAGCTAAAAAAACAATAAGATTTTTAAGCTTCAATTTAAATTTTCTTTTGTGTAATAACTAATCATACTAATGTATAGTTTTAAAAACATGCACTAGTATAGACAATATCATTATCATTATATCACTAAAATCTTATAAACGTTACCAGAATTCGGAATCCAAACTTTCGTGTAAGCTAATTAAGTTCATCTTTTCTATAACTGGTTACTGTACATACAATATATTAAAAGCAATAAATACAATATTTATTATTTACATGACTTTATCAAATGAAGATTTATGATTCCCTTAAATTAAATTAAGACTAATAAATTTATTCCATCGTACCATCGTAGCGCAATGGTACAGTGTCTGACTGTGAACGCGTTTGGTTCTGGGTTTAATTCCCATTCGGGGGAATGACAACAAATAAAATATTTTCAGAATACGACATGTATATTTTTAACACGGTTTTATTAGCTTGATATGTATCTATCTGCCCATCTGTCTATGAATGTAAGAACACCTAACCTAACCTAACACAATTTTCTGCCACTTTCTGATCCAATGACAATATAAAAAATATAATTTGTTAGTATGAACTATATCAAGACAATTAGAATAAAGAGAAAATATTATTTACAATAGAGATCAAATATTCTACTAACTAGCTCGTGATTTTTCACCTACACTTACATATACAAATATTAAGATTTTTTAGTGTACACAATACATTAGTAATGATCACTGAATATATGAAATGCTTTTGATAAATCGTAATATCAAATTAACATATATCTAATAATATATAAAACATAATAATACATAACCATAAAAGTATAATAGTTTCACATATGAAATTCGACAGGGACGTATCACCAAAATATATCTTTTTCTACCCATTAAATAAAAAACGCTGATTTCATATACTTTACGCCTAAGTATATAGGGTATTCAGTTTTAAACGGGCTTAAGCATCCTGCATTGTTGTTTATCTCATTACTCTTAATAGAATTCCAAAACGTTACGTCGATTAATTTTAACGTGCATTCGACACCAGTATGTTAAAATGAAAATTGTAATATATATAGAGTTCAATTAACTAAATGGCCATTGCAAAACATTTGTTGTATCATATTTTGATGATAATGCAAATAAATTATATAAAAGCATATAAATCTTGATTGATCAATCAATCATACTTTAGCACTGTTGGTTTATTTAAAAAAATACTACGCTGTATGCTATGTATTTATGTAATAAATTCATATTAAATCTGCATATATTATATAATATTGTAAATGTATATAAATCAATATACTTGCAAGTCTATACAGGAAGTCCAAAGGAACCATGTAACATATAAAGGACGAGTCTTTTATATATTTTTTGTGCACAGTGATTTATGTAAAATGTTCAGTGCTTTTGAAAAAGTTTGACAAGAAACTCCAAACCATAAATAAAAACATTAGTATATTATATATTTTTTATATGTGGAAAAGATAATAAATAGCTATATTTTTAAATTTCTTAGTTGCTTTGTTCTTACCTACTATGTAACTCTTAAATCTTAAAAGAAATAAATAATTTTTCATATTATACAACTTAAAATCTTTAAACGAAAGTAATTTTAAATTAAATGATTTAAATGTACTCTGAATAGTGAATGTTTTATGATAAACTTATGTGCAGATTTAATTGACTCCTCAAGCGCATCCATGAATTTAGTTCATAATTGGATACCAAGTGTACGCTAACGAGGTCCATGCATGCCAAAGCATGAGTCGAATTTTCTAGAAATTTGAGTGAATGCAAACATGGATCGTGATATAAGGATACTATTAAATATCCGTCCCACTTTGAAGTCGTAATTCAATAGGAGTTTTATAAACGACATTTCTGAGATCTACATACAATGTTCGCGCAAATTGTAGCTAAAATATATATATTTTTGTTTTTAAAAAATCTTAAACGTCAACGAAATTTATTAATAATTTAATTGCAATTTTACTGTAAAGTGATTTTAGGTATGTAAGCATATTTTTTTTTCTAATAAATGTTTTAAAAAATAGTTTATATATTATAAATATTAACTTTGAATGGTAATTTTAATAATTCTAATGATAATGAAATTAAATAATTGTAGGGATCAATGTATAACTTTGTATATTATTTCCATATTTATAGACCAATATCTTATTTTAGAAAAAGTAAAATGTTTGAAACAATTCCAATGCCAAAAACATCCAAACGAAATATCGTTATGTACTACCTAATAAAATAAGCTATCCAATAGAACGAGATTATACGATAAAAGAATTGAAACAAATTAATATCCACTTACCTCTTTAAGTCCCTCGGCGTAAAAACTTATCCAATCGAATATTTTTCCAATTGCAGTCGGCAAAATATTTAATAGACTTAGTAAGGCCGGCATGTAAAAGAAGCACAAAAAGTTTAGCAGTCATCCGCAGCTGGAGCTTAGCCTAGTTAACTTTGAGTGGCTTAACTTCTCACCTGTAGTTTTTATTTCAATTCTCCTTTACCTCTTTACCTCTACCTAGTTATTAACTAGCCTTTGGTCTACAAAGAATTACTTGTAGTTCGCTATAGAAGAAGAAAACTTCAAAGCTTACTTAAATATAGATTTAAATATTTAGTGTTGTAGTTGGAATTTGTATTATTGTAAGAGCGATAGTTGTGGGTTCAATTCCAACTTGGGATGATTATACATATATTTTATTATTTGTCTGCTTTGGTCAAAAACAGTGCGCCGTTCAAATTCTAACTAAACTAAAGTGGGGAATGAAGTGTCCTTGACCCCAGGTTCAAGGACACACGCCGTGCCCATCCTCTCATGCACTAAAAATCGTAAAGCTAAAAAAAATAGCTTAATTTAATAATATTTTAAGTGTAGAGTAATCATAATTTATTAGTATTATTAAAGCCTCACTCCAAATCCATTGTATTAACTTAAAAACCGAACTTAATATATTAAATTAAGCATTTCCTCCAAAACAACCATTGTCTCTGACGAAAATGAAATCTTTTGTTTCATAAAAAGTAATTATTTTATCAGAAGACAAAAAGCAAATAGGTTCTGCAAAGTTAGCCTTCATTAAGACGTTAAGCGAAGTCGAAACTTGGGTCAGGAAATTGAGCAATTTTGGTATTATATAGCGTGAGCCCCTGATAGCATTTGCGAGCAAAAACAAATGATTTTCAATCTAATTACGCAACAAAGGAGCATTAGTGATGTTCGTTTTTATCATATGGGTCGTTATTCTTAATTATATTTTTATCATATGTAATCATATCATTATTTTGTCTATTATTGATAACAGCGTACACAAAATTTATTAAAGTTACTGCTATATTTTATGTAGCTAAATAAAAGTTATCTTATATGGAAATAACATAAATATCATAAGAAATTAAATATATATCGTAAGAAAAAAGTGATTTGTTTTTAGTTCTAACAAAGAAATAATTGTAATAATAACTTTATAAGGTGTACTTAATAATAGATTACATCTAAATAATCTAAAATGTATATAGGAATAGCTCATATCGAAACTCAATGTGTTTTTATTATTTTAAGGTTAATTAAAATCAGAAGTAAATTAACTGTACGTAAAACTCTATTTGGGGTGCGGTGAATTTCATCAGCCATGCACCTACTATAAAAGCAAATATACACAGTAATTGCAATAATAAAGGCGAAATTAATTAGAATATACTCGTGAAAACATAAATAATGGGACAGATAGCAGTATTGCGTTGAGCAAAATTTCAATTATATCAACGTAACGCGAAGCAACGCTCCCGCCTTCAGTTTCTGTTTACATTTTGTTAAGGGAATGAGAATTTAAAACGAAATTTCTCAGCTGCAAAGGTAATGTAAAATGTCGCGACATCTGTTTTAGGCTGTACTTTCGTAACGAATTGTAATCACGCAAGCCTAATATTAATTATTATTTACGTAAAACACGGCATTCATATTTAACATTACTCGTGGTACGATGGTTGAACTTATTGAACTGAAGTAAGTAGAATCGATTCTACCGGAAACTCCAATACATTGTTGAATATCGATTTTTCGCCATAGTTAGGCAGTTGAGTCGTGCCTGACTGAACTTAGTGATTGTGGGTTCAATTTCCACCCGACAGAATGTTCATATTTATTAAATACTAGCGAAACGCTCGCGGCTTCGCTCGCGCAAACTATAGCTGTTTCGTATTTTCAGCGGCCTTTTCGAATAACTTCTAAGATAATTAAATTAAATTTTAGTAGTAAAAGCAGTTATTGTGAAATTTCATGAGATAGTGATCTGCCATGGAGGATTTTTTTACAGACACATTGAGTTACATTATTAAAGTTTTAGTAGGGATCCGTTATTATTTCCTGAAATAAAAATGTAGGTTTCTAATGGTGAAAGAACCTTTTAAAATCGACCGAGTACTTTTATAGTTAAAACCAAGCAAACAAACAAACAAATCTTTATCTTTCCCCTTTATAATATTAGTATACATTTCATATATTCCGGTCTGGTTAAACAAAAGGCACTGTGTTCCACTACTAAACAAATATTGTATCTAAATTGAAAAATAAAGCACATAGAATCAGAGTCATTAGATTCGTGACTCCACTGGGAGTGGAAGATCCTAATAGATGAAAAAAACAAAATTGGAATAGTTAATACTAGGTAGGTACATCAGAGGCGAATATTCCATTCAAAAATAACATTTTCCCGAATTAAAATCGAACCCATAACCATCACATATACACATGGGTACATATGTGTATGTGTACATATGCACATGCACATACTCGTAAAGATACATATGCTACATCCTGACGTCTTGACGTCCACCATCAAATATTTGTCAAAAAAATGATATGATATAGCATTCTACAATAATTAATATTAACCTAGAAACATATTCAAACAAAAACAGTTAAGTTTATTGAACATATTTATTACATTAGTTCCGTAAATAAGTTATAATAAACTAAGGCTATTTACTTGTGTCTCATGAAAACGGGATTCAATTAAAGGGGACAACGAAAGTGATGACGAGAGCTTTTCGATGGCACGTCCGTAGGTCGTTAAAAGTTTTTCCCAAAGCTGTTACGGTTTTTTTTGTTTCAAAATCAAATCTAAAAGTTACTAGGTTTATTTGTGGATTTTAGATATTATTATCGATGTAAATTGATTGATTTTGGAATTAAAAAAATTACATGTCACTAAAACGAGAAAAAAAAATTATGTTCTTTATTTTCAATATTGTGTGGTTTTAAATAAATTGTTTTTAATAATTGTGTTTTTGCACAATAAATAATAATTATAATTGTATAACATTGGAGGTCACCGTGGTATTATGGAGCAACGTCTGACTGTAAACGATGGTTTTGGGTTCGATCCATACTTAAATGATAATATTTATTTTCATTTTCCTGCTCTAGTAATACAAAGCACTGCGTTGAGTTCGACACTTAAAACACAATGTCTGAGACGAAAAGCGGAGAGAGGAGTGTTATGACACTAGGTGCTCTCTGCCTACCCTGCTGCTATGCGGAATAAAGTGTGAAGCTGTATTATATTATAGTTTATTATCTGTAGAGTTACTGGCAGTGGATGGATGATGGATGAGTGGAGGCCTAACTTTGTGATGGCACTCTGTGTGGAAGCAAAGCAAAGGACAGCTACAGTCTAAAACTAAGTTAAAAATTATCAGTAAAAAACCACTCAAATAGCTTATTAGTATAAACGTATTTGTGACAACATATTGGTGTAAAATCATTCAAAAAGCTTCTGTTTTATAAAAAAATAAGCTAAAAAGAGTTTTTCATTAAAATTACATTACATGTACGTTAGTTTTTATACGTATAATTCAATGACCAATATTTTATGGAAAATTGTGTTCTTTTTTATGTTAAGTGATTAAAGGACGTGCATATTTGAAAGATACTAGAATAATTTTATATCTAAGAGGAAATATGGTAGCCTGTGATACTTGCTACCAATTACTTTAACTAATTAATTGCTTGTTTTCCTCTAACGTTACATCAGCATACTTTTTACTTAATGAAGCGAATAAAGTACGACCACTTATAGCCTAGGGTTGAAACAAAATTTAGTTTATGGTATATAAGTAATTCTGTTATACTTAAAAATAAATCTCTAAAAGTATATTAGTATATTAAAAAGTATATTTGAAAAGTATATTCGTCATGCAATTAAGTAAGATATACAACAATGTTAGATAGAATTCAATATTTCAAAAATAGTATTGTATTATTTGGATTGTTTTTCTGTGACTTTTTTTTAGGTTTTTTATTATAAAAATATATTTTTTTTTATATACTTATATGTACGATTTATTTACAAACTATTTTATTTAACACAGTATTTATTCACTTTATTCATTGAATAATTATTAAATGATTTATTATTTATTTTGGCTTAGTTGATTTAATAATTGTTTTATTACTAGTGCCTTTTTGAACCAACAAGCGATACAATGTCCAAGACGGTATATGAACAATGAGTACATTATTTTGCAGTATTTGGTGAATATCGTATTTTTTATTTTAAATTAATTTGCGTATAGCAGCCCTGCTTCGAATACCAATTTCTAAATGAGCCGTTTTCTCGTGAGTCCCACTGTTTTCCACCATTTTAACGTAAAAATCCAGATAATTCGCTCGATTTGGCAGTATCAATGAATGAAGGTCGTTTCTTGCCAATTCTTATGAAAGGAATCTATATATGTGTAAATTTAACTGGAACTTACTCATAAAATTAAAATGAAGTTTTATTTACTTTATTTACATCATGAGAATAATTCAGTTAGTTCATGAATCACTTATGATGAGTCACTTATTTCATGAATCAATATATATATTTATTTTATATAGCATTTTCAGCTTTTTAAGTTTTACATCTTTTTACAAAATGGATCTTCAGCACATTATTTAAAATATAGAATTAATAAAGGGGATTCTCCCAGACAACATACAAACATAAAAAATATTTTTTTTTAGCCTCACACTTTTTTCTTAGCACATAGTCAGAGATAACCTGGTGTTAAGACTAGTGAATCCGTTCTCCACTTTCCACCCGAAATCGAGACGTTGTGCTTTGAGTTTTTTATTACGTACCAACGTACGTGCGGAGAAATGAAAATAATTTAAATATAATCATTCCTCCGAGAGAGAATCGAACCCACAATCAATTGCGTTTACAGTGTCCCAATGCGCCACGATGGCCACAAAAATATTATGGATTAACGAAAAATAGAAAATAAAAAAATAGAGAACTTGACAAATTTATATTTGTCCGGTGTCATTAATAGCTATAGACATTATAACACTTAAATTATGTTATTATTTATTCAAGTCAATGTTTAAAGTTGCAAACTCAAATTCGGTAGCATCATATTTAATTCAAATAGGCAATAAGGCTTATAATTTTTATAAGCGTTGTTAAATAAATTAGTAACAAGGTCTCGCCCAAGGACAAATGCAAACCGCCATGAAATTAACAAAGCTACACGGCTCTCGTTTCACCGGACAGCGTTTAACGGTTGATGACAGCCCACGGGCAATGCTTTCAAACAAAGGACTACTGTAAACTGGACCGCAAGGGAGACAGCGTTTGGTACAAACAATAACATACAAGAAGTTCGTATTATATTTTTTATATTAATTGAATTGTTTATAATATTAGAAAATATTATAGATAAGATTTACACAAAAGTTGTTTCTAAATAAATTGAAGATGCCAAATCTTGTTCTAAACTACGCAAATATTTTACCAGGTTTCATTGTTTCTGACATTGCTAATGTCATGTAAATCTCTTATTTGAAAGAAAACTACAATTTTCATAAAATTACTAGGTTAATAGTTATTTGAATTGTTAGTTCGCTATAAAAATGCTAAAAATATTGGTATGTATTTTAATAATATTTGTTTATGAAATAGTAGAAACCTGATATGCATTTCTTCTCAGCGGTCTACGTAAGTGCGTTATTTTTATCAGCTTAACGTTTTACCCATTCCGTTCTCCATTTTCTGCCCGAAATCGAGACATTGAATGTTGAGGGCGAAACTCAACGCCGCGCTTTATCTTAGGTACGAAAGCGAAGAAATGAAAATACTTTACACTTATATTTTTGTTTTTGGTTACCTCGAGTTGGAATCGAACCCACAACCAATTTTTTTAGTCAAACGCTGTCTCAGTTCGCCACGATGCTCAAGTTGGTTATTATAACTTAATATATATTGTTGGTTATATTATAAATATAAAATAAGTTATTCTTTCAGTATGATTTGAATGATGTATTTAGTTGGTAATTTCAGTATATTATATTAACCATTTCTGAGGTCATCATTCGCTTCAGCCTATACTTTGAACAGCTTGGCACCACAATAACGAAGCCACACCTGGTGGAATTTTACCGCGGTCATGAGAAAGTTTTATGAGTAAAAGCTGTATTTGTTAGGGAAATTAATGTATTACGACATATAAATACTTCTCTATCCTTGCCTAAAGCCCTTTTAATTCTTGATTCTTTTAGAATAACGATTGTTGACCTGAAAATTTATTTAAAATCGTACATTACAATAAGATATTTAAATATTTTTTTTTGTATTGAATTGAAAAATAACGTTTCAAAGCACAAACCATACCAAATTGCTTATTTTGCACTGGCAGTAAGTGATACTTGCGACTTAAAACAATGTAAAAAATATATTTTAATTCTTTATTTGAAATAACATAACATTAACTTTGTTCAATGTAGCTGTGATAATTGTCTTTGCTAGCTGCGAGTTCGAATCTGATTTTAAGAATCTTATATATTTTACATATTTCAGCATTGGACATCTCGATGTTTTTAAAATAATTTTAATATATATATATATATATTCTATGAAGGTAAAAAATGTTTATTTGTATTATTATTAAGCATACGAATAACTAAATCATATAATAGTTAAATTTCACAATTACTTAATTTTCAGTGACAACACCGACCTTTTAACTATTTTACGAGTGGCCCACAGGCTGTTCCAGCGCGACAATCCAAATTAAAAAGTTCATTTTGTATAAATAACAGTTTTAATGTTAAATTGCGTTTAATATAGGTCAACTGAAACATTCATTAATTACAGTGTCATAATGGCGATTAAATTTCACGGATGAGGAATGACACGACGAGTCGCCTCGTAAATACATCAGCGGCACACCGCAGCTCACAAACTTATGCGCCACAATATACAATACATTATAACGTAACACTAAATAACATATTAGGCTAAGTGTATTATGAATTCATATAATGCGTACATTGCTTGACTTTTTATAAAAAAATGCCGAAAGCTTACAAATAGTAGCGAAAGCTCTTCATAAGAATAAAATACAGAAGGAAAATGACTAGATCATAAATAATATATAAATAAATATGTTTCGCTCAACTTGAAACACCAAAATTTATCTAAGCCATAATTTAGACTGTTGTTTACTCGTAAAGGTTTTTTTTAAGGTATATGATATTATATTCATATCTTAATAAGACTTTTTTTATATATATACATTATAACTAGCAAAGAATATCTTTAAATGAGCGTAAATATTTTTTTCACTCTGCCACTGTCTACTGTTGAACGTATTGAGCCTCCTTTATATGCCAACCATCTCCTTCCTGGTCTCCGTAGCTCTAAGTGCAGTCGACAAAAATTGGTATTAAAATATTAAATAAGAGAATTAAGGGGAAACCGACCTTCGAGAACACAGTGTCGCTGGTACTGGAGGTAGGTCACGTAAAAGCATGAGGACCCCCCGGAGATCGTGTATGAAGAGGTTGATAACAGTGGACGAGGCGAAAGCAGTATGCAGGAACTAGGGTTCCTCAGCACTCCGATCTCTCTCACTATCCTGCTAGGGATGAAGCGCGAAGCTAAAAAATATATATTAAATTGATATCAACCATTTTATAATAACATATTTTATTTATAAGGAGAACTTTATATGTAATAAGCAATTGTTAAGAACTAACAAGAATTCAATTACAATTTTAACATGGTTTAAGTATACGTGTAAAATAAAATCGGTAAATATTTATACTCTTATTGAACAGATGGACATGGACATTGTCAGATCGATATCTTTCAAACAAGAAACCATTCAATACTTATTAAGAAGCAATGTTTAATGTATAAAAATATAAAATTGCTATCTTGAAAGGAACTTATATTATTGCACTGTAAATTTATGGGTAGTAGCGAATTAAGTTAGAATAATTCTTTAAGAATTGGTCTTTCCATGATACTAAAGCGCAGCGTTATTGGCAAAGCAGGTGGCAGAATGGTATTACAATATGGCCTCGTTACTGTTATTGGCAGTAGCGACACATTTCGTTAATGTTTTATAGAATTTATTATAAATCGAAAACACCCGATTATTGAAAGCATTTGTATGACTATCGATTAACCCACTATACGACACATCTGTTCTAAGAAACCAGCCATTTAGTTTTTACACAATTTTTTGCACTTTGTAGTAAAGGCCAGAGCGAATATGTCCAATATGTCCATCGGAATCTAAAGCCGCAAGACAAAAAATAATTTCAATTTAAACATTTATAAACATTACCTTGAGGATTACAAATCGTAGCTATCCCTTGCAATCGACATACTTTTTTAACTGTTTTATTTGTAACTCGACTAGCTCGCGGCTACGCCTTTTCATAAACCAATGAAATTCCGGGAAAAAATTTAATAATGAGAGAAAGAAGCCTATGTTTATCACTAGACCCTTAAGTATCTGTATATAAAATAAAACACAATAATTTCAGCGGTTCGGCCGTTATGACAGCACAGACAGGCAGACAGAGTTACTTTTGCATTTATAATATTACTATGGTAATCCATAGTAATACTATAAATTCAAATAATCTTCCATTTACTACATGTTGGCATTGAAACTGACCAAAAATTATAATGAATTGCTTTGTAGTGATAATTGTTTTGTCTATTAGTCGTCCATATAACACGATTGTATTTTCTTTTCATCTTCTCTTTCGGCAAAAAGGACCCAGTGACGGTTCTCAGCATTCCATCCGAATTCGAGACGCTGATATATTGAATACCGAAACTTTTCTTTATTGGAATCAACGCCCATCTGTGTCATACCGGAGAGATAAATGAAAACAATACATTAAACCATTCTAAAGTGAGAGTCAAACCTACAACCATTGCGTTTACTGTCAGACATATTCCACTGCGGAACCAGCGAAAGGCACAAAATGATTTTCGAAACACTTCTATCCCGGATTACTTTATAAGTGTCGGTTTATCTGGCTGAAAACATTTTGTTTCAAAATAAATATATAGCAATCAGGAATATAATGTAGCTTTTTGACAGCAGATAAGTAATTGTTTAATAAAAAAAAGATATGAAATTATTATAACAGTTTTATTTACTATATACCTACAAGTATTTGTATATTATTTTGAAAAAAATAATTCGGATAACATTTTTAGGAAATGTATAAAAATATGAACGCAGCGGGATTCGAACCTGCGCCTCTTGTTCAATGCGTTTTCCGAAAATGTTTTCAATTCTCTAAATGTGTTCTTCTTTAAAATGTTAAAAAAATATATATATTTTCGTGATAAAATATTATTATTTTTAAACCAAACTGCACCATTATGTAAAATAAACAATGAACCATTCCCATATCGCAATTCGAAGTGCTAGAGCGATGAACTTATTTAAAGTTTTACCCACTTTAACACTATCTAACGACTACACAAGTGAGTTTAAATATATTTCATAATACTCTACTTTTCTTTAAGTGTTCAACTTTCAAGTCAGCTTTGCGCTAAGTCCTATAATTTGGTACGCTGAGTACAAAATTTATATTTCTTGCTGTAATATACACTTCAGTTGTCACATTTTGCAGACCATAAGATGTTGTGATGTTTAAGTTATGTTAAGTATGGTAGTAAAAATATAAAATATTTTACAAATATTTAATATGCACAAAATATTTTTGTGGCACCTCGAAATAATCCCATATCGTATTAGGATTATTTCAATGATCAATCCCAGTACTTGTACAGTGCGCGTGTCTGCGACGCGTCTATGCACCGTTCCAGGTGTCGCCCTCAACGGCGACAAGTGTGCTGGTGGTCGGTGGAGACGTCGAGGCGAAGACAGCGCTGCAGGAGATCAGCTTGGGTAAGCTGATCGCCTACTCAGCTGGACCGAGTAGGCGCGCGCAGGATGCCTTCGCACGCTACTTTGAGCAGTCCGTCGAGGGTGACCTACCACCCTTGACTCTACGACGCGCCTAGCAGGCTCCCACTGCCAGGGTTCACAGAAGATTGTAGTCCCTGTGGTCCTGGCCAGTGGCGGTGGAGGAAGCGCACTGTGAGGTTTTAGTGGGTGAATGGACGGCCTACATCTGCCGGTCCGGAGTCCCACATAACTGCGTCCGAGTCCCCAATCGGGCGGGTATCAGTAACGGATTTCCTCACGTTAAAAAAAAGGCCATCGTTGTGAAGTGGGACAATGTCTGCTGTAATCAAGATTGGTTGTGGATTTCATTCTGATTCTGATTCCGCTCTGATTTTCTCCGCTCTTGTACCTAAGACAAAGTTCTGCCACTCAATACGGAGTGGATTGTATTGACACTAGGTTTTCGTGGGTTAAAAATCACTCAAGGACATGTTTATCTTTCATTTTTCTACATCAGCATCAGCATTTTATCTACAATGTATCTAAGATAGGCGAAAAGTGGAGAAAAGAGTGTTTTACACTAGATTCCCTCTGCCTGCGTACCTCGTTAGATGCGGGACATACAGGTACATAAAAAATATACTAAAACCATGTATTTTGCAGATCGTAAAACATTGCACAGTCTAAGGAGGCTAATTGGTGTTTCTTACAGTAATAGAGTTGTCGTGGAACAATACAAGTAACCGAGTATTTGCATACAGAGGCTCATTGCCCTCGTGTAATTGCATCTTATAAGTTTATTAAGCTAATTGCGAGTGGACAAGCATTTTGGTATCATTGTTACTTTTAAAAGTTATTTTTATTTTTTTAATTATGCTTACGAGCTTAAAGCTAAGCCTAAGACTTAAAACAGTTGTGTAATTACATCGTAGGCTTTTACAAGTTTTAGACAACTTTTCAACGAACAAAAACATTCGCTTTTAAATAATTTTAAAGTTATGTAAATTATTTTGTCTTTTCATTCATTATTTCTAGTTAAATTTAATAACTTATGAGACTTTATAAGTGAATTTTTTATTCTTTTCAAATTATGAGATTATGTGAAGTTTTAATTTAAAAAATAAATTAGTTATAATAACCAGAAATAGCTTCATATACTTAAAGATATGAAAAAAAATCAAATAATATTTTTTTTGACGAACTGAACCATTCCTGAACTATAATAGTATATTCAATAGTCCTTTGGAATTGTTGCGAAAATCTACGATAAATTAAATAGATCTTATGTACATTGTATACCAACGTAGTACTAACCAGTGGTGAATTGTCCATATAAAACGGTTTCCACCGTCTTAAAACTTAGAAAACAAAAATAAGAGTTATAAATAAATATAATTATTTAACGGTCGAACAATACCACTACAAAGGTCTATTTAAATTTTCATTTTAATTTCTACAAAACAATATAAATGTAAAAATTTACGAAATCATTATATAATCATACAGGTGAACCTAGATTTATTATAATTATTTTAAACGCCGGCTTACCTCTACAAAGACACTTCACACTTCGCCACTAATACCTACGTAATATAATTCTTTAGTTGTAATAACAATCACAAGTATATCTGATGGTCAACAAGAAACTCAGTGAACTATGCGCTAGGGTTGAACAAAGGACAAAAATAAAATATGAGTCACAAAGCGTTCTTGTGGTTGCTTTGTATCGCTTTCAATCTACGTTATGAAAGCATGTAACCGGCCTTCAAAGCAATATGCTGAAAGTGTAATAAGTATTAAGTAATCCTATATATTTTTAATATGCACATGGAAGTATTGCAAGGTACCTACTTTTATAACGTGATTGCACATTTGAATGATAAGAAATATAATTAATTAATTATATTTTATATTGTTTTTATAATAATTATGCGAAAAATAGTTCTTTTTTTCCTTTAGGTTCTTTTTATATATTGCTTAGGAGAAGCAAATTTGAAGAAGAAAAAATAATGGTAACAATGCTGCATATAAGTATATATTTTACAAAGTAAAACATAATTTATTCAGTATATGGGACGGGACGTATTATCTAATGGGACTTTACTATGCACTAAATTATTATAATTATTTTTAACTCTTATGAATAAACCATTTTTTAGCTATAATAAGCTCTTAATTATGCTACTCAACAAAAGTTTTATTCGTATGATGCTTTGACAAAAATATAAACTAGTTGTAACTAACGGATTCTTTGCATAGCTAATATTCATTAGTAAATAGGAAATCAATAAACTTAACAATTTTATAGGAAACCGAGAAATAACATTTAAAAAAACAAATTAAAGTAACTATATTTACAGAAAAAACTATTTTGCAAGTAAGAAAGAAGCCAATCCCATGAGATCACCCGACCAATAGAATTAAAAAGCGTATAGAACCTTTTGTAACTCCCAATTAACATTCAAATTGTAGAACCTAATGCTATATTGTTTTACTATAAGGCCATAATTTATTTCCACGCTCCAGTAAGATAAAACGTGACGTTCAGTTACACCAGTCAACACGCAGTGTACAGAGTATCTCCGCTTTTCTCCGCACTCTTGTTTCTTTACGTTTTCTACGCTTTTCTCTGTTCTCTATACATTTCTCCGTTTTTGAACGTTTTGACACTGAGTTTTGTCACGCGGGAAAAAGATAAAAACTGTTTTTTAAAATAAAACATAACTATTTAATTATTTATACATAGAGGCGATAGCAGTGCAAACGAAAGTAAATATTAATAAAGATAATGAGCACCATCAAAGAAAATTTGCCCTTTATAACTAAACTGTCTTGCGGCTATTTTACTAACACACGCTTAGACTGACGGCTCACAAAGTAAATTAGAGGAATCTTTGTAGTCCGTAGCAATTATAAATGTTCATAAAGTTATATTTAGTTTTTATGATATGATGATATGATATGATGATATGATGAAAAATATAAGTCATGTCATTTTATGATATATATATATATATATATATCATGTAAATGGAATGGATGAAATGAAAACTTATCGCAAACACTCTAATTTTATATTTTTCTTATAATTTTGTTTTAAATAGAATGAAAAGAACATAGTAAAAATCGCAACTGGCATAGTTTATTTTTTTTATGATTGTATTAAAACAAAAAAATAATTATCATTAGCCTCTCTTTGATGTCGTTAATTTAATGATTGTCTTGAAATATAAGTATTGTAAAAATGTACTAAACGAAAATATTTTCATAACTTTTACTATAGTACTAAGAAATTTAATTGAAAATGCTTTTATGTTTCTATATATACAATATAATTCAAATATAATATATAACTGTAAGGCCAGTTTAAAAGTAATTTTCCTCATATATTTTCTATTTTCTACGCAGAGTTGAAGTAAAATAATTACATTCAATAAATATGCAATTTAAAATGCTTTATTAAAACAAAAGCCGCCGTTAAAAGCCGTAAGACGTTACATTAGGTTTTTTTAAACTTTGAAGTATCGCCAACCTTTTCAAATAATCCCTGAAGCGCAACACAATGTATTTAAAAATGTTACGAACATTTAATTATATTTTAGCAGATCCAGTTAAAACTTTACAGACTCGTTTTTTCGTTATGAGTTTTTGAGGGAGGGGCGAGGGACATCAAAGTGATTAGCGAATGTTGTCTAGGGGCTTCCGTTTGTAAGCCGCTTTAAACTTTGACTACTTGCTGGAACTCCGTGAATTGTGCTAAAGCGTTAGGCGTTTTATTTTGATTTTGCTTGAAATGGGAGCCGCTTTATTATATAATATTTTGAACAGAAAGTATCTTTGGTAAAATATTTAAATCATTTCAAATATTTATTATATATTGAGAGTCAGTTAAGATTTTATTATCATATAAATTAATGTTTTTTTAAGTATTTTAAGTCTAAATATATAAATGCGTGTGTATTATAAATCACTTCCGTTACTGACTAAGTGGCGTACAGCCGAAACTACAAGGAGTAAAACGCTACAAGCAGAGGGGAGTTCAGTGTTCCCTGAAGGATTTACTGAAATTCCTACAGGCACAAGAAAAAAGGAGATTTCACGTCTATTTCATGTCTATGTTATTAAAATTCCGACAAAATGGTAAAGCCATACGATGGCTTCTTCCTTACATACATACTAAAAGTAATATAAGGACCACAACAGTAATTTTATTTAAGAGGCCATCGTGGCTCAGTGGAACAGTGTAGGACTATACTTTCCACTTTCTCTTTCTGGTATTGAAGACAAAGCGCGGCGTTGTTATCTGGAATTCGGTCGGAAAGCAGAGAACGTAGTGCCTTGACACTAGTGACTATGTGCCTACCCCAGTATGCAGGAAAATCGTGAAAATATTAACAATTTTAATTTACTACCATATAAATTAATACTTATTTTAAATGAATACTACCAGACTTTACTTGTTAAGTGGTGACACTCAACGTCACGCTTCTTCCTACCAGAGCGAAGACATGAGAATAATTAAAAAAAAAAAACGTTTTCTGACTCACGAATCAAACCCACTACCAATCGCGCTTACAGTCAGACGCTGTCCCTTTGCGCTGTGATGGACCATATTATGATAGAAAATACTTTGTATATTAGTTATGGTGCTGTTACTTTATAAAATTAAGTGAAAATTTGTGGTCTGAAAATATTCTTAAAAATAAGACTGGAGGACTTGTAAAGATTAAAAACTTGTATTAGGAGTTCTTTTTATAAAAGAAACCTTTAAGTAATAATAATAAATTGTGATATACAATAATTGTACTATATAAAATCTCTGTGCATCTGAAATTCTTGCAAATCGCTTTTTAAAATGTATTTATCATTAAGCACACAGGCGGATTAAGCTGAGCTACGCAGCGTTTGTCAGGAAGTTGGATAACCGTACAGTTCATTTTAAATGAATAAAACTTTAAACAGCTGAAGAAAATAGAATAATTAAGACGATCATCATTTTTAGACTCCTTCGCGGCGTAGTGGAACAGCGTCTGATTTTAAATGCGTTTGGTTGAGTTCGATTTCCACTCGGGGATTATATCTTAAATACTTTTAATTCTCCTTTCTAATACCTACGACAAAGCGCGGCGTCTCGAATTTTGGTGGAAAATGAAAAACGGAGTGTCTTGACACTAGATTTTCTCTCTGCTATGTGGGAAAAATGGAAAACTTATAAAAATATTTGTATTTATAAATAGTATATAACACCCAATTACACAAATTAGCGTGCTGGGTGATGCTCGTGAGTCGGGAACGAAGTCGTTGCTAAAAGTAACAATTCTTGGATAATTTTGACGCGAGACAAACACTTTCCGTTTCTTTCTGCGAGAGAAATCTCCCAAACTAAGACTAATGGGTCCCAAGGTTTAGCGGCAGCTGTTGTCTGATACAGTTTTAACGTTCTGCTTTTCAAAATCAACCGTAATTGACACGAGTGGTATAAAATCATCACAAATGGTCGGGACTAAATATGTGTAATTTTTTTCAAAGAAGCAATTGTATTAATTTTCCCTGCAATGGCCAGGTTCTTATTGAATAAAACATAAATTTGCAAGTGTTACTCCGTTAGTGCCCAAGGCAATATGAGCAACAACAAAAATAATATTTTGTAAGAATTAAAATTTCTTTTATAAATGCTTTGTTATGAAAATAATTCAAACAACCATTGGTAACTTTATAAGCGGATCAGCTTAAATATAAAAATATCTTTACAATTTTATTCTAAAATTGGTGCTTCTATGGATTTATTATAATTATTTAACATGATTTAAAATCCCTTGTTTGCGGAAAATGACCTTGAATAACAATAAAACAATATTATCACTTTTATTAACATTTTTAAAGTGTTATTCGCACACTTAAAAAAAGGTTTCCAAGAGGGGTGGGTTCGAATCCCACTATGTTAAAATTCATATTCATACGTTTTCTAGAAATGTTTTTTAACTTATTATTTATTTATCGGCATGGCATTGATGGCGACTTTTCACATTTCATTTATAATCATGCTTATTTAGTATCATTTTTTTGTCTATGCGGTTTATTATCAGGACACAGAAGTAAGGTTCCTATTTATTCCGACTGTAGCTTGATAAATAGGAGACTCTTCAAAATCTATCTAGAGCGAAGCAAAGGTAAAGTAAATATACTAAATATTTATTTGTTCACAAAAGTCTTCACTTCCCTGACTTTTAAATATATTGCGTGTTGGGTAGCCGAATAGAATAACACTATTTGTGAAAACGAAAATTTGAAAAACTGAGCAGCAATACAATCGGAACACCACGTTTCGAGGACAATAACAAATTACTAAACACTTTAGTCAACATAAAGACAAAATTTTAACACTCTGTACTAATAATACATTATTAAAATTAAAATAATAGTTTTAAAATTTCAAGTTTATAAACCGACTAACATACATGTGACAGTTCAGTGAGTGTACTACTTAAAGGGGAAAAGGTGCGTGCAAGCGTACTTGCACGCATCTCAGTGAATGCATACATAAATATTTGCCTTAGTACTTAGCTTGTGTGGTGAGCGCAAATTGTTTAAAATAGCACGAGTATTCGATTGAGACAAGCTACTTCTATATATTTAATATAAATAACAAATTATTCACTTTCTATGACTATGACTTTTATTCAAAGAAATTATAATTTACAAAATAACAGGTAATTCCAAGAAAATAACAGATAATTACAAAGTTCATTAACAATATTAGCAATTAATCGATTATAATCGATAAAAATAACAAAATACTATATATACAATATAATAAAATTATATAACTCTAATTAATTCAATAATTTACATCATTAAGCGTTCGACGATTCGATTCATTACTTAAACATGCAGTCGGCTGATGCAAACGGTGGTTACAAATCCCACCGATCTTCCGAATGGGCCGTATCATGTATAGTACGATACCACACAACGGCTATAGCTGTTTCTGATAAATTGGCCTGATTTATCTTAAAACCAAAGAGCACGTATCGGTCTTAACACGGATACATTGAGTAGTTATCAGATTTACAACTTCGTAATGTCATGATTGTTTACATTGTAATAAAACGACGCTAATTAACCATATAACGAATGTACTTGCCAATTTATTTTTTAATAAAAAAATGACATTTCCCGTATAGTAGGGTAATCAGAGAGAAACTTGTGTCGATACACTCCGTTCTCCAGTTTCGGCCCCAATCCGAGACATTGCGTGTTGAGTGGCGGAACTCAGCGCCGCGCTTTGTCTTTTCACCAGAACGGAGAATTGACAACAATTTGAATATAATCATACCCCTGAGTGGGATCGAACCCAAAACCAATCGCAATTATACTCAGACGCTGCTCACTGTGCCACGATGGTTTCAACTTAATATGAAATTAATAATGGTCTTTTACCTAATATTAAAAAATAAATCTAATTCATAATATTCTTAGTACAAGTTGATTATTTCGAGTCAAGTAATATAAGAATGTCAGTATTGTCAGTCTTAGCGATAGCTAATACTGGCTCAGAATGCTTTGAGACGTTCTTCTGAGAAGAGGCGAAAATGTAAAAAAATGTTCTTTTCAAATTAAATTTTACAATAAGTTCATAGTTTGCATTAGCGTCACGAGTGAACATCAATAGCATGTAATTCGACATATTAACATCAGTACACAGATCAGACTGAATAATACACTTTTCTCAATAATATGTTTTGAATCTTGACTTATTTATATAATATTAGTTCTAGGTCTGAAATTATTTGAGTAACTATATTTTATACATCCGTTATATATATATTAGTTATAACGGATGTAACGTTATATAATAAGCTAAATGTTAAGGGAAATTTACCAAAATACAATAATTTAAATTGCACTTAAATCGGTTAAACCGTTTCTGCGATTAGAGTGCAGATTAGAGTACAGACAAAAATAAATAAATTTAAAAACCATTGGTTTGGGTTCTATTATGTTGACAAATACCCCTAATAATATTTTTATATGTATCTTCCACATATTTAGAACAAACTTGAATGTTTCTTAGAAAACAAATTAACTAAAATTGTACTGTTCTTAGAAATACTAGATAACGGTATAATAATACAATTTACTATGTAATGTAGTTTGTGCATATCACACAGATCAAGGTGACGACAACAACTCCACCATTAAAAGTTTTTGATTCAATGAAGCGATAATTTTCCATCGCATATTATATTAAATGTAGGAACTACATATATATTCTTATTAACGAAAGCCATCATTGCAATTGTAGAATTGTAATGATTTCTTCTAAAGATCTGTATATATCTGTAGATACTCCATCTATATATACCATATAAGAGTATTCTGGCGCAGCAGTGCAGTGGCTGACTGTGAACGCCGTTGATTGCAAATTCGATTCACACTTGGAGAAATGACTAAAGTCCGCTCAGCACACGCAATGTCTCCAATTGCCTTGACACTAGGCTCTATTTGCCTTGACGGAGTATCTTGACACTAGGTTCCCTCGGCCTCCTCTGCTATGCAGAAACCTAAAGATAAATTTTAATATAACTAATACATTTAACATTTTTATCCATAAAGATATGATAGTAATATGGTATCTTATAAATAATACACACAATTTACATATACGTATATATTTATTCCTTCGAAAATACATTAAACTGTCATTGCCAAGCTTCAAGCTAGATCACTTCGCAACTTTTTACATTATATTGTAATAAAGTATATACTTTTTGTAATACATTCTTCAGAACTCAGTTTTGATGAAATAAGCCAATTTTTAGATAGGCACAATTGATACACTTACAAAAATACATCCTGTTTAGCGCTTCTACGGCAGTATGAGGAAGTCGTACTAAACTGTATAGTCTAAATGAGATGTGCATATCATTCCCCCAAACACATAGCCATTTAACATCCTATCATCATATATTTTGTCACTAAAACTGATGCTTCTATTTGTATGACCAATTTAAGATAAGCTACAATTGCATGGTCTGTATATCTGTACACTGCATCCCTCTGTTTTCAATTTCAACTGCACGAGTGACTCATAGTTGAAGTTATCCAGTGAATAAGAAATGATGAATTGGTTTCAATGGGCTGTTACATATTCAAACAAGGCAAGAAATTACGAGTACCATAATGGTTAAATGCATAACTGATACTTCAGTTTTCAATTTATCGACGTAAAGTTATAACTAAAGATTGAATTATACTAGCCAATGCTTGAGTAGCTGTGTAAGGTAAACAAAACTGCTATTATAGCGAAAGCCAACTAACTATAGGGGAGCGTAAAATAGCATCCCTGAATATTGACAGTAGAAAGTTATATAAAAATTTTGAAATACATAATTTCGAAAAAAAGTTATATACATAATTTTTAAAAGATAAACTTGCGTCAATTTCGACTGTAAACCTTACTTTACTTAATAATAAGAATTACATTACAAGGATTGGCCGTTGCCGACTCTCAAGCAACTATATTTTCCAAAGCAAAAAAGATTCACAAATATTTTTATATTGGTTTACAAATAAACAAACATGATAATAATAAAAATACACAAAAACATTTATTTTAAACTTTTATTAATAAAATTAATCCTAGTACTAATAAGTTGACTAACCTATCATATTCCTAATTTAGCTCTAAGTCCTTGGTTTAATATAAACATTATATTACAGTATAGAGCCCGTCTTTTACGCTCCGTTGTGACACCGCTGTGACACTCCGTTTACCGCTTTCTGACCGAATTCGACATCTGATACAAGGTTTAGTAAAAATAAAATTATTTGAAAAAATCTTTATTAATAATGTAGTTAGCTGAATTAAAAAATAATGAGATTTTACGGTACAATAAGAACGAAATCAACTCACAAAATATAATGAAGTCATTAATAACATATTAATTATATTATGGGGGATGGAAGTCTATAAGCATAGATATCCTGAGAGACCTACTTGTATGAAATTTAACGAGAGTACAAATAAAGCAACAAATTTAAAACGATTTTAATTGAAGAGTCCGATAATTAAGCATGAATGTTTAAATTAATTAATGAATTTCGTGGAATCGGCGCTCGGAGAGCCCGATCTGTAGTGCTCGCAAATAACATTCTTAATTAATGTGAACAAGAACAAACGTTTTGCTATTGTGGATGTTCAAAATCGCTCGCCTTTTAAGTCTCCACTTTATTCGATCATTTAGATTGATCAAATTGAATAGAACAATGATATAACAGAATTGAGCGCTTTATTGGTTAGACAATTTGTGTTAAGAGCGCTTTATTAGATTGAGTTATTATAGTACTTAATTAGTACTAATTATTATAGAACTTATTTACTTGTTTTTGTTTTTGCTTTTAAGATTTTTTTTTTTAATTATAAACTAAATTTATTAATATTTATGAATATGTAATTAATAACAATTAGTTTGCTTTAGGCTAAAAACGAAAACGTTGATTAACAACGTATTTTAATTATATTTTTACAATATTCTATGAAAGATAATAAAATAATATTTATATCAAATATTAACCTATATCACACATACCAAACTTTCTATCATGTCCGAAACCGTTCGTGTGAACGCTAATTAAGCAAAAAACTTTAATACATTTTGATACAATACACTCTATAGAATGAATTGGGGAAAGCAATGAAATTATCAACAGAAATTAACATTACACCCAAATTAATATAAAAAACCTTTTTTATTCGAATCAATCAGATGCTTTAATATGAAATATATTTGGCAATCAACTTTTCAAGAACTTGACTACGAGCAAACCGAAAAAGAACCTTAGTAATGTAACAAACATTACCATTATTATATTAACAACTTTTAAATTCTTTATCTTTCTTTTGGAGTAAGGCAAGGGAGAGATGTTTATTTTCATACAAAAGCACTATGTGCGCATGGACTGTAACGTAAACGTTTCACAATGCAAAGTTATCAAAATATCTCGAAAATTATAATGATAACATTGCAGCTACTTTTAAAAATGTTAAATATACATAATTTTCTGTGTAATAATATAGTAGCTTTATTAAAATATCTATATGCAATTTTAACTACTCTTCATCTTCGTTCACACTCAAAAGAACACTTTAAAAGTTGACTCACCCATTTATATATGTATTTAAAAATGTGCCAATGATAAATTATACTTTTTACTGACATTTAGTGGAAGAGAACATTGCATGTGCTTTTTTGGAATTTGACTTAACCTGTACAATATACATATGTATGTCCTTAAAAATGTGTCCATTACTACTTATCTTGTTGTCGCTAATCACGAAGACATCGCACTGTTCTTGCACGCATGCATAACACGCATATTTACACTTTCTTTTATTGTATTTAATCATGAAAGAAGTGCATCGTTATTGCACGCATGCATATATTACAATGATATCAAGGATCAATAAACATAATTAAACTGAAAATAAAAATATCAGGATTTTTCTCAAAGCATTGTAGCTAATAGGATAATAATAAAATCAAGATTAAGGTGCGTAGGTCATTGAAATTATGTTTTTATTGTTGATATAAATATGAGGCCATCATGGCAGTGGGATATCGTCTGAATGGAATCGCAATTGGTTGTGGGTTCGATTCCCACTCGGCGGAATGATGATAGCTTAATTATTTTCACTTCTCCGCTCTGCTGAACAAGACAAAGCGTTGTGGTAAGTTCCGAATTCGGGCGGAAAGTGGTTAACGGAGTGTCTTGGCACTAGTTTCTCTCTGTCTGCTGTGTGCTGTGTGTGTGCGTGTAACTGCAAAAAAAAACAAATACAAATAATATTATATACACAACTGCATGTATAGGACTTATTGTATTTAATAACGATGTCTGTTCTGACATAAATCGACCCCAAAATTTGAAGCGAGTGAAAAGAGAAAGTAATTCAGTCGGATATGTGTCAGCTGGGCAACATTAGTCAAGCGATGTGAGAAAATTTAATAAAAGCATCGCGTATTATTTTGTACAGACTAAACTGGGCCCATTGCCATACAACTTCTGAAATAATATAAACAAAAAATATCTACAAAATTACTATCGTATCTGATAGGCAGTTTCAAGCAATAGCAGTTCGTACTTAAAAATTGTATTCAAATGTCAAACACATGGCAGAGAGTGTAATATTTATTTTTTGAATTTAAGGAATTTCTTAAGCTATATTATAAAAAATATATGTAAATATAAACAAAATCATACTTCTTCGTATGCATAAATTATGTAAAAGTATGACTGCGATGCGTATAATTATGACTGTAAACAATCGAAATATGTAAATAATATGGCAATAGGTTAGCCAAAAAACAAAGCAAAACTAAATAAATTAATGTTGCATCGATGATTTATTACAGTTGAAACTCTTGACCTAAATTATAACAGGTTCTTTAAACAAAGTGAAAGATACCTGCTAATGGAAATTTACAACATAAAGATCTAAAATATCTTATGAGAATAATAAAATAACTATTTTTATATTTAAGCTATACATATATTACAATTTTGGAACAATATTTCGGAATATATAGACGCTCTCAATATGTAAGGAAGCTTGGGTAATGAAATTTTCATGCAAATGATATCAGATATGAGAAAACGGAGGAATATGCTTTGTTTTTGTATTCGTCCAAGGGGAATCTAAAACTAAGTCGTCATGGCCCACTCATCCTCCGGGAATGTCAATAAAAACGGCGACCTTGACTTTATTTGGGCTGGAATGAATACATTGATTACATAAACATTATTGCTTTTAGATATAACTGAAAAGTAAATAAAATTATACAAACAGTCATTTTATAGAAAGTGTTTTTTTACTTTAGAGCTATTTTTTTTACTTCAATAAGCTATTTTTTTTTAACGTGAATAGTTAGATTTTCTCAATATTATGCAACAACGTAGTCTTTAATATTACAAGTTCGGACTTTTACATTGTTTACAAACTACTAGGTATCAAACTACTAGGTATCTTGTGATATCACCCATTGATTATACTTGAACTTCTTATATCTAACGATTTGTTATTCTTAATTTTGGACAGTATTTAATTCTACTGTTTACATTTAAGTTTAAATTGGCATTTTATATTTAATTTATTTAACGTCATTACTTATATATATATATATATATATATATATATTTAAGATAATTTCTATATTCAATTAGTAAAATCAAAGTAAGGACATAAATGTTATATGTAATAGTTAAAAACCATTAGTGATTTTATCAAGCCATCAACGATCATGCAATATTGCAAGGTAACGGACAACTAAAAGCGGGCGATCGTTCAAAAACTCGAGATATGCAAATAAACCTGGCTGTCGCATCTTATGCAAATCTATAACGTCTTAAGTACTAACAGCTTTTCGTATCAGTAATTACACTTTACGCTGTTTTATTATTATTCTATAGTGCTTATGCCTTGTCGCCTGTGAGTGCAGCCAGTCATTAGTATTCAAAATGCAAATTGCTTGCTCCCAGGGCAATGCACCCGTCTCAGATCTTACTTTCCCAGAAATAATTTCATTAACACCCGCATAGTCCCTATTCTTGCAAAATTCCTTTAGAGCTAGCGAAAACCTCATAGGCATATAAAGCTTGTCATATAACACAATTAGTAAAATGTAATGTTTAAAAAGTAGTAAAATTTATCTTGCTACTTTACGAGTTAAAGTTGCATTTAAGCGTCTGATATCTATTAAATTAAAAATTTAATTATTTATAAGATATAAATAAAGGAAATGTCTAAATAAAACAAGGAAACTGCCAAAACAGCAAATGGAACTGCGAAAATATGGGCCTGATCAAATGTTTCGTCAAAATAGTGTCGTAACAATTTCCTAGAGGTCTTCAGTTGGCAAGAATCCGATCATCTCTAATCGACAATCTCCAATCCGGAAAATTCTTTCCCACGTAATGAGTTGTTGCGTTGCGGAACGATTTCGCTACAAAAGTCTTGTTTTATATCCGCCACATTTTACTACATTTACATATATGTTGGTTGATAGTTTATTCAATGTATGTCTCAATAGTTAAAGGATAATATGAAATTATCTGGAAATTAAGATTATTGAGTTCCATACCTTTTAAACTTTCTATTACCTCGACGTATTTTAGTCAACACAATATATTAATAGAAATTTTAAGTACCTATAATAAAATATTGTCTCTAATAATACATTAAGCCACCAGCCCTATATCTTCTAGCAGTCTGTATAGCCGATTGACTTTCAAAAGATTATTTCATTAAAAAATCGTTAAATACAAAATATATTAGAAAATTTTAAAATGAACACTTCTTTGAACACCCTACATATAGCCCAACTGTCTCTATAGTTCGATGGTACTTTAATAACTGGAATTACTCACTGACAGGTATTTTATTATTAACAAACGGTATTAGCAGTACATTAGTATCAAAAGCTCTTTTGTAAATGCTAGACAATGAATACACTATTATACATTTAGCATTTCATGTCGTAACTGTCGTCAGCCTTGTAACACAGAAACTCATCCCCTCGGGTCTCATATCATCGTCAAAAGATGTATTACTTGACATATACTCGCTAAACTGTCACAAGACAGACAAAGCAAGTCCTTATAGGACTAGTTACAAGATCTGTAATTGCTTTTTATTGTTGTATATTGTTTTGAAATTAAAATTAAATTATACTTTAACACTCTAGTACGGAAATTATTGATAGTAGCTTTTCAAGTATAGATAGATATTGTTTTTCAATTGCACACAGTCACAACAAAAAACATTTAAAAACAATTTAAAAGAAAGAAAACCACTTTACAGAGACAATTGTATTGTGTTATTATAAGTGAACTTTTTAACAGGTAACATTTAGACATTTTAAAACAGGGATACCATTGTTGTGCATTGAAATAATAATCCACAAAAGGTAAAAAAATATAGAAATAAAAATATACTTCTCAATTCGTTTTTATAAATTATTCTTTGCATATAAAACACACACAATATATATCCAGATGGGCATTGTAAAGTTTAAAATATATAATAATTTTTAGCTTCATGCTTTTACCCGCGTAGCAAGGTATGCTGAGAGAACCTAGAATCAGGACACTCCCTTCTGCACTTTGCACCCGAATCCGAGGCATTGCATGTTGAGTGGCGAAACTCATCGCCGCGATTTGTCTCGTTACCAGCTTTACATAAAAAAATACAAAATAAAAAATAGAAAACTTTATAGAAATTTTCCCGAGAAGTTTGAATAAATTAAGGCTTGTACCTAAATATTGCCATTTGTTTACTAAGTATCTATTTTGTGAATTGAATTTCGTATTCAAAGTTTGCGAAAGAGAATGCTTAAACTGTTTATCTGAATCCTTTGGGACAGCATCCCTTTCGTTATATCGAGCAATTCAGGCGTTCTTCCAGTCCACTCAAAATATTTGTTGAGAGCTCACTTGAGTGGAATTAATACTTTCTGTTGTCGCAATATGCTCTTTAAACAATCCTCCCCAAACCTTTGACTGTATGTATCGTTATGGTTTCGATAACAAATTGTGTAAAATATTAGCCATGTGCTTTAAGTTCACGGTACGGTTGACACACACTCTTAAGTTATATTATTTAAGTATATCTCATTAATAAAAATATAAAATTAATATAAATATAAATTATGATAATAATAAGCTAAAAATATATATATTACGTATTAAAACTCGTTCTTTTGCTCATTCTTATATTTACTAAGAATACATACACTTGCCTTTTAATAATTACTAGGGGCTACCGTTGACGCGTGTTTACGCGTTGCCTTAGCAACGTCAATGTCACTTTATACAGAAGTGTGAGACAAACTTAAGTACTACCGTATTTTTGACCTATGCTAAATTTCCTACTCCTCTATCCGCGTAATTTTCATAAAAAGGGGTACAACATTTATCATTCATGTAATAACTATAACAATAATTTCTCACAAATTTGGCGGGACCACAACGTATAATTTTTTATTAGCTAATATACACCGAGCTAATATATAATGAGCTTAACCATGCTTCATGAGCTAATATATAATCAGCTTAACCATGCTTCATGAGCTAATATATAATGAGCATAACCATGATTCAACATTTAAAAATTTAAAAATAAAATATATGTTTATAAAATATTTTGATTTTCACTTACTTAAAGAAGCCCCAAGTCAACTAATGAATTAAGTTAGTAGAAGATAAGTAAATACAAGAAATATTCTAAGTAATAAACAAATATCGTGATACTAAAGTACAAACAAACACGGCAATTTATCACAAAATCAATCACATCTCGCAGCGCGCGATCGTCGAACAACTCATTACATTACACCTAGAAAATCTAAGCTTTTGACGCACGCGAACTTTTGTAATCAGTATATCCCCCACTCACATTTAATATATGGATATAATTTATATATTATATATATATTTTATATATAGTTTGTATTTTATTTATTTACACTTTAAAGGCGAAAATGAAGGGACACGCCTTAAATTATTTTTTCTTAATTCTAGTCGCTCTGGCAAGCACATCAGATTTTCGCTATAAAAATATTATTTTGTCATCAACCGGTCACGTGTACAAATTTTAAAGCAAATCGTACAGTATGAATCAAAATGGCTTTCCTAAATTCTCTTACATAGATATATAGATATACAGGAGCTAAAAATAAGGAAATAAAATGTATTTGCTATTTTGACTTTGCTTATAATTCGTATATAAAAAAAAAATACAGTTAAATATTGATAGAAATGTCTTAATTTTTTTTATTTTCACATTTTTTATTATTCGGTAAATTAATTTGAAATTCAAATACTGTTCATTCATAAGACCTCTTGAGTATTGAATTTTTCTATTTATTATAAGGTCAGTGGGACTACAATAAAATGTTAAGTGCATGCAAATTTATATATATTTAACCAAATTAGTATTAAATAAATATATATATATATATATATACCAAATACTATAGCAGAATATAGAAATTACATCTTCTATATATTTAAATACCTACCAGTTTCCTTACGCGAATGGGTCTGCTGACACGGAATGCTGTCGTTAGATATTAACAGCTATAGTCTATACGGCACGGCTTTGTATGTAGTTGCATGACAACGGGATTAAATTTTTATTAAATTCGTATTATAGCGCTCACTTGGTATCGCCTCTATTAAAAAGTTATGGAACGTCAAATCTTGTGTGTAATTCTCATTAATCTCCCTCTGAATATTTCTGAATGGAGCGCGGAGCAAAATTATGAGTTGATGAAATTATGGTTTATAAGTTCTTTATTTTGCAGCCATATTTTGTAGGGGACATAAAAAGTATCGCTTCCTTCAAGCGGAGGTAGCGTGTTAAATTCTATTTGGGGAATTTAACATGAGTGGTTAAATAAATCGAATGTATATTACTATATTTTTTATATTCGCTCGGACTTCAAAAACGAATGGCTCCATTTTATGCAGGCTGTATAAAGTTTGTATATTTAATATAGTTCAGTATAAAAATATTTAAATAAACACCAGTCAGCTCTAGATTTATATCCTTTCATACAAAAAGCAATCGAGCTACAGTTTCTGTGACCCAGATGCAACATTGAATATTATATTTATGAAAAGATCAATTTATAGACAGAAAACAGGTTTCAATTCAATGTAATTATAACTATTTTACATTTATACTTTTTTTTTATTTCTCCATTGCACCATTTTTTGGAAACGTTGTCGATTCACTACAGGGAATGATTATCTTTAAATATATTTTTATGTCTCCGCTTTGGTTCCGTTAAAACAAAGCGCGGCGTTGAGTTCCGCCACTCTACAAGCCATGTCTCGATTTCGGGCGGAAAGTGGAGAAGCTCTGCGGACAAAATCGTGAAGCCGAAATATAATAAATATTGTTATTGTTGTTTCTGTTTTCCTGACATATTTACTACATAAAATGTTCTGCCAAAAACTTAATAGCTAAATCTATTGCCTTCAAGCGTACATACTTATTGATTTTAGTTGATTTAGTTTTTAATAAATACTATACAATAAAATCACTTTAACATTACTACATAGCAGTTACTGCTAATTTATTAGTAGTAGTATTTATTTTATTAATGGTTATTATTATTAATAGTATATGCCTTTTTTTGTTGATCACTCTTTTATTATCTGTATTCTGTGAAGAACGAATGAGTTCTGTTTAAGAATGTGTACTCAGTTAACCACTCATGTAATATATAAATGCAAAAAAACATACTTACGTATCAATCTGAACCATAGTATTTTTCTAAAATTGATAAGTTCTTGCCAATTCTTATTTATTTATATATTCAAGTAATACATTGTTACAATGAAGAATGCAAATTCAAGGTGTAGTCATAAACTCATTCGAGTTTTACCGTGCACCAGCGTCGTCAAACATTTACACAATTAAAAACGCAACAAATCTTACTAAAATTTTCACCCTCACTTTAATTATAAAGCCGTTTCTAATGTATAATATACATTGTTTTAGTTACTAATGCCATTCAACTATATGCCTGTACAATTTGTTTTGCCCATTCTACTATAATATTAGTAATAAATATAGCCTATTATTGTTGAAATAATAATGCTGAACTATTTCAGCAGTTTTACGATACGATCGTGGGATTTATGATGTATTGTCCATAGGCAACCAATTATTCTCATTAACGTTTGATCCGCATTATCGAATGAAATTATATTTTTATATTGTTTTTCCAATCTGTAATGAATGTTTGCTTTTGTGTATTGTATATACTTTTGTGTATTTGTTATTGAAGGATAAAATAAATCAAAGATAGAAACGAAAAAGGAAAATTAATAATGAAAACGGAAAAGGCCCTACATATTTGGTTTAATCTTAATTAAAAGAATAAGTGATTTTTAAACAGTTGCTTATTACAAGTGGCAGACAAAGGACAATAATGGCAGTGGAAAGGTTTTGCCCCACAAATCAAAATCGATATCTACTTAGAACAATTGGAGATTAGTAACGTCATATTGATGCGTACGACAAAGCATTTCCATATCCATAGGTACTGTGCGAAGTGTTTTTCTATAGAAAATTCCTAATTTATACAATTAGTATTGGTTTATATAAAAGTGCAAAGAACGAGCATTACCTAAATAACTGCTATAATAAAATGAAATTGTTTTCACAGCCATCAACTTATTGCCATAAAATCAGCATATATAACGATTGAATCTTTTAGAATCTTTTAGACGTTAAATGGAGTCTCTAAACTCAGCGGTATGAAAAATTTAACCTCCTTTTTGACTTTACCTTAAGCGGCGGACACGTGTAGAACTCGGTAAAATATCACGTTAACGGGTACTTAGTAAATTGCATTGCATCCATTGCTGGGGCACGAGCCGGGAGCAATGCAGTTACGACGTCATTAGCACGTTATGTGACGTCATAACTCCGTAGCTATCTCTCGGCTGTCGGCAATTACGGGGATGGATGGAGCTACACGTGCCCCAAATATGCGTTATTATTTTATTCTGTCTCAAACTATTAGTTTGAGCGAATTATTGTAATTAGCTAGCTAATAGGCTGATTTGCTTATAACATAATTAAGAGATACATCGGTAATATTGCTTGCATTTTATTTTATCAAAGTAAAGTCAAAGTAAAATAATTTGATTCAAAATAAGAATATACATGCTTCATTTTTTTAACGTCAAATAAATTACCAACGGTTCACTTAAGTTAATGCCACAGACCTGAGAACTTTTTTTCAAACAATTATTTACATATATATTAGTGACAATGATACCTTTGAAATAGGCTGGAGCGAGCATTTAGTCCCAAGACGTGTTATCATTTATAAAATTGGTTATTAGGATTACCTAAATTAACGATTTTATAAGTGATTGTCCCATAAAAGAAAGTATGGAATCGATACAATCGTGTAACAGGAGCAGTAAGTTTAAACCTATACCTTGTATTAATATTATGTACATCACCGATTTTAGTAAAATCATTGATATTTTTCTTTACATACATTAGATTTTCAAACATGTATTGAGACGCAGTTGCGTTGCGCAGTGCGTTGATATATTAAGACAGTTGTCTCAATACATATTTGAAATTCCTTAAAATATCTATTTTATTATTTATCTTAATAAAAGATAAATTCTTATATAAAAATAGAAAATCATAATAAACAGGCTGTTAGCTATAATTAGAATAAATATATAAATTTTCCAATGTCATTATTCACGCCAATCTCGCATTTTAACATATATTTATATACATATAGTTTATACGAAAAAGTTTTATATAAAATTCATCTATATATCCAATAATAAAAAATTACACATACACACACATGTGTTTGACATACACTTATATTTTAAGTGACACGTTGCTAAGCCAGCGGCTTAATATCAATTTAATAGAATGACATTTGAATCCACTACTATAACATTTTAAAATACACATTCGAACAACTACAAAAGTATCATAATATATGATAGTAATTTAATTTATAGCTTACACGCATCTGCATGTATGTAGCTAATGCTCGCCACTTATCACAGGTATTTGGCGCGACGTCACACGTCACAGGAACCACTATAAATCTGGCGAAGTCTCCGTCCGCCTTCATGAATCACTCCGATGGAATTCCACCAATCTTTGTAGAAAGATTGAAGAAAATTCCTATTTTAAATTCTTTATATATTAATCATATATTTTTTTTATAATAAAATATACTTATATTTTGTAATATACAATGGTTGTTTGTTTTTATTTACTTATCTTCTTTACAGTTTCACGCTTTTTCCCGCATAGCAGGGTAGGAAACGTAGGAAACTTAGTATTAGGACACTCTTCTTCTCTTCTCCCCTTTCCGCCTGACATTAAGACATTTTTTCTTGAGTGGCGGAACTCAACGTCGCGCTTTATCTTTCTAAAGTGGACAAACGAAACTAATTGAAACATAATCATTCCTCCGAATGGGGATGAACTCAAACCAATCACGTTGAAAACCAGATGCTGTCCCGCGCCAATACTGCGCCATGACGGAACGTGTTTTAACATCTATACTTTCTATATCTATATTTGATTAGTCAAATTTAGTTCATTAAATCCACAGTAATTATTCTTCAAAAGCAATTTTCTCTGCATAGTACCTGTGTTCATAAATTAAATTAAAGAAACCTAAGGAAAATACGTCTATATAATTTAGGGGATTCAAAAAGTTGTCAATGAAATCAAAATCAATATATTTTTTTCATTGATAATTTTTGTTTAATGCAAACGTTACTTTATTACTTCTTCTTTCTTCTTCTTGACTTTCACAAATTTTTACTTTTAAAAATTTATTACAACTTTATAATGCATAAACGTAGAAGGCACTATAGTCATAAGTCTAATTATTGTAATAAAGTCACATTTAAGGGACATTTCTAAAATTAAAATTATGAACACAATCAAAATATATTAATATTATATCTATCCCGAATACCACGTTTTAATAATTATATATTCTAAATAAAGTACGTAGGTATTTCATTTTAATTTCTTTGATTTTTGCGATTATTACACATATTAAATGAAATTATATATGTTGTAATTCGTTATTTTACCGCAAAATTGCTTCCGAAAATAATTTATCATAAATTATTGTTTGTGTATATAATTTTTATATATACAATTTTTGCAAATTTATGTAAATAAAATTTACTTTGTATTGCAATAAGATATCCGTTTGATTATAACTTTTACATGTATTTATTAAATGTCATGTCAATATCAAAATTATAAGTTACAAATTAGTGTTGAGCTGTAAAGTGTCGAGCTGGGTCGTTCATTCTTTCGACGATCGCGCTACTGAGAAACTACATAAATAAGTTATATTGTATATTTCGATGCTTTGATGATACAAATTTTATCACAATTAATTGCGTACATTTTGATATTTGATAATACAACGTTTCGGACACCTTACGGTAACCAAAAATGAACTATTTAGGTAGAGTGATAAAAGTGAAAATGTTTCATAAGCGACAAATCCAGCTAAGTTATTTTCGTTTAGTAAATATTTCTATAAACCTGTACGAAGTCGGTGCGTGTCGCTAGTGTAAATATATAAATATTCAAAAACAAAAACCACAAAAGCAAAACGAAACATGCCTTTAATCAACGCAGATGATTAAATTAAAGCTCGTGTAAGTTCATTAGGTTTCGTTTATAATTTTATTTGCATTTAAGCTCATACATGCAAACGGCAACTAGTAAACTTCGTACCAAATAAAACGGGCGAACAATACGCGTTGCGTGCGTTAATGACCCCTAAACTGGTTAAATCCGTTTCATGCTCGGTTTGCCTCATTCATGATATTTTGATAATGGCGTAAATTTATGCGGCAGTACCTCGAAATCCGAGACTGCATAATGACTTGGTGTCGGGCTTGTTTTATGCTAAGTGCGAGAATGAAAGAGCCTGGAAATGTATGCAGATCGCTCGCGTGGGAAGTGGCAACAAGTGGCCGAGACGTTGATTCCTCGACAAATAAAAAACGAAATCCTTTTAATAGCCGAAATTAACCGATGCTTAATTAAAACGTCGGCCGTGCAAGAATTTGTAGCGGCACGAGAACTACTTACAATGTACTCGGCGTAAAACAGAAGTAAATGCTCCCAGCTAAAATGTTGAACATACAATTTGGAGTGAATTATGGACATTTTATAAATGTTTTGATAAACAGAATGAGTACTTTGTAAATTCTAACTTATAAAATTACACAAAAGTCATTGCTGCACGGTCAGGGTGTATCTTTTACGCTTCGTAGCCTATTCAGATTCCACTCAAAGGAATGGCTATGATAAAATAGTTTTCCATACTTATTTAGATAAAGTACGGCGTCAGGTTATACCTACGAACTACGCTACACTTGCACGCAATGTTTCCAAATACATAATAAAAATAAAACCGGAGTGATTTGTCACTAATTTTGATCGCATTTTGTTAAGTTGACATAAAAAAAAACTTTAAATATTTATATCTCTACCTATGATGATAAATATATAATTCAATTCAATATTTTTTTATCATTTACTCTATAGTAGATAACATTATCGTTCTGGCAAATTCCATGTATATATTTCGATAAAGAATCACAAAATTTGCAAAATATAGGTGCAGCTACAGTGATTAGGCCAGCACATTATATAGTATATTATAAAAGATGTAACACGATACGATGGCCTGAGGGTGTGTCCTCGTGATTTTATCAGCGGCCTGTAATTACACACTATACACTAAATTTTACAAAACACTCTTATCTGATGACAGTCAGTATGTTAATGGCACATATCCCGAATACCTGTTGCGAATTCTTTTTTCTTTTGTAAAATGTATACCTTGAACCGCTAGTTATAGTGTACTCTGGCTGAATTTAATTATTGTATGCAAATCGATTTACATTTTTTTGATAAAAAGTTGTGCCGATTTCAATTTCATCGAAACGATTTATGCAATTCATACATTATGTATGAAAACTAGTATACATAAAATTATGCATCTATATCGCTGCATTAAGAAACATAACTGTGGAAAAGTACTTAAATTTCCATTTCTGCTAATATAATGCCATTATTGTTTATTAAATAGTAATGTAACGTAATCAGGTTCCGTCTGAATTCAAGTAACTACCTACATTTTTGGATTGACAGTGATAATGATAAAACTAAAATTATGACAATGATAAATATTATGACAGTAAATTATCTAAAATATAATAAAATTTGAACATACTATATTTTTGGTACGTAATATACTTAATATTAATATAATTAAAGTTACAAAAAACCTAGTAAAAACTAGAAAATAAACTATCACAGAGAGTATTTTAAAACTTTACTTTATAATTCAACAAATACAGCATACTTCGTTAGCAATGTAATTGCTTTGTAGTTTTAACGCCAAATATTTGATCTTTGTATCTTTAAGGTGGTCAACGAACTCTAGCTGTCGTCATAAAGGGTCTAGTCATAATAAAGGGCAATCCACCTCAAATATTTGACGGCACCCTCTGCAGTCAGATCAAAGAGCGAAGAACGCATCAAACGCTCTCATTGTTAACTCCCCTAGAACCTTAGATATTAAGCAAAATTTTGGTGCTTAATGCCTACTCTTTTTTTACTTAATGAGGAAACAAGAAAATATAAATAATATTATACAATTTAAAGACTAACTGTAAATATCGTACTTATCAAGTTGTTCTCAAAACTCTTTTAAGAGCTTTATCCTAATAGTTTTACCCGTTTATGATCAGACACACCCCATAACTATATAGATGTAGACACAATGGAACGCATAATGTATTCGTAAATAATAATAATAACAACTAGCTCACATTGTCCAGGGGTAAGATGTGTTTCTTAATTCGAACAAGCTTTTAATAATATCAATTACTTATAGTTCCCATCTAAATTGCGTGACAAGCCGATTTGTTTCACTGAACAATACATTCAGCCAATTAATTTAATAAATACAGCATGTATACCAATTTAGTTATCAGAACTCTAGATCGAACATAACCTCTTTTATTCACTTTGGCAATAACATCTGTTTAATTTAAACATTTGGCTTGATTTTTTAATTTCTAAACATTTTATCAAACCAAAATTAGTACCAGAAATTTCATTTAATATTTCTATATAATACTTTGGATTTGTATTTATAATAATTGTCTAAAAATGTAACATTAAATTATCTATATATTTTCCAAAAACAAACATGAAGTACTTATAAAGATTGGCTTAACCACTAGGTTACTTAGAAGGTAACTTTGCCACCACGATCAATGGGACCAATTGCAATGTTTCCTAGTATTAATGATTTTTGCGTGTTGTAAAATCTAGGCTTCGAACTTATTAATGCCAGTGATTAGTAAAACAAAGTAACGCTACATTATGATATCATGGAAAAATAATGGACAATGGACTAAGTAATTTTTCCTACTCCTATTTCCAAAGATTTATAATAAAATTAATAAGTTGATTTGTAAAATATATTAGGAAACGTATAAAAAATTGAACACAACGGGATTCGGACCCACGCCTCTTGGAAACCGCCCATGTGCTCCCTGTGCACCTTATTTACAAATTTCTGCTACCCAAAGATTATTCTACGAAAAACCTTTTGGCAAGAGAGGATGCTATTTATTAAATATGTTTTTTAATTTTCTAAATGTGTGATTAAGACTTGTATTAAATGTGTGATTAAAAAATGTTAAAAAGTTTATCTGTCACAATTATTTTGATATTATAAATATTATAATGTTGTCGTACTTGTGGCGTAAACGATTGTTTTTTAATTGAATTTCGACTTGAAACTTAATATTAATATTAATCTTATAATTTCATCATTTAAGCACAAACTTTAGATGGAAGAGATTTATCTCTTTTTTCCTGACAACTTACTCTACAAAATATTGAAAATTCGTAAAGTTATAAACATATTTTTATTCTCATTTAACCTTATATACTTATAATAAAGTTAAAATAATCGCAACATAAAACAGAAATAACTGAGATCATCCTGTAAATTATGATCATTAGTTTTACAAAAGCTTTACAGTAATGCTCTAAACGACCTTACCTACAGCAAAATGTAAATAATTACGAAAGGACATTTTGTCCTCCTCCGGGACCTTGTTATGATTTGTTTATTTGCCCATGTCCAATTTAACTGTTTGCTTTCTACACGGCCTTAATAGTATTCTGTCACCAACTTCATTAGTACTATATATGTACCATCTTTGCAGCAATGTAAGTTTTGTCTACATACAAAAGTTACACTTAGAATAATCTTTATCTCGACAAGTGCTAATCTCTCTCTCACTCAATCAATCTTACACTTTAAAATAAGTTTGCTGCAAAGATGAAACAGATTTATGACATAATATATTGGTAGGATAGTGAAATTTTCATTATCTGAGAAAATGAGATTGAATAAAATTTACAGTATAATATAAAAATGTTTGAAAAAGTAATGAAACCTTAATATTAAAATTGATATCCGATGAGAAAGTCAAAGTCAAATATTTTTATTCAAGATAAGAAGTTACATGCTTCATTTTTTGAACGCAAAACAATTTACCACCGGTTCACTACAGTTAATACCTCAGACCTGAGAAGTATATTTTTTTTTAATACAATAGTTTACAGATTTATTAGTGACAATGATACCTTTAAAGCAATCTGGAGCGAGCATTTCATTCCCAAGACGTGTTATCATTTATAAAATCGTTAATTAGCCTTTAACACACAAACGTCTTTTCACAACTGTTTAAAATTGTGATATAGAGCATTTTCGGACGTTTTCAGGGATTCTATTGTAAAAGAGTACAAGAGTACACATTGTCCCATAAAAGAATTACGAGTTCTATACAATCGAGTTACAGGCGCGGTAAGTTTAAGCCTATTTCTAGTATTAATATTATGTACATCACCGATTTTGGTAAAATTATTAATATGTTTCTTTACATACCTAACATTATCAAATATATATTGAGACGCAACTGTCAATATATTTATTTCCTTAAATTTATGCCTTAAGGATTATTTCGGGCCTAATTTATAGATTGCGCGAATAGCTCACTTCTGCAAGACAAAAATCGAATTGATTGCGGCTGCATTACCCCAAAGTATAATATCATAGGACATTATACTATGAAATTAGCTAAAGTAAACAAGGCGAGCCGTTTCCACGTCCACGACTTCAGCATTCAAGAGTATATCGGCTTTAACAATTTTAGTATTTGGTGTTCTGAAAATTATACATTTAGTTTTTTTACTATTCAATAGTAGATTACTAAACCTATGCACTATTTTTGAAAGAGCATTGTTTACATCAGCATCTACGTTTTGCCGTCTTTTCATTTTAAAAATCAATGAAGTATCATCAGCAAACAATACTATCTCATAGCTCCTACCAACAAGATATAGTAAATCATTTATATAAATTAAAAAGAGGAAAGGACCAAGTATGGACCCCTGTGGAACCCCCATACTGACTAATGACCCAGAAGGTTTCTTGCCATTAACATCCTTCCTTCCTTTCCTTCTTCCTTCTGATCGGTCCTTCTGATCCCTGTTAGTTAAATAAGAGGTCAGAAGGTCGAGTCTACGAGTAGTTTCCTGATGTTGAGGGCTGGGCGCAATAAAATGCCTTACATAAGTCACAGAATATACCAAGGGCATTCAGACACTCTGATTCCTCCCAAGCCTGATAAATAATCTTTAAGAGTCCGATACCAGCGTCGGTAGTAGAGCGACCTTTAGTGAAGCCATACTGTTTGTCATGCATAAGATTATTATGAACGAAATGCAGCAATATTTGATTTAAGATACATTTTTAAGAAAAGTGAGGGTAGCATATATATATGAGTCGAAAATTAGTGGGATCGGATGTACTACCCGATTTATATGGGTATGATTTTAATAAATTGCATTAAGTCAGGGAAGACACCATACTTTACACAATTATTAAATATAGTAGCGAAGTAAAGGGCAATAGCGTCTATTATACAAGTAATAAGTTTGACAGAAATACCCCATAGATCTTAAGTTTTCTTGATATGGGCTTGTGATATGTCTTAAACATTTCTCTATTGTTAACTGGTTTAAATTTAAATCAACATAACATTTAAGTACGCTCTCCTTAAGTAATGATTCGGCGACGGTTGTGGATGATATAAGTGTTTTAGGTGTAGAGACTGGAATATAGGCAAAAGATTTTTCAAATATACACGCAACTTCTTGGTTCTTCTTCTTCGGTTACACCATTGTCAATTTTTAATTTAAATTTACAGTTGCGATCCTTTATCTTTCTTGTCTCGCAATTTATTATGTTCCATGTAATTTTAATTTTATTACAAATTTTTTTTATTTTGTTTCTAATATGTAAAGATTTTGCCATGGAACATACTTTTTTAAATAATTTTGAATAATTTTTAAAATATTTATTTAATGAATCCTTGTGGTTATGTTTTTTCACTATAAAGCTCATAAAACCTTTGTCTACTCTTATGTATTCCCATAGTCGCCCAATCATTAAATTACAAGAAACTCCTATAATTGACTTTTTAGAAGTAAATATAGCATTAAATTAATTTTTACTATTACTAATACAACTTCAGTATTTTAGATTAAATATAGCTCACGTCAATGGTAATATGACCTAATAGTAATTATACGCTCAGTTCTCTGTTACTACAATATATCCGAATTACGTACAAAAAACCTTAAACTTGATGTACTCGTAGCGTTAAGGTCACGGTGAAGTCCGTTTATTAGAGTTTGGGTCTTTATCGAGACACGATTAGCCTATCATTAATCTTAGGACAACAATGATCCCCTAACTAAGAGCCGACGACGCAGAATCAGTCAGGCAGACAGGCTGCATACATCAAGTGCCTTTTCGGGGATGCTTCCATTAAGCCAATCGTGACTTTGGTATACGAAGTAAAGTACCTATACAGGAAGAAAAAAACTAGTTTATATTACTGCCACTAACCTACTGCAACCACCATTTGAAAGAGAAGACTATTTGAAAGCTTTCACTATTACAATTTATGTTTATTGATTGAAAATATTTTAGATTCTTATTTTATAATATGACGGAAATCACTTTGCAATAATGAGTAATACTCAAATTGATGAATTAATGATGTCAGCCGCAATTGAATCACTCATAATAGTAACAACGCAGATTATGAGTTTTAATGTGTTCCGTTTTTGTTTTACCGAAATGTTAAATTAATGTGACTTTAACACAAACGAAAGTTGTTACTTCTAATGAAACATATGTATATACATATACAATATACAACCTATTTTACTACTATATTTACTATTTCATTAGTTACTTTCATAATAGTAAAGAAGTAATAAGCCCATCTGAAAATGAGAATACTCATAAAATTTGCAAAATTTTAATGAGCTCAACTAAAGTCAGAACCGAAAACACTCGAAATGAATCGTCCCTGTGAATAACAAACAGGAATTAATTAGGAAATGGCCTTCATTGGAAACTTTAGAATTGTCGCCACCTGGCATTCGCGGTACGAAACAAAGCTTGTAAACAAAAGCCTCGAAATTATCTCAGTCGGAAATTATTCCATGTTTCACAAATTACGCGTTCATCGAATATTAATTTGTATTCTTGATGTTTATTCATATGTACCTATTGAAATTTTGTTGTGTAGATCAAGTTGCCATTTTATTTTATTTATTCACATATGTTCAAAGTTCAATATATATATATATTCATAATTTAAGAATACAACTATACGACTTATACAATTAATGTATAAACAAAAACTTCCAGGCCACTTTTGATCTTACCAACATGGAAAGGAATTCTTCATTAAGAGAAATTCTTCTATTGAGTAAGTGAGTCTTTATGCCATCACTGTCGAAATTCAATTTTACAAATAAATCTAAATACTTAAGTCACCAAAATAACAATTTATTAAACATTTTCAATTTCCCAATTGTGTGAATAATACTATAAAAACTGTATTAAACATTTTCAGGGTTCCGAAAACAGTTATTTTTATTATACAATAAAAAATCAAAGCCTCCATTTCTTGATTAATGATGGGACGAAAAAAAACCAATATACACTCTTACACGATATCGATATACCATTACACAGTGCGTGTAATCGTTCACATGAATATTTATTGTTAATTTGTGAACTCGATTGGCCGACAGTCCCATGACGGGAAACAATATTTTATACGATGTTATTATATCAGTGGTGTACGCTCGAGAGACGGACCCATATTTGCTGCGGAAATCAGGCCATATCAATTCTACGCCGCGATAATTATACATTCCACGGAATTAATCATTCTATTTACATATTTAGATTAATTATTATGTGACATAATTAATTGTAAACAATGAATTATTTAATAAATTAATTTAAGCAGTTATGGCGGCCAATTATATATTATTGCAAATATTAGTTATGTCTTTTGTATACGTATATATATATATTTGTTCCGCTTCGTCAATTGTTTTTTTTTATTGATAGAATTATCGGTCGCAAAAATGACGTTTGAAGATTGTTGCGTACGGCAATTGACAAGCTAAGCGATATTAGGCCAAAAGCCCCTAGTATAACCATATAATACATTGAATGATAGAATAATTTTATTTCATAACGTGTTATGTGCAGGACTTTAAATAAATCAATAGTTTTAATACAGCAAGTCAAATATTTTCTAAGCAAATATATAATTATTCTTAAAGTTAATGAATCCATTGTGCGAAGTCCTCGAGTCACCCTCAAATCCGGGACATCGCACCGTGGCACACTAGACCACCGGAGCGACGACGTTCTCCAAGAGTAAAGTTTATTTACTCAAAAGTTACGAAAACAAAAGGTAAATTCACTGGCAATTTCATGTTAGTAAAATATGACGGCGGCTGCGTAGGTAGAATCGTTTTCGAATCGAGTCGCTGAGTCAGTGGTTAAACATCGATACATCGATACCAATTGATTAAGGCCGAGATCAAAGATATGCTTCCGCATGACAGCGGGCAATCGTATCCCTACTAATAGATTAACGAGATGCTACCTACAAGAATGTTAGGGTATAACGATGCATTCTGTATATATTACAACAATCGGGCACACAATAATAGGCCGTATATAAACTATATAAATGCCAAAACACTTGTACTATATTTTCTATATCGGGAATTGTGAATCTCTAATCTTTATGATAGATCTATGAGAGTGTTTTCTCGCATCGATAAATATGGAGAATATTGAATTTAATTGTGGTTATCATTTTTGTAGGATATGATAGACCGGAAATAACAGTAGGTACGTTTGTTTTAGAATACAAAATATATATTGCTTTTGAGAATTATTTTTAAAGCTTATTATGTTCTATAGTCTTTTAATACGTATAGATAATTGAATTACGAAATAATTTAGTTTTCTGAATATATTTAACTACATATCAAAATATCTGGCGGAAACAATGATCGGGCGAAAATTTATTTGACCAAAAACTATAATCCCAATACTAAATCAGCATAGCTAATTACCTTGGATTACAAAGTCAGCATTACGGGGGCACAACGATATATCAGCCATGTAATAAATTGTACTGCACCCTCTGTCCTGTAATTTACAGTTCGCAAATTAGAGGTGATTTTAGGTCCTGCGTCAATAGTGAATCGACGATTTCAAATGAAACAGTTTATATCAAAATCAGTGGCGTCTAGGTAAAGATTCAGATTAATAATTATTTTTCATCATCTGACAGTATCACTAATAAGCAGTTAAAAGTAAAAGAGGTTGAATTTTAATTTAAATAAATGGCATTCGCTCTTGCCAATTGTTCGTACAAATAACCTTTGGGTAGCAGAAATTTATAAAAATCTCTCTACAGAAATGATAACAACAAAAACAAGTTGTAATAACCGTACATCGTAGCCGCATTAAGAACGCATGGGTTAGCGGTCAGAGCGCTTGAAAGCTTTCCAAGAGGCGCGGGTTTGAAACCTGCAGCGTAAAAAATTTTATACGTTTTCTAAAAATGTAATTTTGTCATGTATCCATTTGTCATAGTGCATGGTATATACATATGTATATTTATTTTGTCAGTAGCTTAAATTTATATAAACATTATATTAACTAAAATAACTTGAACGAAACGGACAATATAAAATACAAACTTTTTATCTGGAGCTACGTGATAAATAAAAAAGTTTTTATACAATGAAAACAACTGCCGTAACTTAAAGTAAAGTAATGCTCAAAGTTATTTACAAAATTGTTGCCCAATTGGAAATATGCTAGGATTTTCTGTAACGCTTTGTAATAAAATAATAGGATGAATTTTAATATTAAAATTTTCTATTGAACTCCATAATTTTTTATTATTATTATAAACACACTATGGACATACGGTCTGTACCTTTCATATTAGACATTATAAGTTTTTTAATTATAATTTATGAAAATCATAGGAGCTCAGTGTCCAATAAGAAAGAAGTATCTATTGATTTTCAATAAACTTTTCAATGTTATACTGGCACAGTAAGACTACCAACGTGATGTGGACTCGAATTGAATTCATCAATTATTCAATCAACATAAAGACATGGATTTTCTTTCATACATAAGTTTATTTACATTTGATTAAACCCACAAGCCACGAAAATTATATGCCAATACATTAAGGATGTTCTTTATCATTACTTAGAATAGGTTTACTGTGGAGTATTTAGAAATTAGTACTATATTTCTACACGCACACATACACATAATTAATATGGCCTAATGTTGGCCGGATGTTTTTGATTCTGATATCGAATTGTTTTAGCTTACAAAACTGCATTAAAATCATTTAACCCGTTTTTAAGATTAGCGTGCACAAACAAACAGACAAACAAAAAAGAAAATTAAAAATCATTGTTTTGGGTTCTATTGTATTGATAAATGCGCCTAACAATATTTTTTGTCATACATCTTTTATGTACAGACAGCAATCCTTTACAATTATATTATATGTATATATATATAAAACTACATAATTTTCAGAAGATAATTTCACGTATCCCCCTTGAGACCACTACGGTAATCTATTTTATAATACTAATATTTTATATTTCAAACGGTAACTCTTAAGTGATATCTCGTGACCTTCATCTACAATGAATACAATGAAAGTCATCTCGCTCCCACCCAATCGATTAGTTTCTACATATGATCAAGATGCAAGGTATAAATAAGTATTTATTTACGGTAGTCAAGAGATTAATGATACATCGTTTGAAGCATAAAAACTCTATTAAATCGATATATCAAAGAGATTAAAATGAAACCGTTAAATGGCTTTTATCTAGTGCCACCAATAATTATTCGCTGGATAAAAATTAATTCGCCGTCACGCGGAGCACACAGTGCCCACCATAGTTTTGTGTTCGAATCCCATTCTGAGAAATATTTACATTACAAATATTATTGTCACCATGGTCGATAATTGTTAGTTTAACCGCAAAGTGAAGTGTTTTGTTAAAATCATCTCTGTGCTTAAAGTGAACCTAAATTATACCAGAAAAAGAAAACTTATGAAAATAAGAGCATTAATATTGAAAATTAAAAAACTGTTTATCTTGCTGAGATTAAATTAATCAAGAGCAATTAGGCTACTTCGAAGAAATACAAGTAAATTTCAGACTTCATGTCAGACGTTTTAAAGATAAAAAATAATAAATAATTTAATCTAATAAACGAAAAGAAACTATAACATTAGTTTATTTTTTAATTACAAAAAACTATGCAAAATAATTTAATAAGCTTTTAAATATTTCTTTAAACACTGGAAACATTTGGTAATCAAGAAAATACGTTGGATAGAAGCGGTCGGCGGAAATCACGTCGATGTCCCTAAGCAATAATCCTTTAGGCGTCCTCTACTAAAACAATTTGCTCTAGCCTTCATAAATACAACTCATATTTCGTTATTAAATAATTCAAAATATGCAATTTCTGTTAAAATCCATCATAATCTGTGCCTATTCCTTAAGGATAATTTTTCGACTATTTCATATCGGAACGGTGACGGTTAATTCAAAAATACACAATATACTTATTATTATTTGTTTCAGATAGTAGAAATTCCAAAACGATAAACTGTATAATAAAGCTTTATCCCTTAGGATACTTCACTAACTGAGTTTGTGGAGAGAGAAAAATATTTTTCGATTTAACTTTGAAATTAATTTTGAAGTTTCTGTCTGGACAACGCGCGTTTGAAGCTAGCTGTGACCCGTCTGAAAGTTAACATTTTACAGAGAAGTTTGAATTAATTCAGAAATACATTTTCAATTCATTTGTTTTCATTTTGTTTTAAATGGCTTCTAGAAAATATACATATATCACGTATTCCATTGATAATGTGACAAGCTGAACAATGTGTAACAATCAAACTTGATAACAGAAATATCTCGTATGTACGTAAGTGCATTACTAAATTTTATTTCTGTAGTAATCCAGAAAAAAAATCAATTATAATTATTATATAATAAATAAAACTACTTAAAAAACTTACATGTATATATGGTATTTATTAGTGTTCGACCGAAAAACCTTCGCCTCTGGAAACCGAAACTTGTCAAATTGTGTTAATTTTGTTAATGACATGTTGAAATGTAGTAAGTATACTTTTACGCATTGGAGCAAGTAATTAAAATAGTGATTTATAAATTATATATTAAGGAATAGCTATTAATAAATAATTGATTATATTGAACTGGATATATGAATGGATGTATTAGCCTTATAAGTAAACTTTGGCGAAAATCATCATATAAAATTATATTATAATGTGTATAAGTGCACAAAAATTCAAATGGAATTATTGTGTTTTATAATGAAATTTAACTTTGATGACACTAAATAGTATTAAATATTTTAAAATATACGAATAATATAACTAATTTGCTGTGCGTCTCTCTATACCTATGTGCGTTCGCTGTGAAATACTCGATGGATATAGACTTCTCGCTCTTTATACCTACGAACATTGTCGTGCGTCAAGCGTGTCCTTTCTAAGCTGAACCCCATGTAATATGATTAGTTATATAGACCTGAGGTCAATTAACAATGGAAAAAGTTTGATCAAAAGTTGTACACTAATTGACTTAGTTTTCTTTGCTTACCGTATGCGTAAAACATTAAACTGGAAGCGTTGTAAATTAGCGTCAATTACTGATTGGTTATATCAAAATATTTATGTAGGTAGGTAGGTTTATCTATAAATGACTATCATTTAGTACAATTTAACAGATTTAAAGTACTTATTTTAATACGATTATAACGATTGCCTTACTTAGATTAATAAATAAATATTTAAAAAAAAAATTGTACCACTTGTTCAACTTTTCAACGTGATAGATAATTTCGTATCTCATAATGTATATATACAGCGATATAAGTAAGCTGGTGAGGGGAGCTTATGATACAGTTTCATATGCTACGTTATACTGCTGTTGTTAATTTCACATCAAGTGTACAAAATTTTTATCTTTTACCTCAACTTTAGCTAAAGCTTTAATTCCTTTTCTCTAGTGTGTCTTGTAAGAGACATATAAATGTGGAATAGATTAGGCTAGGTTAGCAACAGTTTAAATTTTAACCAATGAATTTCGTTATTTTAAAGTTTAACTTGGTAAAACTTAAGATATGTATATATGTAAGTATTATTCGCACGCTGAGGAAATTGAAAAAGACATATATAATAAATATGTCTTTTTCAATATGTATATAGTACAGGTTAGTTTATAGGAACGGTAAGTAAAATCTAAATTTTACTGAGGTATATATTTTTTTAATGGTAAAATCCCGTTGCGTGGACACCCTACTTTGTTGTAATAATCGCGTGTTGTGACGTCGCCATCTTCCATTGTCGTAAACACAGCGGAGCGCTCGATGGCAGCGCCACTGTCGGCATGTAACATGTAACAAGTTCACAATCAGTCTAGTCTAGCTAGAATTATCGACAAATACTCGTTCTCGTCGATCCACCCGACTTTTCACTGGGCACATCTTAAAAATTATAAAGTGCCGACGTTTTATTTATTTTTTTACATATACAAGTAGACAAACTAACAAATAAAGCGACATAAACTTATATTGGTAAATTCATATTGTATTAATGTTTTTATTCATCGTATATTATCCCTTCGCAAATATACTCAATGCTCAAATACTGGTTTTACTGTTCATTATTGTATAGTATTAAATAGATGGTAATCTGTGATAGATAACTAACGTACGTCATGGACCATTTATTGAATATAATGAAAGTGTTGTGATTGATAGCTGTAATTGTATTTCGGCCGTATATTAGGAAATATAAGAAAATACAAAAAAATATCATTGTGTATCTTCTAAAAATAAATTTAGTTTTTAGCAATAAAAAATTAAGTACCTAAATATATGAAAAATGTGACTATATGTAAAGATTTTGGGTGCGGTTGCCACTTAAGAGAACTGTTTATATAAAAAAAGTCACTACTTGTGCTGTACTGGTACGCTATAATTAAAGAACTGAACTGAACTACTTTAAAAATATATTTGTTTATTCGATTTAGTTAACAAAGTGTTAAATTGGGGTCCTTCATCTAACCACCCGTTCTTGCGATTGGCCAAAAATTTTGAAAGAAGATTGATTTCCTTGCATTATGATTTAAAGAAAGATGCAGTTAAATTACAGAGACTTTCTTTTTTTGTGATCTATGTATCTCTGGCCAAACGTAGAGATATTATATTATAAACAAAGCTTATTTAGTATAATCGTAAAAAAAATTATTCCTGTACATTTCTAAGAATACATTTGTCGTCTCCTTTCATAACTCTTATAGAAAACGCGCAACAAAGGAAAGTTCTTAAGTGCTCCAATCCGAGATCCAACTGCAGTATAGGGCATGTATAAGTGAAATAAATGCCTTGCTTTAGCTAAAAAGCTACAAAGTAGTAAACACCCGTTTTATTTCCACTGGTAATAAATTACCTTCATCCACCCACACTCAAGTAGTTTCGCTTCAGGGTTCGCCCCTTTTTGAGATCCGTTTACACTATATCGTATTACAGCCGTGAAGACTGATTTATCGTTTAATCTAAGCACATTAAAAATGTCTATTATACGCGGTGAATTAAAAATATTGATATCAAAAAAATATTAAAAAGTTCATTGACACAAATGTGATAATAAAAAATCATGCGCATTAATGACTAGTGACCCGCTTGCGGTTTCGCCTGCGTAAACTACACGACTAAACTATTTAGTTTTTTCGCCTGCCTCTGTTCTCACTTAAATCAGAAATAAATGTTAGGATAAATTTACCACAATAAAAATTGCATTTAAATAGGTTAAACCGTTGCTGAGATCAGCGTACACAAACAAATAGATAAACAGACATACAGAAAAGATAAACAATTATATTTAAATATATGTTTTGGGTTCTATTACATTGATAAATGCTCTCAGTCATTTTTTTTTATATATCAGACTGACAGCGATAACTGATAAAATATAGTATATATATTTATATGAAAATACATTTGTCAATATTTTGAACATTAGTATTAATATCAACAATAAACAAAGTAGACGAGTACTGGCAGATATGTGGCAAGAGAATGTTTGTATTAGAAACAAAAATATTTTATATGTGTTGCGTACCACATATTGTTCCGCAACAGAGAGGAAAGTGGAGAACGAGACAACTAGGTTCTTTCTGTTATACAGGACGAGAAAAATGCTATGAAAATTTTATAAAATAAAATAGTAGCCACCTGGTAGCAACATTATCATTGAAGCTAGACAAAATGTAAACGAGTTAGTACAATTTTCAGTTCATTAATTAATCATAAATGTACATGAGATGAAAGCCGTAGACGCACTATTAAACCTCTTGTAGAAGGAAAATTAAACAGGGATTCGATTACGAGGCGTATATACTTGAAAGTTAATTGGAAAATAAATTTTTGGCTTCGCCGAAATTATTTGGAGACATTAAGTACCTTACCTTTTATAGGGAAATATTAAAGTTTTCTCATTAACCTTGGATTGAATTAATCAACGTTAATTTATTTGTATTTCTGGACTTATAACGTTAATTCTTAATTTTTGCATATAATATAATATTTAATAACAATACTTACTGTTTTATGTCGCTTAAATTTGATATTTAATCACCGAACTAAAGAAGGAAATTAAAACAAAGATTAACATACAAAATACAAAATACAAAAAATATCCTAACTAAATGCTGTTAAATGAAGTTTAACAGAGCCCGTGGCTGGGAAATAGGAAGTATGATATTTGAAACTCATAAATAAATATTCGTATTTTTTTCTTTTAAACAGAAAAAATACTTAGGCAATTAAAAAATATATATGAAGCTAATATATTTCAGTTCCAATGTGTTCCAGTGACAATATAGGAACATATCAGAATTGTAATAAATGTCATTTTTATAATATAATATTCGGCAAAGTCCATTCTTTACTCATATGTAAATTTTTCTCATTTAATGGTGGAAAGAATGTAAGTGGGTTATGAATGAATCTCATAACAATGCGCGAGTACGCTTATGTTTGAAAAATATTTTACAATTTTGCAAGTAAACTGTACAATCTAAGTACACTTAATGTTGTCTAGGTACATTTAACAATATTTCTATTTGTATTTTTGGAAAAATAGTATACTCAACCTGAAGTACATTAAGTAGAAAGCTAATAACAAGATATGTTCTATTCATACATTGTTTATTTTGACACTTGATACTATTGACAGCTAATTTTAACCGTATCACTTCGATTACAGAGCTCGTGCATTAAAGCAACAGAAAACTAAAATACACACAATTATATCAAGTGTCAAAAAACTCTACTTATTCAATTATTGACTATATCAAGCGACTACAAACAAAAATTTTGAACCAGATTTAAATAACATTGATTTTAAAAATCGATTTTAAAAACGGAAAAAGCGTAAAGCTGCTTTATATAAGGATCTATCAAAAACCTAAGGAAAAGAAAAATTCTTAGAACTGACTGACTACCATGAAAGTGAATATAATAAGATGCTATATAAGAAAACTCTTTTCTTTTATTTCTAACAATATAAATAAAAAATTGTAAGTACAAACTTACAATTTTAAAACTAAAACATTTAATTTTAATATATTTTAGTAATTTTACCACGCTATAATAATTATATGCATGTACTTTACTTTGTAATCTATTATTCATATCACTATGAAATTATATTTTATTTTACGGCGTCGTAAATCTCGTAGCGTGGGTCATAAAATGAAAAGAAGCCCTCATTCACGAGTAGGTGTGCGAAAATAAATATGACACATAAATTTCACATTTTCAACAGTATCAGAGCATGGGCCTATATTTCACACCTGGATACAAGTTCACAGATAATAAACCGCTACAAGTAATATATAAGCTGCTCCTATTTATTTTGTCATGTAGTTTGTATCTATTATTTATATAATCTATATATTCGATTAAAAAAAAATACATTCAATAGTATTTATACTTAAGAAACGTGGAAATATTTTTCGTTTCAGCTTATTACGGAAGTAACAAGGAATACGATAGGCATAACAAAATGCTCCTGCGGTTTACGAACCTTTTACGTTATCTCGTCGAAATGTTATGCGGAAAGAAAGTTATTACCGGTTTACTTTGAGATGTTTCTCACTATTTTATGGACGTTTATTTGAATATGCTATACATCGAATTGAAAAAGTTATATATTCATTAATATATTGAGGCCATCGTGGCGCAGTGGGACAGCGTCGGCTGCAAACGTGATTGTTTGTTGATTCGATTCCCACTCGGTGGAATGACCATAATTTAGCGTTAAGCTCCGCCACTCAACGTGCTATCGCTATAAATATCGCTAATTCGGACAGAAAGTGGAGAATGGAGTGTATTGACACTAGATTCTGTCTGACTACCCTGCTATGTAGGAAAAAAGCTTGAAGATCAATCAATCAATCAATTTGGTATTGAATTACACATACATACCTTTACGTATTTGAGCAGCAAGTAGAATTCGAGTGGAAATTATTATCAACGAGAGGAGCCATAAATTGAAGACACATTCAAAGCTCACGCACTAAGGTGGATTGAAAATAATCCATGTAGAAAATTAATCCTTGATTACGTCCTACTCCCACTGTGATTTGAGAAAACTCGAAATTTGAAGTGGAACTAGAAGTGACATTAGTTTCCCTATAATATTATTTTATTACTTTAGTTTTGAACTTCGTATTAAACGGTTTTATATATTGATCGGAGTATTCTTCTCAACAAGTATGCAGTTGGACATATAAAATTAATTATAACACAGTATCTGCCGGTTATATTATCAGAAATTGAAATAAAAAAATAGGTTCATAGTTTTAATAGACGAATTTGATGAAACCTATACGGTTATCTGATATAACTCTAATATTTATTTAATACATTTATTCACAATAGGTCGTGGACATTGCTTATAATAACGTGAGGCATTATTTGTTATCATTTTCATTTATCATATTTTTTATATTTTCTTAATGATGTTTTTCCAGCATAGAACCTAGAATCAAATCTATGCATTGCGTGTTAAGTAGCGGAACTCAACGCCGCGCTTTGTCTCATGTATCAGAACAGAGAAATGAAAATATTTGAAATATAATCATGTCTCTGAGAGTCAATAAAGTTTGTAATTTGTAATTTCTCTTAATAGGTATTCTGTAATTTGAATAATAGTATTTTGAGAACTTAATATAATACTACCACTTCCAGTCGTGTACTAGCGCCTTCATGTAACTGTTCACGAAAACGAAATATATTACCCACTGCGTAAGAACCCCTCTTACTACTACCAAGTTTGAAACCTTTCGATAAACAACATTCCTTTATGGAAAGTAAAGTAAAGTAAAGTTTGTTATAAAAGAACTCGACCAACAATTTAAATGTAAATATTGTAACAAGATAAGGTAATTCATTTAAATATTATATATTAAAACAAGCTTTTACATAGATTCTATATCGTATGTCTGACTGTAAGCGCGATTGGTTGTGGATTCGATTCCTACTCGAGGGAATGATTATATTCAATTCTCCACTCTGATTGGGGAGACAAAGCGCGGCATTGACTTCTCCACTCAGCACGTCTTTGAGTATCTTGACACATGGTTCTCCCTGACTATATACCTATGCGATTTTAATATATGTATATTATTTCAGTATGCACGAAGACGTTTGTAATAGCAAATTATATATTAAAATCCCTTTTACTCAGGTATAGCAGGGTAGGCACTAAGCGGAGGCAATATACTAATTATTATATTCGCAGCCCTGCGCCCGAATTTGAGACAATGCGTATTGATTAATGGGACTTTGTTTTATTTTATTTTTTTATTAGAATTTTTTTACAAAACGTTTATTAATTTAGTCGCAGCGAGACCCGAAACCACTCCTCGACGAGTAATCTCCAAGAAACGTGGGTTCAAGTCCCACTACCATCAAATAATTATAAGTTTTTTTAAAAACGTTTCGCTATATTCTGTTTTTAGGAGGATTCTGTTAAATAACACATAAAATATAGGGCAGAAATACAAGCAATAAAATTAAACGAATTTCACAGATTAACGACCAGACACGTACGTTGAAAATATCAATTGCGTCACGTGGCAATTTATATTTTCGTTGAAGGCCCCTCTCTAAGAGATCAATTTCGCGCTTGGACAAGTTTAATGTAAACTTAAGTGCCTAGGGGAGACACCAAATGAAAGCCGGCCGCGTTGCCTTAACAAATGTCTCTGTTATTGAATTCCCCGTGGTTGTTCTCGCAAATTTGTAAAAAATTTCATTCCAAATGAACTCTTTACAAAGTCGAAAGATTCAAAAAATAAATAAAACCAATTGTTTTGAATTAAAGCTTTTGTTTAACTTTCTAGCAATTCTTTTTACCTTAACAGTTACACAATTTGATTTTCATAATTGTATATCTATATCATATCATATTCAATCTATAACATCTATATCATCTTCTATACTAATATTATAAAGGGGAATGATTTGTATTTCTGTATGTTTGTAATGTGTAAACTTAAAAACTACTGGACAGATATTATTAATATTATCACCATATTTTTATTAGATTAGATTTTTTGAATTATTCAAATCCTTTATACGGCTCAAAACATATTATGAATTTAAAAACACAAACTATACAAAATGCTAACCCTACTATCTTACTAATAATATTATAAACTAGCTGTACCTGCGATTCGTCCGCACGAAATTCTAAAATAAAAGTAGCCTAAGCTACTTCTTTTCACATTAGCTATCTGGCAGTGGAAGTCTCGTCAAAAGCGGTCCAGCCGCTCTAGAGATCAGCCGGAACAAACAGACAGTCAGACCAAGCACATATGCAAATGTAATATTAAAATAACCACTTTTTACTAATAAAAAGCGGTTATTTTATTATAATCGCTTTTTATTAGTATATAGATATAATGATATTACAAACACTCCAATTTAATTTATTTGCATAGATTTGAAAGTGTCAGGATAAAATATAGTTGTTTTAGATGAAACTTTACATTAATATAGTTTTATATTTGTCTAAATAACATAAAGTTGAAATTATAAAGTATTAAGATGCTTTTTGCTTTGCTGAATGCATTTTTTATAATTGTTAATATAGAGTATTAATTAAATTGCTATCAAAATGTATACATTTGCCGTTAAAAGTTTATAATGTAGACAAACTTTGTCTTTACACAAAGTGGTTTGAACGACCAATTTAAAAGTTATCACGCTAATAATAACATGAATAGAGTGCAATTAAACAATGAAAGTTGCTTCTGTCTGTCTGTCCGTATATGTAAATGTATGTTTCACGGGTAATCTGCCGAACCATTTGTGACGAAACTTAATATGCATAGTCTGAGCGTTGTGAAAATGTAGCCTAATTACTATCAACACGTCACGCGGGCGAAACCGCGAGCAGAAACTTGTATATTTACATATTTATTTTATATAGAACACCGGACCATTGATTTCTTTCCTCTAACACTTACGTACTGAAAAATTATTTACATTAACGTGTGACTTAGCATATGCTAAAACACTATTTAGAATATTTCATTTTTATAATACTATTCAGCATCCCTTAGCACAATGATATTTAGACTTTATGGGCCATTTTCATCTACAATCCAATAAGATGAAGGTACTGTACTTTTTCAATCTCTTTACTCCAATCCATGTTGGAACAAAAACTTTGATGGAAAACCACACAATATCGTTACTTGAGAAATTTCACCAGGAAAAGTTTTATTTTATCGAATATGCTGCAACCAGCATCCTCTAAGCCAGACAAGTTTGAAATACTTCATATATTTGAATTGAGATCCTTCAGGGATCTCATTTGATAGATTTTATCTACTAGTTCGTTTACTTTACTTAAAAGTTAGGACTATGGAAAATAACTCACATTGAATTTTTTAATGATATTTAAAATTAATTTAATATTTATAAGGCAATTCGTTTCTTTTTTTGCAGGTTTACGCTTTTTTCCGCATAGCAAGGCAGTCAGAGAGAACCTTATATAAAGATGCGCCGTTCTCCACTTTCCGCCTGAAATAGACACATTGCGTGTTGAGTGATGGAACTCGACGCCGGGTTTTGTCTTACTCTGGTAAGTGGCGTAAAGTAAAAATAATTTATAATAATAATATATTTATAATTTTAATAATTAATTATCCCGAGTAGGGATTAAACCCGTAACCAATGTTTATAGTGAAACGTTGTCTTACTGCACAATGATGACATCAAAAATACATCAACAAGTACATATTCATTTATTAATGGAAAATAAAGGAAATTAATTTATAATTTGAGTTATAATATTTTATCTGGCGTATCTTTCTCATTAAACTAGGTACAGAGATATTTTATCATTTTTAAAAGTGATATTCATACACTTAGGAAATTGAAAAACATTTATAGAAAACATAAAAAAAGGCGCGGGTTCGAATTCCGCTGCGTTTAAAATTTCAAAAATGTTTTTTTTTGGTACAGAGAACCTACAGCTAAATCTGTCGGCTCTCCGCTTTTCGTCTATTTAGATACGTTTACCTGTTAGGTACTCCGAACGAGATGTGAACTCAGTACCTTAACGTTCAATAAAGCACGGTTTAAATGATGCAGACGACTACATTCATGAATAACACAAAACAAATAAAATGAATACTGATTAACCCAGCAAATCAAATCTCTAATCAGAAATAGCAAATACTAATTTATATTGAACCAAATAATCTAAACAGGTGCAAGTCGTTTCAGAATACCATTTGTTCACCGTCAGTAAACTTCACCTCGTAACCCTAAAATCTAATTGGATTTAATTCCATTAGCAAAGGCCCAAATGGGGCCCTTTAATTGTGCTGACCAACACCGGTTCATTATACCGGCCCCATAGCTCCGATGTTTCTGCGGCGTATGAAAGTGCAAAATATTTGCAACTGTCATTAAAGTTGTTACTGAGGTTTGCGATACCCTCATAACCTTAGGTTAGTTTATATCTAAAATATATTTTGTGGACTACAACTATATAATCATGGTTTGGAGTGCTCCATTAAAGATTTTCTTCATAATTGTCTAACAATTATTAGTGTTTTTCTTAATATACATAGGTCTAGGTAATTTTTTTTTCTATTTTCACTTATAAATTGTATAAGATACTTAAAGGACCTCACTATACAGCACTACGTATCAAACGTTGCACTTTATTTAGACAGTGCAAATAAAAACATTTTTAATTTAAATATTCCCCCGAACAGGCTGCGAACCCATAACCGCCAGCCACAACAAATGTTAGTAACGTTCGAAAGTAGAAAAATGATGTTTTGTTATATATATCTACACAAATAAATAAAATTGGAGTGTCTGTTTGTAATATGTAAATAACCACATTTTACTAAATGCATATGTATGAATACACGGTACATATACAAAAATATTTATGCCTTGTTGCTTGTTCCGGTTAATCCCTGGACGGCTGGAACGATTTTGACGGGATTTTAATTGGCTGATGTAATAAGGAGTCAATTAGACTACTTTTATATTAAATTCCACGCGTACAAAATCGCGGGCAGAGCTAGCCCAGCTAGCTTATTGCTAAAGTACAAGTATATCCGTCAATGACGTCATATTATGTTTAAACGTTTTGTTGATTATCTTTTATCTATAGTTGAACATGATTAATAGTATTTTATTTACAAATATTTAACATATCGGTTCATAAGTCGCATATAAAGAGTATAAGTTTTCCCCTCAATATTGTTAAACATAGTGCAATTATTATATAACAGTAGATATACATATGTATAGTCGTACATGAGGAAATATTTAAGTGGAAATATTTGTTTATTGATTTTTGTTTGTTTGTTTGTTTATTACGATTTGACTAAAAAAATACAAAACCGATTTTAAAAGTTCTTTTACCCTCTTAGCTAAGCTACATCTTCACCGAGTAAGAAAGGCTATATTTATTTCCCGAAATAATTAGGGATCACTACTGCAACATTAATAAATAAACCCAAGGTGTAAAAAAATCATCTAAAATGTCTTGTCTTGTCATCGCATGCGCTGCGAAAACTATTGATGACAGAACAAAATAATATACTAATATTAAAAAACACCTTTAAAAAAAAGTCCGCGTTAGCATATATATAATCAATTTTTGCGAAGCTTATTTAACCTTTATGGTATTAATCTATATCTAATTGTGTTTGTTAAAACGGAAATTGATTCTACAATATATGTCCCCTTTATTTTATATAGTTCAAACAAATATCCTAGAAGATATCGCAATATATAAATAAAAATATTCGCACGACAAAATTATTAAGCACGCGGCAGTCATTCGGTCCGGCCACCGCGTTGCAATGTAGGCACGTGTGGATTCTGGCCTCCAAGAAAATCAAATTCAAAATATTCGTATACAAGTACAAGTAGTAGTCTTGTTGTATATTTAATACGAAGATATATCTTTAATAATTTCTCTCTTTAATTTAATCTAAACTAATAATATTATAAAGATGTAAGATAGATTTGCTTGTTACTATTTAACTCACAAAATACTCAATCGATTTTATAAATCTTTCTCCATTAGTAAAATACATCTTCACCGAGTAACATAGGCGAAATTATAATTAAAAAAACATTACATATTTCTACCTATATCAGACAATGTAACTCAAGATATCAAAACGATACGAAAAAGAAAATACGAAATAGCTGTAGTTCTGTGGGGCACGCCGGGAAGCCGCAAGCGTGTCGCTGGTTTATATAAATATAAAGTGACAAGCTTCCAAACCCGCGCCTCTTGGAATCATAAAAGAGGCGCGGGTTCAAATCCCATCGCGTTAAAGATTTTCATAACCTTAGTAACACTTTAAAAATTTTGAAACATTGTCTTCATTACTGCTTTATTTTTTGCTTATATTCTAAATAAAATATTAATTCACACCATCGTAGAGACGTGTCTGACTGAGCTCAGTCATTGTATTTTAAGTTTGATTATCACTTTAAGCAATAACTTATTTTGTCATTATGTTTATTTATATTAAATTAATTCATTATTTAAAAATATTATAAATGTTTTCCTTTCAATGACTTAATGACACAAAACTGTATTTACCTACTGCACCTTTACATTCCATTCATTTTTTATCAAGAGCGCCTATGCCTACAGCTTTGATAGTACTTAATTAACTCTTACATTAGCTAAATAATCAAAAACATACTTCTTCTTACGCAATACTCGGCTAAACCAAGCATAGGCCACCTGAATATTAATAACTAATTAATATAAATCCAAATCGAAAAATCTATTAAATATCTATATATTTTACAATCTTTGGTCGATAATGATAAGCTAGTCATCATTGTTTATCTGCTCTTATTTACGCTATAAATAAAACAAAACTTAGTTTTTCCCTGCAATACGTATTTAACAAAGGTGAAGCTAAGACGCTTGAAAAAAAAAGTGATAATGCCTCCAAACGCAATCGATTCAAATTTAGATGTTAATCTCCAAGAAAATGCCAGTGATTTTAAAGTAAATAATGTTCCTCAAGTAACGTCAACAAACAACGGCAACTATGGTCTGAGGGTTTTCCAATCTTCACTCAACTTGCTAGCTCATATATTAATAGGAGCTACTGTTGGGATTTCAGTTCTTTTCACTTTAAGAAATGGATTACCTTTGGGAGCTACTTCAACTCACATTCTTCTATGCGTACTTGGCGTAAGTATTTAATTTAATTTTGCCTAAACTTATTTTAAATTTATTTCTTGCCATGAATACTATTGATATTATATTTATATGTTTGTTTCAGTATCAGTTACTAATGTCAGAAGCAATTCTCAGCTTATGCCCTCATAACGGATGGTCGGCAAATCTTCGCTTGTTTCACAAAAAAATTGCGCACACGGTCTTACAAGTGTTGGGATCAGGCTTAGCAATTACCGGCAGTTTCATCAAAATTGTTGATAAAAGTGTACACTGGAATACTTTGCACGGTCAATTTGGTAAATATTTTTTAACATCTCCTTATATAGTTAGAGGCCATATTAGCGTAGTGGGAGAACGTCTAACTGTAAACGCAAGTGGTTGTAAGTTCGACTCTCACTGAAGGGGATTGATGGTATTTAAAATATTTTTATTTCTCTAGACACTTGGTTCTCTCTACAAAAATACCTGATATATCTTAAAATATATAAAACAATAAAAAAACCATTGTACGAGTATCAAATTGCGGGTTCCTGCTAGGCACTCTTATCTGTGAAATAATTATTTAATCATCATTTTCATTGTAGTATACATTTATTTTTGTTATAGGCTTAGTGGCTCTGGTGTTCAGTGTAGTCTGTCTAGTTAATGGAGTGGCTTCGTTCTACGCTTACAATCTACGAAAGTGTCTTCCAAGTAACTTATCCAAGATTACACACATCTGTTTCGGCATCGTTGCTTTCGGTGCATCCTGCATCTGTCTGTGCTACGGCTTCGACAAGAGCAGTTTCAAAAACTGGGCGACACCAGCTGTTACCTATACAGTAATTGGATTTACCGCTTGTTTTACTACTATTATATTAATAAATCCTGCAATAACTTTCTTTAATAAAACATCACGAGTTCTTAGAAAATGACTGAACAGTATAAAAAAGAATGATATTTTGCTAACATTACCAAAATAGAATCTCAGTGTTTGATAATATTCATAATAAACAATAATAAATTATAAAATATTCAATCCAACTTGAAGTTCATAACCGAGTAGTTACTGAAGTAAATTCAATAATGCTCAATGAGATTAAACATATATTCCTTTTTGAATATTTCTTTTAATTACATTATCCTTAAAACATTAATAATTTCCTGTACCCGTACCAATTTTGAGATCCTTTTTAGTGCCAAACTCTCTCTCTCTGTCCAGTTATTTTCACCTATTCCCAATAGTACTACTAGGAATTTCATTCCCAATAGTAATAGTAACTGATAGTAGGACTTCCAGGGTGTTATTTTTTTGTAATATTTCGTGGCTTAAATTAATATCTATAACGACGCCCGATCATCAACAATATTAGGTCTACATGTTAATATTGTTTTGTTTTATTGGTACCTCAATTAGGATCCAAATTCCTAGTAATCTTACTAGTAAATCTTTGGGAAAGGAAATCAGCAGTAATACTACTGATAAGACTACTGCGAATAGGCGCATTTTTGACAGCGCATTGTATATTAGTCACTTAGTAACTAATGCACTGTAATGTAGTTTTATATGTCTACTAAATTAAAAAAGTATCAACAGTTGCAGTTCTTTTAATCAAGAATATTTATGTTTATAATAAAGCTAAATAATAGCAAAGGCAGTCGTCTTTGAAATATAACAACACACCAAAAATCTTATATTCGCAAGGAGATCGAGCAAACTAGTTCGGAAACGGGCAAGCGATTACAAAAGATAACTGCCCCGTGTTGGAGTAGCTTATCTCTATGGCATCTGAAGCTAAAGGAAACTGCAGAAAAGAGTAATAGCCCTCTATACGCACATACTGAAATAGAGTATTATTGCCATACCTAATGTATTTGCTGGTAAATGCAAGACTACGGATGCTTGCTAATAAAAAAAAATCTAACATATAAGATAACTTAAGATATTACACCAAATTCCATTGTAACAATTAATACTAATATATTATATGATATAATTTTTTCCTTATTTGTTTAATTTCTGTCACTATCTTTGTTAGAGTAAGCATATTGACCGTAATAATATCATGGACAAGGAATGAGAATTATATAATAGATTTTGCTATTTTTAATAGAACATTGATAAGATTGGTTCTTATCGTATTTTAATAATGACACTTAAAAAAATTAAATATACTAGATATTTAAAAATTATTGACAAATATTTTCACAGAAAACAGGAAAATAATAGCTATATATACATTTAAAAGATAACATCATGGGTTTTTTGTTTCTACGAACTGTATTTCCTTGTTACAAAGCGATATGTTACATTTTTATCCCGTTTCTATACATTTAGAGAAATCGCTTAGTTTAACCAAACCAAAGAAACACCCAAGTTATACATAGATATAAACCCCTAAATAGTATTTAAACCCAATTTAGTCAAGTTAGACCGGTGGAATCTCCAAAAACTTTTTAAAATGTTTAATTCATATTAAGTTAGTACAGTGTTAGTTTATTATTTTTGTTAGATAGTTTCCATTTTCATATTTATTTTCTAGCAATAACAAATGAATTCCTACATAATTAATTATCCTAAGCTTTTTCATATCAATTGTAATATTTTTAATACTGATATATTTTTTCATTGTCATGTTTTAGATACATACATTAGAATTTTAAAAATATATTTAATCTTTGAGCTATTTTCCTCAACGTTATTTTTGTTATCAGTATAATCACAAAGGGAAATAATGTGAAAACATTTAACTACAAATATTACTATAATTTTAAGTAATACTGATATAGACACCTCTCTTGAAATGTTATTTTTCTTTACACGTATAGAAAAAACAATGCCAAATATTCAGGTCCAAACAAAAAGACGAGGTCAATAATTATTATATATATATCATGTATTTTATTGACACCTAATGATAAAGACATATTTAGAAAACGTACAATTTGAACGCAGCGGGACTTGAACCCGCGCCTCTTGAAAACCGTTCAAGTTTTTTTCATAAGTGTGCGATTAACACTTTAAAAAATGTTAAAAAATACCTAATAACTTAATTCTTCATCCATATCAAATACAAAGCAAATGTAGAATCTTTTTTATATTTACACTATCTATTGCTTATCTAAAACACAAATTAGCAATTATAATTTCGATACATCCCACCGATATAGTCTGGTACCCTCATTTTTCCATACGAACGAAAGACTTTTCGAAAATTTTACATTGTCCATGGTTATTGGTCTTGATGAGACAACGTTTTGTAAAGTGTATTTTCCGGTTAGAATAAGTTTTTTTTATAATCATTTATATATTTTTGTGTTTTCCATTTAAAATTTGACATAATACATGAGTTTAATAAAACCCAATAAAAATGTGCAATATAAGAACATGTGTATACGCGAAATAATTTTAACTTATCAATTTATCAATCAATAATCCGTGTCGAAGATATTCGCTAACCGTGACGATATCAATGCTGTCCATGTGATTCAAGCCTGTACAATTGTAGATAGGCGTGTATACTAAACTACTGACACATACCGTTTCTACTTTCTTAGTGCATCGTAAATCATAAATAGCCTAATAAATTTAATTAATTTTAAAAGTAAAAGAAATTATTTTTATAAATAGTTACTAAAATTAAAAAACAATAAAATCGTCTGACCCTAAACGCCATTGGTTATGTGTTCGATTCCCATGTAGGGGAATGATTATATTTAAAATATATTCATTTCTCCGCTCTGGTACCTACGATGAATGGCGGCGATGAGATCCGCGACTCAACGCCTCAGTTCAGGTGGAAAGTGATGAACGAGGTGTCTTGACACTAGGCTTTCCCTGACTACCTATGCAGGAAAAAGGGTGAGAAGCTGTATAGTAGTTAGTGGTATAAAAGAAATATCTAATGTATTTCATTTTTCTAAAACACCTTAACAAAATGGGTATATTGTTGCATAAATTTAAGCGATATTTCACTTTTGGCTACTTTGTATACTATATATATATATATATATATATATATATATATATATATAAAAACTGCCATGAATTCAAAAACTCATATGAATATCTAAAAATAACATATGAAATGTTTGTATTTATGTACAAAACATTTAATTCAACAGCATGAAAGATTCTTTCACCTTCACGCTTATTAACCTAACCTAACCTCACATATTTCCCGTGGCCTTGGCGAGTGGCGGTTGAGGAGGAGCACCTTGAAGGTTTAGTGGGTACACGGAAGGCCTACATTGTCAGTTCGAAGTCTCACATATCCACGACCTAGTCCCCAATCAGGCTAGTACCAGTAACGAATTTCGTCAGGTTTAAAAAAAATCGCATATAGCAAGCCAGGGATATAGAATTTAGTGTAAATATACTCCGTTCTCTAATTTTCCTTTCTAAACGGAGTCAAATGTAGAGTTTTGTTATAGTAAATAATGAAATAGTATGCCCCTCTACCATCAAATAATCAAATACATGAGCTGAAGACATCAGATAGATAATGCCACTTAAGTGACGTCCATACGTATATACCTAATTCGCAAATACACGTATTTAACCTAAAAATGTTTTTAATATACATCACTATCACTTATATAACAATAGAAAACATGGAATCAAATCCACCAATCGCTTGATAACATTTTATAGATACACCTAAATGTTATGATAGTCATAATAATTAATGGCGACTATAAATAAGTTCAGGTTGGTTGTGGGTTTATTACAAAATTAGAAAGTGTAAAACGGAGTGTCTTCACATTAAGCTCTTGCTGACTACCATACTAAGCTAGAAAAGCGTGAAGCTGAAAACAACACCGATAATGACTCTGATATAATAAATAATGTTAAAATTAGCCTCAATGCAAGGCAATTGAATGAAAATGCTTAGCAAGTAATCATACTTAAACTTGTATATAATATTTAAGGTTATTAATTTTGTGTGGCCACAGTGCACTACCTATTATATCTTAATGCGATTCAATAAAGGAGTACAGCGGGCCCTTACCCCAGTGAGAGGCCGACATGCAGTTGAAAGGCACTTAGCGGAATTGACACTCACCACGATTAAGGATATACAAACGTATTCATACGATCTCTTAGCAGAAACCGTAGATAATTGACGATACTGGAACTGTCACTAACGAGCTTGCTTGCCTCCAATACTGGGTATGGCTTTCAATGCAATATTATAATCATAGCAATGTCTAACTGTTATTAAGCAAATAAAAATCTTTTTTTTTTTAATTCTCTATAATATTTAATAATAGTACTACACTAGAAACGCGTCAGTTTTAGTTTCATGAAAATAAAACCAGTTTCGTTCGTAAGTAATATTTTTAATTGTTATCAAATAATTGGTTTATAGGGTTGCTCAATTTAATTATCGATATCAATTAACATTCATAATAAATTATGATAATATTATAATAATATACCTGCAATATAAGATATTTTAGCTTATCTTTGATTTTAAAACAAATTAATTAAATAAGCGTATAAAAAAACCAAAAGATATTTATAACGCATTTTAATCATAAAAGCTTGCCAAATAACGGCTTAATTTATTCAGTACTTCCAATGATCGTATTTTTCAGTTGTTTCGGTTTATTTAAATACATACACGAGTTTTTCTTTTCCTTTAGCCAGTTCAGTATAAGCTTTTCGTCTTTGTTTCACCTGAGTTTTTAGACATTGAGATATTTTTATATAAAATAGATAATTTCCATAAGGCCATCATTGTATAGTGGCACATTGTCTGTTTGCAAACGCGATGGTTGTGAGTTCGATTCCCATTCGGAAAAGTGATGATATTTCAATTATTTTAATTTCCGCTCTGCGTTCAGAGCCCCTAAAGCTCGAGAATGAATTCCGCCACTCAACACGCAATGTCTCAATGATTTTGGCGCGTAAAGTAGATGTTTCTGTGCATAAACTTTGAATGTGCTTAATTACGTACTCCTCCGTCCATTTAATTTTTGTTGAAAGGAATTCAAAATCCTTCTCTCTTAACTAATAAATAGAATCATCAATATTTATACAAGGAATTATAAAACTCACATTCTTTCAATTCATTCTAAATCATGCACTTTGTAGACAAATTTCTAATTTAAATCTATACCAGTTCAATTCAAACAGCTATTATTTACGAAGCATGTGCTCGTATAAAAAAATAATAAAAATTGCAACAACAGTATTACAACACTAAATATTCAGTGCTAGGTGGTCACGCATCTCTTATCTGTGATAAAATTTCTCACGTACCTTCAATAACTGATAAATACAAGCATTACGATTAGTACATTTATGATATACTCCAATTTACGACTTACTTCAAATCGAAGACATGTGTTCAAAATAAGTTAAGTTCCATTATCAAAAGTGACCAATTAATATTTAAAATATTAGAGGTAATCTTTACTATTGTGCATTTCTATTATATATAAACTAAATGTATAAAATCCTTGGAAATTATCATATTCGATTACTGAGCCTTCCGTCATTTTTACACACTAATGGAATGACTAGAGAGAGAGAGAGAGAGAGGGATCAAATTCAGAGGGATCAATTGTTTTTGTATTATCACTGTATAGAATGCAAATTTATCCGACGTCTGACTGTAAACGCGTTTGGTTGTGGGTTCAATTCCCACTTCCAAATGGGTTATCCTTTGTTCAAGGTGTGGTATTCACTATATAAGATAATATGGTCTTACTATTTCTATTTATATTTTTAGGTCCTAGGTTCGATCCAAGGTCTTTATAGGACAAACTGGGCACTAAATTCAAATCATTTGAAGGTCCTCTTGTTTTTTTATTTCCTAAGTGTGTAAACAGTACTTTAAAAAATTGTTAAAAATATTTAAAAGCCTATCCACTATTAACGTATTTAGTAGAATATAGTATATATAAAGGCATTTCAATAACAAGTTTCATATTATTTAAAAGCCAAATAGGACTTCTCACGATTTTCAATATTAGTTGTTTATAATAAGATTTAATCTCGAACATCTCATTACCTACGGATTACGGTGTCTACAGAATCTGGTAACAATTTTAATAACTTCTTATCGGCAGAATCCGATCTTTACAAATTTGCGGAACTCTGTGTTAAGGATTAACTCTATTTTGAGCTTAGCTCGGGGCATCGTATCGTTGTCACAGCAAACATTATAACAGTATTAACGGTATACTTATCTTTTGAATAGCCACCCGCTCGCGACTTCGCCCGCGTAAACTATAGCTGTCTCGTATTTTCGGCGGCCTTTAAATAAAACAATGAAATTCCTGGAAAAACTGAAAAATGGGAGAATAAAGTAGCCTATGCTTATTTCAAGACCCTCATGTATCTCTATAAAAAAAATCATCAATCAGCTTAGCGGTTTAGCTGTGATGACGTCACAGACACAAACAATTTCATCTTTGTATATTTTACCAAAGTTACAGTTCCGCGACATATTGCAGAACAAAATATATAATTTATAACAGGACTTTACAGGATAATAAGAAATATGTCGACAATTGAATTCAAGTTGATATGAAAAGCTAATACTTTTGTGAATAGTTATAATATACATTCTAAGAAGATGATAAATAAAGATTACTATTATAGTACCAACGATCGGAATATGTGCAATACCAATTTATATCGACCATTTGCCGCACCTCCGCCACGGTTTATGCATATGTAAATTATATTATCTAACATGTAGAAGCTTATATTTTATCTATAATTTGTACATATATGGCGAAACGATGAAACATTGATAAAACGGCAGTATAAAATATATAACTTACCGTTTCATTCTTCTTCTCATACGTCTTTTCTTTTCGTCAATATATCGAATGTTGGTATATAGGACTTGTACCAGAGAATATACCATAATACTTGTACCGTATTATTTTACTGAACACTGTATATATTGCAAAGTACCCTTACGTGGCAGATTTAGGTTAATGAGATTAATAGTTAGTAGATTGTTAATAGATTTTGCTGTTAATGATAGAAGTAAAAACGGAAATGGATAGTTTTACTTATTATTTTATTATCTTTCACGTAATATTGACTTTCATAGACAAAAAATATGGATACTCAAAAGACAGTAAATCAAAATGAAATTATATTAATTCTTTTAATGGCTTGTATATTATTATAATTGTATACAATATGCAAAAAGCAATCGTCATGTAATATATTTCTTCTAGCGGCAACCACGTTTTAAAAGGCAATTGTACGACTCCACTGATAAAGCAAGCCGATGCTGTCAAAAAGCCCAGTATTCCTAAGATCCGATGAATGAGGTACACATTTCGGTCACACATATTTAAGTCTTTAGAGTATATTTTATTGCCACAATGTTTGTAAATAAGTAAGCCAGTAAATCCACATAGTGCAAAAATGCAATTCGTTACAACACCTGTTAAAAATAATTGATTTAAATAATTTCTTAAAAGGTAGGTACATAATCATTTTATTGACACACATTTCTTTGTCCACATGACTACCTTGATTAGAGATACCTTACTTTGAAAACCTAGCCGATGGCTTAAACGTTACCGCCATTGGAATATTTTTTAATGCGAAAAAATAATACACTAGATTTATATTATTAGAAACTAGATTAGAATAAAAAATCGACAAATTTCAGTTTCAACCAAAACAGTGGCCAGAGCTAAAGTTTCGGTTTCGGCTGCAAATCTTTTTGGTGGGACACTAATTATAATACAGAATAAGTTGAGCCCTCGTGGCGCATTTTGATAGCGTCTGACTGTTAACACAATGAACGTGAGTTCGATTTCCATATGGGGAAATAGTTACGTATTTATTTAATTTATCAGATCTGGGGAGATAGAGTGCCACGCCATATACAGAAATTGGGAAGATAGTGGAGCATCGAATATTTTAACATTATATTCTATCTACCCTGCTCTAAACGAACCATGGGTAAAAACATTTGAAGTGAATTAAGCAAAATATGGGACAAATAGAAATAAAAATCCCTTTAATGTCTTATTTCACAATTACACAATATTTCACAATTTAACTAGTCCATTTTAAAAATGTGAGTATTATATAGACTATAAATTTGAATTAACTTACCTAATAAAGCGTGAATGGTCAGAAAAGTTGGAAATTTCGGATAAAATGATGCTATCATGCCAAGTAACGGACATATTAGTCCAACGCTTTCTAACAATATATGCTCACGTTGGCGATCGTGAATGCTCATCGGCACTGCTGAACCATTTAAGGTGTTAAGGCTTAAAATACCTGAGGGCGTGCAAGCTTGAAACTGCAAAAACAATACACATTTACGTATGTCACGAAAGATTCTAAAACCAACGGCAACTTTCTAGTTTTTTTTATAGAAAAGCAGCTTCACGGTTTCTTCCGCTTAGCAACGTATTCGGAGAGAACCTATGTATGAAAATATTAAAATCATATTTTTATATATAAATAAAATAATAGGCAAATAAAAGCTCACCCCAATTGTACAAAGAAATATATGTAAAGCTTTTAACCAATGTTTCTTGTTGTAAGTCATTGAGTAGAACATTGCCGTTAGAGCTATAAAACACATCATCATTTGGGCTAGAACAATAGTTGCAGCGTAGCACTTCCTACTTAAGTACACACTGCTTGGTTCATCTACTAAAATAATTTTCACCGGTCCAACAAATTCTCTTACATTATCATCTATTTTGCCTTTCACACATTCTAAATTACAACCACGGCCCGCCATCAATGTTAATGCATTAAATACATATAATTAAATATATATATATATATATATATGTATATTTTTACCCAACTTTTCAATAGGAATTTTCACAATTTGACAATTACTTTAGCTTTGTGACAATTTCAATATCGTAGACATCTAATATGATTACTACTAGTAAATGTAAAAACTTTTTGTATCAAATTAAATATAGATATCATCATCATCATCTGCGGTCTTCCTTTAATGTGAGTATGTAATTTGTCATATTTAAAATTTATACATTAAAGGTAAATACTTTTGTGTAGTGCACAAAGCAAATACTATAATAATAAAGGTTTCGAAAGAAATTAAATAAATAATAAAATTATTACACAAACGAGTACACTATCATTTGTTTGCCACACATTTTAGTATAAATTGAAAGAGGCTGCTGAGATCTACTTATAGAACTGAGATCTACTATATTTATTATAACATAAAAAATTAAATTGTAAATGATAAAGCTGTAACCTAAAAACATATATAGAGAGGAATTTTCATAAAAATATGTGTAATTCATATATTATATTCGTCTTCCATAAAAAGGTTGAATAAGTTCAGAGATACCATAAGCTCGTAATTCTCTTATAACGGCGTAAAAAGCGGCTGAAACCGCACCGTCGTCATCCCCTGTCGATCATGCCATGTGAAACTATTATTTATTCATCGTATTTTTTTTCTGTACCTTAGGGTTTAAAAGTCATATTTATACTTTTTCAAAACAAATATAAGTCGGAATATGCTGCCGATTTTTTTTTATTGTTAATTCTGAGATAAAGTCGTAATCCACCCAAAATTACATTTCCTTAGATGTTTTTCCTTCTAAAATGATAGTACGATATCATTATCTTTTATTATAGGTAAGATACAGGGTTTTGCTTTTTGTTACAAATATAAGAAATTAATGAGGCCCTTGTTATCTTTTTAGTACGATATATCATAAGCTCCATTTATTTGCAAACGATAATAACAATAACTGTATTAATAATAATAATGATATTTATTTAAGAAATTTATTTGAATAATTTAAATACATCTTACGTAACGTACAGTACAACACAGTATTAATAATGTAGGATGCGTTCATAGCGCAATTCAACGTGCCTGACTGACCACGATGGTAATGAGTTCAAATTTTAAATACTAGGACTATTTATATTTAAAATATTTTTATATGCTTGGTTTGGTTAGACAATAGGGATTAAATTTGGGAAAAAAATAGAGAGCGGATTGGGTTTTCACATGATTCACGTACTATTTGTCTGCTATACAAAATTCAAGTAACCAAAAAAAATTAATATCTCTCTGTGGTTGACTATTATACGCTTCAAAAATACCCGAAGACTATTTTTTTTCAGCTTTACGCTTCCTCCCGCATATTAAATGCTTAGTACATATAATTAAGCTAAGCTATTCGAGGATTCGAGATATTGCGTGTTAAGTGGCGTAGCTTAACGCCGCGCCAACCAGCTACAGCTACAGCAAATAGCGGTAAAATGAAAACATTTTTAACAAAAACAACCCCCTGAGTGGGAATCAAACCCACAACCAATCTCGTTTACAGCCACGATGGCCTTAGAATCATAATATAACTTTTAATCGAACAGCAAGATGTTGCAAAAGAAAAACAAGCAATCATCTCCAACAGCGCTGCAAAATAGACGGCACCTATAAACATCGAGAAATATACTCTGCATATAAAAAAAAACATTTGAAAATTATTATTGATATCTCGAAGGAATCAATTTGAAAAACAGTACCATAAAGTACTAACCGAAGAAATTAATTCGATTGGCAAAGCAATTACGAGCAGTCACGACGCCTACTGATTCATGACGTTTATTACTATATAAATCATCGGGCCAAGACGTGTGAATTTACATAGCCCGTTAAACCAATAAACTAATAAATTGATTTTCTTGTACGTTTTCGTACTATTTATTATAGAAATGTTCATTTTAGGGGATACGGTTTTAATATTGATAAGATTTTGTAATGACATTTGATTCAATTTTCTTCATTATGTCTGTGTTGAGAGGGCAAAAGGAGATAACGTCACATATTGCTATCTATAAAGGTAATTGTGGTCTGACTGTAAACGTGATTTGGGTTCGATCCCATCTTGGGAATGATTGTATTTAAATTATCCATTTCTCCACTCTGGTAAGGCAAGAGTCGTTGAGTTGCTCCAATCAATACACATTGTTTCCAATTCGGACAGGAAATGGAGAACAGAGTGTCTTGACACTAAGCTCTCTCTGCCTACATACTGCCATTGTAAGATAAAGGTAATACATTCAAAATTGGATGTATATTTCTTATCTTACTCTTAAAAACCACTTATATAATATTTTACCTTTAAAAATTACGTCACAGTGATTCAATTGGAGCAAATCTCACTGAATGCATGGATTATAAGTTAAAGTTCAAGAGATGTTATGATGGCGCACTTAGAACTTATTCGGCTGGCCGGTTAGAGGTTGAACCCTCTGATGTAGTTAAATAGTAACACTCACTTTCCTGAAATGTATGTAAAGATACAAAATATAAAAAAATCAACAAATACAATATAGGGCTAATAAATGTGTGTTGTTATATGTAATATATACTGAAGCCAATATCAGTATACCACAGATTGCTTTAACTAAACCTTACGTGACTATCCCTTAAGAAAGAATATATGTGTGAAATCTTCTTGTTTGCTTTATCCGAAAAGGAAAATAAGCCATAATGAACTCGTCTGTTTCCCGTAAGGCTATAATAGTCATATTATTACTTTCACCCTTTCCTCATCTTGCAATAAGGCAAAAAAGTATGTAGTCGTAACAGCGTGTGTATACGCAGAATAAACAAAAGCTCCAATAAGTACCCGACAGACCACAAACCCAGACAAAATACCGAGAAGTCTCATCTACAGGGGTGCATATTTATGAAATTCTACCTAAAAGAAAAAGTTTGGAAAAATCTTCACATGTAACTCGTATTGTAAAATATGAGCTCTCGTCCTCCTACGATAGATGAATCGCTTAAAAGCATTGTCTTGTATTTCTCTCGAAATGAGATGTTTCGAACAGCTCTTTGAACGTTTCTTGTTAGAAGCTACTGCTTAGTACCTCTCGTAGTCATCCGTATACGTAGTTGGGCACTCATACCTACATAATTTACACTTTGAAGTGTTTCAATATGTAAATAATAAATAAATTCGAACTCTTCGTTGTTATTTGTTTCAGTTTATATTTGCTTTTTAATTCAAGTTGCGAAGTTTGTATATAGTTGCTTTCAAACAATAATGTAATAATGAGATGGCGGAACTTGTAAAAGTTGACAGTCGTATATATGACGTGAACATAATTTAATGATGTGTAGTACAGATAGAACTAAAAAAGTTAACTTAGGTTCTTTGGTCATTTTAAATTAATTAACATTTTAAGAATCAAAATTGAAATAAATGTACCAATCACAATAAAACACTTTATTGAGAAAATGTAATATAAATACGGTGGGATAACTTAACTTTGTTGATTGATGCTATAAATCTCAATCAGCTTTTATAAGACTTGTTTTGTTAATAATTGAGATGAATTTGAAACTTAAAGAATTTGGGACAATTTGAAAACAAAAATATTACTATTATTAGGCCATATACAATCACCCGTCATTATACGTGCAACTGCTGATTTATATATTTACTATGCGGAAATAATGAACTAATTAATTGCATATAAATTATAAATAGCTAATTATTGAACATTATTTTCAGCTGTTGACAATATTTGTGCTAAAATAAAAGACTAGTGATATTTATTATATTTAAGCTTACTTAGGTCTATGGTTACTATATACATAATTCAATCTAGTTTCTTATCAATTTTATTGCGAATTATAAAATATGAGAAAACCAAATTGTACACGCATACATGTTTGTACATGTAACACTAAATCATTCAAAAAGTATAATTATATACAGTGTGATTCAAAATCAAATATACACAATAGTTTTCACATAAAATTGAATTCAAGTTGCATAGACTACTGTATTACGGCAACGATAGATTGAAATTCTTTAAAATATTTATGGTGCGCCAACATGCTACCAAACGCTCTCCTCAATTTATGCCTTACTCTGCACCGCTCTATATTGCACGATACACGCTGCCTAAATTACTGGCAACACCAGGAAGGAACATAACTCACACTCCAGCATTATTAAAGCTGCCGTTCGCTTTCAATTTACAAACATTTTTGTCTCATTTTCCAAAGAGGTTTTGTTTCATTTAGTCTATATGGAATGTAGGTCCTGGCCTATTGTTTTCGCACCGCATTGTGATATTCAGTAACAGTGGACGAGCTATTTTCATTCACTATTATGTGCTTTTATTATTCCCATTGTGGGCGACACTTACATATAGCTTATTAAAGCTCTAATGCATCAGAATGGTATAGTATAGTCTTACCCAACATATGAATATGTTAGACTTGACGCAGTGATTGTCTGAGTTTCAACTTTCTGACCAATGTAGTAGTTTTAATATTTTTTAATTAAATATACTAGTCTTGTTTGTTTTCACGTTAATATTATAATATCTAAATCATCTCTGTCGTTTCGTTTATAGCTATGGTTTCTCATTAACCTCAGAGAATTAAAGTCTATTATATATAAACCTATGATCAATTAATTTAACCTGTGTCGATAACCCTCTTAACGAGCCTTAAAAGGTCATTTTGTACTTGGCAGTGGCGGCCAAGCTGTGGTATAGTGATGCTAATCATAATTAAGTATTAGGGATGTTAACATAAATCACCACATTGATTTTTATTAAAAGCAAATAATAACAGTATGATAGTAAGACATTAAAAAAACATATTTAGAAAACGTATAAAAATATGAACGAAGCGGGATTTGAACCCGCGCTTCTTGAAAACCGTTCAAGATATAACAATTTTTAGTCTATAATTTATAGACAAAAAAGGTTTAGAAACAAACATTACTAATGAGACTTGAGAATTTGTATGAAGTCAGTTAAATGTATCTCTGTATTTGTATACTTTTTATGCCACATTCTACTCACACTATTTCGGAATATATCTCCCATTATTTTCCATTTCATAGATTGCGAGCTGAGGAAAATATTTCTTTGAATAGGATTCGAACAAAGGTATATGTACATAGAAGTAAGGACAGAACACGCAAAGGTGAACCTACCTACCTTCGCGTTCAATCAGATATGGCTCCACTACACCGTCAAAGTCATAGTGATATTTTCTCAAAAACTAATTATAGTTTTGCTTCCTCTAAATACTTGTAAATTATATGTTTTAATATAACTAACTTTTGTTATAATTCATTTTTGCTTACAAATGAAATTGAGAAATTATTTAAATTTAAATTTAGTCAACATTTTTAAAAGGTACGTGTCTGGTGTAAAAATATCTTATCGTTAAACTTAGCTTTTTCCTATTATGTACCTACGTTGTTTTGTACAATTCCATTAGATTGAAATACATGTATGTGTTTTTAATAAAAAACTTTTCCCATTCCACAGAAAACCGAATATGCTTCATAGCCGCAAAACTACATCACAAGTTGCTTCGATTATAGCTTTCACGTTTTCATCGGCTGCCAAAACTGCATTTACCATTATAACGATTGCCAAAAATTTTGTCCAAGTTATAATTTCGATATGCCGCTTTTTGTGCCGGAAACGAGCGGACGCTCTAGATAGAAATGATAGGAATATTTTTCCACTTATTATTTTTAACAGTTATTTCCCCCTGACACGTCGCATCGTTAGTGGGGCGACCCCCAGGTGCCGCCCTTCATTAATCTTATTCCCCGCGCGCGGAACTCTAAGAATCTTAATTTGAAGTTTCGACGCTCGTCTTTATTAGAAGTATGCGAAAAGAATTTGCCAGTATTCATCAAAATGAGATAACGGAATTGTTTACCAATTTTATATATTGTACTCTACGAAACCGAAAGAGGGTTTTATGTTTAAAAGTAGACATCGATATCGAATGGTTACCGAGCTGAGCCAATGCTGATGCATTCGCTTAGCTCTATTTTCATGTGATTTTGATAATATTGATATTTGTTTTTTCTAAAGTAGTTCTGGCAACCGAACTATACTAGACAGACACATTTAAACTTTCATTTGTGTTAGCTATAAAAGTTACTCTTTTTCCATTTCTAAATATCATAAATATTAGTGGAGTGCCTGAATTTTCTTTTTAGTAAGATTTATATATATCATATTATATAATTTATGTAATTATATTATATATTAGTAAAATTTTAAAAGAAACGAAAATTTATTTCACTATACTACACGCAAGTTTCAATTTATGGTGGATGAAAAAAAAGAGTTGCTATTGGGGAAAAGCGTAAGCAGCTTTTTTAGCACTAGTTATCCCCACACTACGTTATAAAATGTAAGATAAAAAGCTAAATCTCTTTATAAATTTACTTAATTAAGCTCACACAAACTCTTTGCTACAAAATAATATTTACTAAACTTAAAATATAACAATATTAAAGATGCAGTGTAACATGAAAAATTTAAGTACCAAATATATTTTATAAAGAACAATTCCTATTCTTAAATAGTACCCATAAATAATTCTGAACGAAAGTTTATATTTTTCCAGATAACAATTTCCAAGAACAAAAGTTGAAAATTTTACAATTCTTTTATTTGTTCCGGCGCTATATTTCTAGTACGTTATAATAACTTAAATATATACTTAATTGAACTTTCCACTGTAAGTTACAAGCGCACTGCAAGTTAAACAGAACTTGGCTTTAAGTGAGATTAAAGTTGTTCAGCTATGACACTACTTTTAGTTCCTTGCTCAAGAAAATATGACTTATCCTTGAACTAAAACATACAAAACAAGAGCAACTATTTGAGTCCTATTATCTATGATTTGAGTCCTATTATCTATGATTTGAGTCCTATTTTCTATGATTTGAGTCCTATTTTCTATGATATTTTCTATGATAATACATGTCAAGTAATAATTGAGTAGTAAAACACAATGATACAATTAATAATAGCGGCTTAAATATTAAATTTCCGTTTTAACCTACGGGCGCCTTTGAATATAAATATAACCTGCATGGTGTCAGATTTCAATAACATTCTAAATAAAAAATACACTTGATTGTACGATTGTACGAGTTCCGACATGGCACTAACGCAGCAGAAACTGCTCGTTATGTCAATGTAGCATTTAGAGAGGATATGGACGCAGGAGATACGAACGCACCGTACGTTTTTGGCTTGACCGCGTTCATAGTGGAAATTTCGACTTAAAACTGAACTACGAGGTATTGCTGAAACTAAGGTAAATAAAGATGAAGGTGATGGTGGAATCTGATCAGTACCAAACTACTAACTAATTAGCGGTATGATTCGATGTTAGCACAATATAGTCCCGTTTGCAACAAATTGGTAAAATAAAAATTTTGCAAGGAAAAAAAAAATATTCCCAAGAAGCAGAGTTCTATAGCAAGGGCTCAAATTATCATCCAACTATATAGCAGAAATTTATAAATCACGCCGGTAAGTACTTCGATTAAATAAATATATTTTATCACAGAACAAAAGTTTTAATTTTTCTTAACGTTACAGCAATTTCATTCTTAATATGAACTAATGGCTTATTATAAAATAAAGGGTACCATAGCGTAAGTTACTTTATACAAAACTCTATGTCATATACGGTCTGTACACTTTTGTACACTTTGCTGTGAAGTATAATATTGTGTTTAGTTTCTTTAATTAGTGTTATTTCCTTCACTTATTAATAGGTATATATATATTATGTAGGCATCACTTGCTTCGTAGTTTACTTTAATGTGAAGAATACACGAAAATACATCATGTACATATAGAACATAATTTAAATTATAAAGCAGTATGAATTAATATAGTACCACTAAGATGTAGCATCGACCAATGTGCACATAAAGGGTTTCAAGTGTTTCTCAGCGCACGACTTGCTGATGCAAGCCGTGAGTTCTTAATGAAGTTTAAAGTTCTCTTTATTGTTTCAAAGCCTAGAACATACCTAGTTGCCATAAGTTCTATTATAATTTAATAAGTTTGAGTTCACTGCAGTATCGAGTATCGTGGTCGACCTCTCAGAACATTGGACTTGCTCTAAATTAATTTTTAAGTGTATATAATAAGTTTCGTTATTGTATGCTTCATTATGTAGTTAAAATGTATCTTACAACCAAATCCGTGTAAAATGATTAAAATGTAAAATTGTGAATATTTTATATCTCGTATGACTGACTTTTGTTTAAAACTAAAAAAGCATGTTTTATTTCAAACATTTTCCTAATTACTTTTATAAATTTTGAAAAAAAGAATATTATAGGAATGTTATAGTTATTATTTGCACAATATTTATATTTAATTGTAATTTACAAATTCATTTTAATTGCCATTCTGCTACACACGTTTCTTAAGTGCAAACGTGTTGTTGTATTATTTTTTTAGTTTCACGTTTTATCCCGCATAGCAGGGTGGTCAGAGATAACCTAGGGACTCAGAACACTCCGTTCTCCACTTTCACGCCCGAAATCTAAATATTATGATTTGACTGGCAGAACCCAACGCCACGCCTTACCATCAGAACGGAAAAATGAAAATAGTTTAGTTATTATCATGTCCTAAGCGGAAATCGAACCAACAACCATTGCGTATAAAGTCCGACGCTATAACACTGCGCCACGAAGCCGAGTTTATAAAGTCTCCTCGGTATTTTTAAACAAAACATGGCATGGTATATACAAATTTTGTAACATAGTAACTGTAAACAGGGAAACTATATAATATGCTAAAAAACCTTCATATTTACACTATAAAGCCATATTTTTGTTTTTGTTTCATATATAAATAATAATTATAAGCCATAAAAGTTCACTCCCGTGCAATCAGCACATTATGGGGTAATGTTGTTAAATTTTTATTGGTGCCACTTATAGTAATGTGATATTTATGGCGTAGAAAAGGCCCCTGAAGTTTATTGTTTCATGCTTGAGGAGAGACGATGAATAAACTTAGCAATTTATGCTAGCTGTAAACTCCGTTCGTAAACTGAGACTCGTTTAGTGTTTGCATATATTTTACATATTATTTATGTATGTAAGGCACCTTTTTATTGTCATTTTAAAAATGTATCAATAATTTAAGAACATTATCTCTAGACTAACAATACTGGCATTACAATAAATAATATTGAAATTGATTTTATGTACGTATAATTATTTATAACAAAGCATAAGTAAATATGTGTAAGTGTAAGTGTTTTGTATATTCAAAAGAAAATGAATTATTAAGATTTCGGCAGCAAAAAAATATACAATATATATAGGTTCTATTACAGGTACTTTTTAATATTCAGTCTCGAGCCACCAGTGAAGTAGACTTAGAATCACTCATTATTCTGTACAGTGTCTAATCTGTTTAGGACGCAGCGTGCCACATGATTCTTGCCAAAACTATGTTTTCGACTTAATTAGCGCATAACTAACAGACAGAACATGTGCTTTTGGTTTTCAACTGTTAATTATTCGTTAAACGTCGACAACGATCTGTAAACGTGCTCTGTCACAAAAATAAAGTATAAAGAAAATATTATTGTATTAAAAAAACAAAAGGTTAGCTGTATATTAGTATTTTTTATGATCGCTGTATATTAGTATATTAGTATCTTAGTATTTTTTTAAGAATGTAATGAAATATAATAATACACTCGACATTGTTAATTTGGTTGTTAAGTTGACATAAATTGATAGATTGCCTATATAAAATCACAGTATAACCAATGTTTTAGTTAGTTCAGCTAGGTCAATGTCATCGTTATCCATCATTTACTAGACGTAATGCCCAGGACATAGTGAATCTTTGCCGAGTCAAATCATTTATCATGTATGTGTCAATATTTTATAGATTAAACTGAAATGTAAAAGCAACATGACCTACTGTTACGACGTAGAAATCAAAATTAAAAAGAAAATAAATTAAAAGGAACAAAAACACAACCATAGTTGGACTATACAGTGTACACGCGATTATTTAGATTTGAATCCACACTGTAGGAATAGTTTATATATTCATTCAAAAAAAAATATTTCTTCTCGTTTGCTTTCAGGTAAACTCCGACGTCAGGTTCCGTCATTCAACATATGAGTGAAAAGATAAGCACGAAGGAAAATTTTAGAGACTTGTGCGAATTACGAAAACAAAGTACTATATAAACTGAATAAGTTTTAAATCAAATTTAAATATTTTAATGTGAGAAACATTAAAGTATTTTCGGATAATACCCGGATAGCCTCGCCTCAGTGCGATAGTTGGCCCAGTTTTGAATATACTATATTAGGTTCGTTAGTGGTGCCAGAGCTTTATAATAATTGTAAGGATCCAATCCCAAGGACCTTGGTATTATTGAAATTGTCAGCATAGACGTACACATTTTGTCGGTAGGAGCGAAAGTATTCCACTGTAAAACTTCGACAGGCATTGATATTATATTAGGAAGTCATTTTTATTGAATATTTTTATTACTGATTGTAGTTTCACTCTACATTTTTACATATCATATGCCTAGTCTAGACTAGTTGAACTAAATGTCTCGTGCTGGTACACTGAGACAGAATTAATTTCGCGGGTGGTTTCTTTTATCATTTATAGGAAAATACCATAAAAGAAAAAGAGAAAGAGTGACGTGTAATCTATTGAAACTTGGAGGCGCAGGCTCCTGAAAGAAGTACCAGCTCGTTGGACTACAATGGTTAAAGCTTTCTTGAAAAAAAACAGGTAGAGGTCCAATCAAACAGGATTCACTCAAAACCATTATTAGTTCTGTTCACGTATATATAGATATAATCAAATTATTTAACCTACAAATTCTATCTGTAATAATTAATCCAAATATAGAAATAGCTCAGCCATTACCATGGGATGTAATGGCGAGCTAAATTCAATTAACTCAAAGTACACAAAGTAAATACATGAAGCATTAAAGGCAGTATGTGTGATATTTACTCAGGGATTTAATATTCTCGGATATTCCTGTAGGCGCTATAATGTAACAGACCCTAATCGTAACGTAACTTTGTGCTACCAATAAACATATATAAACGTGTGTATTTCGTTTAGCTATTTGTTAAAAAGACTAATTTTATTGTTAGTGACATCGATCTGGAATAAAATGTATTTATCAGGTTATATTCATAAGATAATTACTACGGGTATATCTTTTCTTCCAGTTCAGTAAGCTGCTGAATTTGAATTGAGTACAATCTATAAAGAACTATAAGCACAAAACTGTAAAAAATATATAGAGTAATTTATGCCTTATTATTAAAAAAATATTTTTTGAATTTATATACCAACAAATACACATACATTACATTACAGTAGCACGCCCAAAAAATAAATTAAAAACGAATTAGTAAAGAGTACCTTGCAACATTCAATTTGTTCTTAACTTTACAAGCACGTTACAAGCATTGAGTATGTGAAAAAATAAAATATATTTAATAAAAACAATTTTCTGAGTGAGATTTCTACGCACTAACTAGCTGAAACGTATGGACGAAGGTGTAAGTCCCAAAATTAGTATTTCAGGATAATTGAGTTCTAAACTTTTCGTCAATAGTTTAATAGGCCATCGTGGCACGTTGGGACGTCTGATTATAAACACGATTGATGGTGGGTTAGATTCCCACTCAAGCAATTATTATATTTACAATATTTTCATTTCTCCGCTGTGGTGATAAGACAGAGCGCGCCATTGAATTCCGTCAGTCAACACGCAAAAATTCGATTTTGGGCAGAAAGTGGAGTATTTGTTGCGTCCGCCGCCGTCGTCGTCGTCGTCTTAGGTGGTGGAGCGAAGAAATGATATTATTTTAAATATAGTCATTTCCCCAAATGGGAATCGAACCCACAACCAATCCAACGTTTACAGTAAGACGCTGTCCCACTGCGCCTCAAGTCAATCGCTTTACACTTACAGCATAAGGAAAATAGGGCATCGAAAGCATACGTTGTATACGTGTAGGTAGTATCGATGATAAACGACTATTTTGGCGACCATGGACTTTGTGCTATACTAAATATTGTTAGAAACGTTTTTTTTATGAAACGGAGATGTATATTTGATGGATGTGCTAGTGACGTATTGCATATACGAAATATGCTCGTAAACTTGACAAATTGTAGATTGACTACATGTGACAGCGATGTGCTAGCAAAGGAAAGAAAACCGACGTATAGGAAAACGGTAGTTAGTCGTAAGATTTTCTACGATTTGCAAACAATATAATTATGTTGAATTTATTTAGAACTTATTACAGATAACGTGTAACAGGAGAACAGATGCCCCTTAGGGCGGAAAGGTTATCGAATGGCGACCACGAACTGGACCACGCTACCATACCAGGTGTCCAACTATCTGGTCAAGGTCGCCGGAAGCCGCTGGATACAGTAATCGAAGGATCGACCGTCATGAAGATTTTTGGGAGGAGACTTTTATCCAGCAGTGGGCGTCGAACGGATAAGACGACGAAGTGATGGTAATAATTAACAGAGCTAATAAATATACAGAGGTACAGAGAAACACTGTCAATAGACTGTACTAAAAAATAAGTCAAACGCATATTATGTCTATAGGAAAGACTTAAATAGTAAAATACATATTTTAAATACGTATAAAAATTTGAACGAACTAGAACTCTAGAACGAACAGTTCTCAAGAGGCACAGTATTTTTCAATTTCGTAAGTGTGCGAATAACACTTTAAAAACAATATTTTAAAAAAACTAAAATAGTACATGTAATGGTGTTATGTTACTCATAATTTACTTTTTTACGTAGAATAAATAAACGTCTAAGTATTCTGATTTTCATTCTCTTCTTTTTCATCTCATACTCTCGTTTCCATTTTATCCTGTGCAAACTGCACAGATCTTGAACGTTATTTTGAATCTATAAGCACTCCACTTTTCAACTCATTTAGAGATACTTAAAAAATATGAAAGCTATATTAAAATATAAATACTTCCCATTATTATTGCATACAGCCAAACACGGCTTTACTTCTCCACGACTAATCTAATTTCTTATTCTGCTGTGCCATTCTATGAAATGTATATAGAATATTTATTTATAAGCATGTCATTCAATGATATTTACGTACATTTTGTTCATACATTGAATTGTCCAGAAATACAACAATATAGTGTTTAATTAAACTTTGGGTCTTGAAAGTGGCATTTCGACGTATTATAAATGTTTTACAATAGGCGCTCGAGTATACTCTCGACGGAACAGCCTTTAAATTGTATGTGCTTCTAGAACAAAATCATATTTACCCTACAACATACATACAATATAGACAGAAAAGTGACATCCTGATTGTATTAAGAAAGTTAATTATATTTTTCCTTAATTAGATTGCTTAGATTAATAAAACCTATATTTGTTAGTGCTACACTTTGTATCTTATTAAAAAAGTATAAAAATCTATAAAAATAATTATTAAAGTACTTTTTACTTTTAACAACAAATGAATTTAATGTGTAAATTAATGAATATAGAGTTCAAAACCTATACACAAAGATATACTTATCTGTAAAAGTATTGATTTCTACAAATATATTATCTTATAGAGAATGTGCGTCATTGCAATTGCAATACTCATGGTTTAACGCCAGGGGCTGGGCAGTAATAGGACAAATGAGATTAGGGCTCTAATTCCTTGATTGATGCAAGAGCACCCCTTCCTACGCGACAGTATGCATAGTAGATACATTTGAAATCACAATGCCCAATGTTTAACTAGAAATGATTTTATACGGTAATTTATATGATACTTATGTATGTTATATATTACATTATATTATTTAAATGAATATATTTTTATAATTTTTTTTCAACAGTAGGTATATGCAAAAATATATATTTAATTTTATTAAAAATATATTAATGATACATTCCTATGTATATCCCAACACCAAGTAGAAAAAAACACAATGCGTACGAATTAGAAAAACTGATAAGCGCAGACACAGTGGCTATTTTTTAACCTTGCAATTTGCGCTGCGGACGATCGCCCGCGCGGCTGTGACGGCCGTCTGCAGGGCGGCTGCAGTGGCTCACTCTCCTTGGGCGGCCACAAAGCGGTTTTGGTTTTTGTTTAGTAAAAAAATGTATTATACGGTAACTGGTTATATTATAGTGTATACTAGTATGTTCCTATGATTTTTTCAATCCGTATCCGTATTTATACACATACGACCATTCATAATAATCTTCAGAATTGTTCAGGACAACCAATATGTAGTGTTAGAAGTTCTTCCAGTATTCTATTATTTATTCGCTGTCTAGGCCGAGCGTCAAAAGCGGTGCGCGGTTAATATTTCACAGCGCCGACGTTAAGTCGACGGAGATTTATGGAGCGGCAATAGCCTCTGTTTCACAATTAACAAGCCGGGACACGCCGTCCGATGGACCCTACTGGTGGTAATTATGCGTAATTTGAGTATCAATTCATAACATTTCAGTTTAAGCCCCACCGACACAAGTTTAACTTATTAACCTTAGGAAATTTTAAATTTAAAACATCCTTATTATACGCTTAAATACGCCATGGTACTGTACATGCGCTTTTACAGACTTCATTAATGTAACAGTTAAAATCCGTTGCGAAAGTTCTTTAAAATGAAAGAGAAAGTAATAACTTTGCTACTTTCCTTGTATCAATTTTATCACTTTTGTATCGTAAAATTTCAGTTTTTGCCTCATACATTTAAATAATATAATGAACATTAGGCCATGGATTCGATTTCAAAATCAAGCTAAATCAAAATAAGGAAAACAAAAAATAAATAAAACAACCATTAGTCAATCGAGCGTACGACCCAAATACTGACAGCTGAACAAATGAGTTAGTTATACAAAATAAATACAAACCCGAATTTTCAATGTAACACATTTTTTGTTTAAATATTCATGTAACTTTACAGGTGGTAAATTTATTTATAACTTCAAATGTTAGTACAATAAAAGCATATTACAAGTTGCAAATGTAATTCAATGTAGGTACAATGCTCAGCCGCTACATTCTGCTCCACAGTTTTACCGCAATACAGTGCAGCAGCTTCTGGATGAGTAGCGTTGGAAAAACAATATTTTCTCCATAGATTGGCGTAAACGAATAGAGAATTCTACCAAAATACTGAAAATAATATCCAATTATATTAATCAAGTACATAATTTATTGCTTTCTTTTAAGAACATTAAGATAACGTTCCAAGAAAACTACACAATTTTATTTTTTTAGTTACTGTGACGTTATTGTATAAATTAAGTATATGTGTATTATAAAATTAATAAATAATTAAATTAATTATTTATCCCAAATTGATAGAAATTTCGGTGCCAAAAGCTGAACATTATAACGCTGTTATGGGCGTTGAGATAAGCCTGAGAATATATACGCTGCTTACGAGTTCAAATTTCACCCGTTTATATTTATAAAAAAGGCGTTTCCTCGGCCTAAATAAATAAATTGTAGCATCAAGTAGTACTGTCTCTAATAAGGCGGATAGAATCAAGATGAAAAAAAAAACAATTTTGTCTAAAAGTATTTAAGAAATGTATATATTAAGATCTATTCAATGGACATGGCATGGCATGTGCTATGGAGATGCGTAAAACCATACATAGCCAACCAACGACGTTTATAAACACAAAGTAACGAGAATTTTAAACTACAAAAATGTAAAATAATATACTTTAATTAAGAAATTAAACGGCAAGTGAACCAGATAGTTTTTCCAGATAAAGTCAGCTGTGGGCTGTACCTACGATTGTTAAGCATAGTTCGTAATCTGTATACACGTCACGACAATTTTCATAACTTCACAAATGTTTTTTTGCTAAAGTGTTTAACCCAGTTTGTAAGGTTAAACCAAAAGGTTTTAATGCGACCTACATATTTTATGTACTTTTTTTGTTCAAGTAATTTACTGCTTTAGATCTTAATTTGTCATTCATATTTAGAATACAGATTTTACTAAAGCTCTATATAATTTAGATAATAATTCATTTTAAAGACTATAGTAAATAAAAAAATGTAACGTTTATAAATAAAATGCTAACAGATGCCGTTAAATAAATTAAATTGCTGACTTAATTTCTTTACAGAGAATTACCCTTTTCCAAACTTTCAGTTCTACTTCAACAATGCATAATTAGTTGTGAATTCTAAATCGCCCTATAGTTTATTTCTATAGAAAGATAATAAGCTCATATATTAATTTGGACTAATTTAAATATGGAAACATTAAACAAATTCATATGAAATTTCCCTGATGTTAAGTTTAAAATAATTTAAATAGTATCTTTTAAAATTAATAAATAACTTTAATATGTAGTATATAAATATGGAATTGCATATATATAAATAATATAATGCCAACAAGTAAAAATTAAATAGAAATTTTCATTTCAGTATAAATTTTTGCTAGTAGACACGTTTACGCACATACCTTACACCTTATACAAATTGTTTTTGTAATAGATAAGTTATTGATTTTATTTACTTCTAATTATTTTTTTACTTTACAAACTCATTATAAAAAAGATGTCGTATTCAAATATTTTAGCAGGAAAGTAGTTTTAAAACAGTATTTAATAATTGAAATTTATATTCTCTATAAATTTTGACTAAAACCATCAAATTCATTTAATATATGACCTTAATTTTTAATCTATTCATGTTTTCAATCAACAATTCTATAAAACAAGTGTTCTATATTTGCAGATACTCCTATAGTTAAATAATAATTTGTTTATCTCACATGGCTGACATTACTATATTCGTTCGCATGGAAGTTGAAGTCTCAAATGAAGTCTCATATACGTATTTCATAAGAAAACGAAAAGATTAAGTAAAAATAAATTTGATGAATATAGTTGTATGATTTACATTGAATTGATGACATTGAAATTCGTAACTCTTTACATTAATAGACACAAAATTACATCTAATAATCACTTATCATCGCCTAAAGACATCAAAACTTGTCATTATAATAAAAAAAAAAAATCTTTATGCTCTTTTTCTCAATGTAAACTTCAATTAACTTACTTTCACAAATATCGTCTGTCCGTCTGTCTGTATGTCTTTCGTAAAAATCGGTAGAAAATTGTTCCTTTATGTATTAATATAATAATTTAATAAAGCAGGTTCTGCACATATCCCCTTAAGCAACGTGCAGTAACCGTAAGGTGAACGCTGTAACGTGCTATGATTTAGTTATCTTATGTATTTAGTTCCGACGGTAGTACTGCAGCGCTAAATTGAATATCTTAGATGATATGAATTTAGAATATGCCTGGATGTAATTTTTAATAATTTACTAAGTCTCTTGAGACATGAAAACCATTTACCTATATCATAAATTTTCACGTTAGTATTCAATCCCACAATTGACCCAGTAATAAGTCGAAGACATATTATTATTATTAGTATTAGTTTTTTAAAACGATTACCGATAAGTTAGTAATCTGTAGTCTTTTTATAAAAACATATGTGTACATATACATAAGTAAATTCATATATATATATATATATATATGTATATATATATGTACCGTCCTTCCGGCTAGAATGACTTCAATATTACAACTTTTTTTTATAAATTTTTAAAGCGCTCTTATCGCTAAGCCATGCTCTTATCGATAAGCCATCCAGCTGTGTGGAAATTCTTATACGCTTATTACAACAACGACAACATCAGTCAGAGACTCAAGTCGGAGTGTCATTTCTGAGCGCTTGGACGTTTTTCAAGAGGCGCGGGTTCGAATACAAATCAGCTGCGTTCAAATTTTTTTATATGTTTTCCAAAAAAATATAGCAATTTCCCAAACTACATTTAAAGTATAATATTTTAATTGTATAAAGAAAAAAAAAATTATATGTATAGTAAGATGCACTTAAATATTAAATTTTATATAGTTACCTAACGCGTATACACATATATGTATGTGGAATTCACCATATAACGTAAGGGAAATATCTTTTGCACCCAAATTGTCGCATTTTCATTGAGCTAAACTTTTTATGAAAGCAAAGTGCAAATGCAAACTTAGTTTATTACTTTCGCCGTAGAGCTAGCAATAACTTCTTAACCCCAGTTGACGTAAGGGTGAATAACTGTGTTGACAGTAGGAAAACTTCCACCCACAGTGTTGTTACGTGACGAAGAGTTTCCTTAAACCCGATAGAAAACTCTACCAATAAACTATATACTTACGTACAATATCGTTAATGTTAATATCATAATAATATTATTGTATTCTGGCACAAATGTATTACCTGTGGGATAAGAATATTTTCGATTTCATTTGTGTAAACTGTATTATGATCTATACTTATTGGTAAACTAAATCTATTAGGAACTAGCGACCCGCTCGCGGCTATGCCCGCGTTGACTATAGCTATTTCGTATTTTTATAAAGCAATGAAAAAGTCATCCTGTGACTGTCAAATATCTCTATTCAATGGTTCAGACATTGATATTGCAGATATTTGCATCGCAAGGTTTTCTTCAATAATTTTCTTGTAATTAGAACCACGGTATTAAACGGATACGGATATAACTGTAAATGTGCGTGTGTACTTCAAAAGTTTTTGAAAAATTGTGTAGTAGTCCTCTATTACGCGACAAAATACACGTAAAAGACTAGAGTTTTAATGAAAACAAAATCATTACTACATATATTATAAAATATGTAAATAATTCTAGATTCAAATATGTAAAAAAGTTAATTTCGGTAGAATGCAGATCTTTCATTTCGTTGTTGCCGTCGATACGTAAAACATATTCATAAATAAAAAGAAATTTCTTACACTGTTGACGGAAATTATTTAAAATTCATCAAGATTTATTTCATACACTCGGTTATAAACTTTTTTGTTTTTTTTTAACTTCATCTTAAGATATATTTTAATATAAAAAAAGATATCAAGACATTATAATGTATCTCTCGTTGAGTTTATTTAATATAATAATTGACGACGGGTAAATATGGAGGACTCACAAAAGCACTGTACGCAAAACCATCTTGCGACCTGTTCCAAATAGGTCTCCTGTGTACAACCTGCAGGCGTATCCGCCAAATACATCATTTGAAAGCACGAGTCAAAGGGTTTCGGCGAGGCCCAGACTCATCATTTTAAGGACGAATTGAAAGTTGAAACAAACGCAAACTACAAAGCAAGCATGGATCATTATAGCAATGCGAAAGAAACTAACCAAAATCAACCGCTGTATTAATTAAGCTAGCTACTAGCTACACTGAATGCCGGCTCTTGACCTGTTTTACGTCACTCGTAAATTTAAGCTGCTCCTGTCCCAAAAGCAACGCTGCAGTGAATGTAACATACGTTGTTACACAGAGTGCACGATGCATTGTTAAATATATGTAAAATATCGTATAATTTTAGTGGTATGAAAACATTATATAAAAGTATTGAAAAAAATGAAATAATTAATTGGAGACCACTGTGGCGCAGTGGCGTATGACGGTAAACGTGATTTTGACTTCAATTCCTACTCGGGGGAATGATTATATTCTAAATATTTGAGTTTGTCTTAGATACCGGAGCAGAGAAATAATTCTCTGCTCCGGTATCGAACAAACTCACTCAACTCCACAATGTCTCGATTTCGGGTGGGAGTGGAGATGGAGTATCTTAACGATAGAGTACTCTCTGACTACCTGCTATGCGGTAATAAAGGGGATTTTTGAATAGATTTTGTAATTTAATGGTTTTATAATGTAATCATAATATTCCGTTGTTAATTTTTTAGCGAAAAGTTCATCTTTATTATAAAGACTTTAGTTTTAAAGTATGCTATGAAGGAAATGTATGGAGATATGAGGATTATTTTCTGATTTTACGGTTGCGTGTGTTTCTTTTAAACAAAAATCGATAGATACAAACCAAACTTTTTAGATATTTTTACAATGTTATTTTTATAGTTCGCTATTTTCCTACAATGTAAAATTTGTAAGTAAACCGAAGTACATTTAATAAGTGAGCATTCTAAATCGTAAGTATATATTGAAAATGCTTTAATTTACGTTCGCGTCAGGATCATACATACATAGTTTAAATTGCCCTACGAACGAATACTTGCTGGTGGCCTGTTGACCTATTTCATATCCCACTTGAAAATTCACACACACTGACCTCACCGAAATACGACTTATGATGACCAACAGTAAGCACGCATTATGCACTATAGACTTTACCAACAAGAACATAAGAACTACGTTTTAATCCTTACTAAAGCAGAAATCGTTTTAATAGGTTACATTTTATGAAAAGTAGTAACATTTGGAGTGACATTATTCAAAATATGTATGGAAAGTTGTGTTGAAAAGGTTATTTTTTGTGCTATTTGATTCATACCCATATGATTTTATATACTAACGAGTCTATACAGAATTCCTAGATTATCTTCTATGCTCAAATTTTAAATATACGTCAAAAATGTATATCTATAAATTCTTTTAAAGTGTTATTCACACACTTAGGAAATTAAAAACATGTTTTTAGAAAACGTATAAAAATTTGAACCCGAGCCTCTTGGAAACCGTCCAAGCGTTTTGGCCGCTAAGCCATGCGTTTTACATCCGGCTACGTCGAAATTCTTATACGCTTATTACAACTTATTTTTGTTGTTCGCAGCGTTAACATTTTTATACGTTTTCTAAAAATATGTTTTTCTATAAATTTATTTTAATAATACCATTTAATTGAACAAATCTTTATTAGATTGATACTACGCGGTGAGATTTTAGGTTTCGATAATTCTTTTTATATGTAATTATGATATAAATATTTGGAACCTAACTTCAAGTCTGAGGTTTTTTATTATTATTATTTTTTATTATTATTATTTATTTTATTATTATTTATTATATAATGTATTATTAGGTTCATGCTATTCCCCGCATAGCAGAGTGTTCAGCGTGAACCTAGTGTTAAGACTCCGTTCTCCACTTTCTATCCGAATTTCAGATATTCAGTATTGAGTGGAGAAATTAAAATTATAAAAATATAATCGTTACCCGAGTTTGAATCGAATTCACAACAAAGCTTCAGTCAGGCACTGTCTGTCCCATTGCGCCATGATGGTTTTCTTTCACACTATTTTTTATAATTAAGTATTAGAAAATTTTGTGTTACACATATCTATAGTAAAGGCTTATAATAAATTAACGCACACTTTATATATGCGGTGTAACAATCGGTGGAGTTATTGAATATGACCTAATTCCAAACGGTTTCAGCTTCAAGAAGGTCCGTTTATTGTGATCATTCATGTCCCTTAGGACATGAATGAGCTCAATTATATGATCATACATTTATATAGCAGTTTAGAAAGATTTTAATGAGTGTATTAAAAATATTACTAGTTTTACGTAAGCTTTAAAAACTTTAGTGGACCTTTTAATTTTCAATTAAATAACGACTGAATCCAAAATTTTAAACATTTTTATTCTGTTTTTGACCCTGTCACTGTTTCTATAACGAAAAGAATTACTACTTTATACTAACTAACGAATTTGTTTATATAAAGTTTATATAAATTTATATGCAAGAAAATATTTGTTTGTCTTCTAACATTAACATAACCGTACTCAAATAATAAACTTGAAAATAGTAAAGAACAACAATTATCGCAAAGTATAAATGATCCATAACACAAGCCAAAGTGCCTTTAAAGTGTTTTGTTGAAACTTGGCGCTAGCTTGCATTCTATGCTCGTTACATGCACATGGAAGTCTTGAAGTGTGCCAGCTAACTCCTGCTTGTACGATGAATTTACTATAGCATCTTGTGCCGCCGAAGTATATAGATGTTTTAATATGGGAGTTTTACACCAAAACTAAAATATATAAACATTTTAATTATAAATTACAAGTGCTATATATTCTCTTTTTCTGTGAGAAAGTATGCAAATAATATGTAAATTACAGATTTTTTTTTGGCTTATTGTAACTTCTAATACAAATGGCCACTGAAACATTAGGATTAATAATGTGTCAAGTACAACGTTCATAACTTTGGCTTCACCATATTGAGCTCCAGGCGAATCCCGATAGGGTATAAGCCTATTAAGTTGAATTTGGTCTAGACCATAAACTTTGTAAACAAATGTGCTGAGCGCACACTAGGGTATCACTGCGTGAACACTATTTCGACGATACGAAACGCGGCCATAACTTTCGGGTAATGTATGATTGTATTGTGATTTTACGCCGACGACTCCGAAACTGGCTTCGAATGTTTGTAAATATGTATATGTCCTATATACATATTTATAATTTTTTATATTAACATTTTAATCACTATTGGTATTTTACAAGACAAATTTTTAACACTCGATTTGTCTTGTCAATATGTGTATATATTATTCAAATTAAATATGAATAAGACATATTTAGAAAATGTATAAAAATTTTAACGCAGCGTGTTATGAACCCGCGCCCTTTGAAAACCGTTCAAGCGCTCAGACTGCTAAGCCATGCGTTCTACATCCAGCTACGTTGAACAACTTATATTTGTTGTTAACATCTCTGTACAGAGATTTTTACAAATTTCTGCTACCCAAAGATTATTCTACGAACAATTGTTTGGCAAAAGAGAATGCTATTTAATAAATATTGTTAACAATTTTTTTTTAACTGTTATTCGCACACTTAGGATATAAAAATCTTACAAATATGAATAATTCAAATAAACTCAGAGACATTTCACTCTAAGTAATTAGATTTCAAGTAGTTAATTGATAACTTATAAATGAGAAAGCTTAAAAGGCCTGTAATATACCTCTACTAGAAAATTGAATATACACTAGAATATAGAGTTATACGCAATTCTATCCTTAGCCGTGCTTTTCGGCACAGTACAGGTACGGATATGGTAAATATTTTCAGTACGTAAATGTTTATTTCGGTCATAATAATTCTTTTATTGGTGGGGTCAACGACGCGTTGCGGGCTAATGCTTCGTAACGGGCGCTTGTAAAAGGTTTTTTGTTTATTTTTGTTTTGAACTGATTTTTTGTTATGTATAACATTAAAATTATATATACTTAGGTACATAACACTTATGTTAATTATGAAAGAAATCTTTGGTTTTGAAGTTACCACGATGCTTATATCAAATATACATTTTTTTCTGAATTATTCAGGTTAGCAATTCCTCAAGGCATAAAAAATAACACGAAAGAAACGCATGTATAAATAAAAGTGTTAGTACTTGAACTTAGTTGTTGAAGAAACCCACAAACGCCACAGTTTTTCAATTTAAGAAAAGCTCTCTACTTGATTACCTTGTAAGTAGTAGTACTTTATAAAAAACCGAGCAAGTCCGAATACTTACTGAAAGAATTTTAACGTTTTTTTAAACAAAGTAAAAAGTTATAGTCAGCTTGTATATGCTGTATATTGTTGATAATGGATTGATTTTACAGTAACAAATGGAACATATTCTGCTATGAACATTGTCAGAAGGAACTTTTAGACATTCTTAGATGCATTAATTAACTAAAAATGTAATGTATATCATGAATGCAGAACTTCTGTCTGTAAATAATTTTTAATCCATTACTCGTAAGTGTGATTGATTGTAAATTTGATACTCATTGAAAATTAACTTTTCAATAACCTTTTTATAAAGATAGAAGATTGTATCTTAATCAATTAACCGATATACAGTTACAACAAAGACTTTTACTTATATACACAAAACCGTATTACTTCACAGCTCCGCAACCATCTTTCGTATTTCTGTCAAGCTTACAGCGCACACGATGGATGTAAAATCGGACTCGAAGACAGCTTACATAATTATGTAGATGATTCCTCGAGATGTCTCGATACTTAATAAGCTTACTTCGCAAAATATGCATATAAATAAAACATTATAATATTTTTTCGATATTCGATAAAATTATATAAACGTATGATGTTATTTTTAAAATAAAATTAAGTACTGGTTCACCTCTGCAAGGCAGAATTACATTTAGAAATATTTCGAATCGAATGAAACTGCTACGCATCGCAATAAAACGGATTAATAACTGGTAAAATTCAATCCAATATGATCGCTTAATCAGATACCATTTCAAATCAATTTCAGTAACATTGTATCTGTTACATAAACTAGGCATTTAAAACTGATCCCATTTTGTTTCAATTATCCGTACATGAAAAGCTAAGCCATTGAAAAATACATTTATATACGATACGATATAACAAAATACGATATAACAAAATAATTGGGCCAATATAAGGACTTTGTGCTATGTAACCAAAAGAAAATATATAATATATTCAATTAATCCTACTAGTATTATAAACGCAAAAGTTTGTAAGGATGTTTGCTACTCTTTTACGTAAAAACTACTGAATGGATTTTAATGAAACTTAACAATGATATAGCTTATACATGAGAATAACACATAGGCTACAAATTATAAAGGCATTGTGTGAATTAACCAAAATACCAAGTAAGTATCTTATGTTCAAGCCATTAAAGCCAAAATAGTGAACCATTGTAGTCAATAAATTAATATGGTAGTTAGATACTTTAGTCGCTTCTGGTATTTAAGTAGATATAATGTCTTTCACGGGTTTTTCATTCGGACAAATATTATTTTAACCGAGTGCGCTATACTACGGCGGCGTAGCGTGCACGGCGGGTGAGGGTGGGGAAAGTCGCTCATCGCTGGGTGCATGACCGCAGGCCAGAACGCGGACAAGACGCGTGAGGCAGGCCGTCGTGTTAGTTGTGTCTGTTTGCGAATTTTCAAGGCATTAGCATTGTTAAAAAGGCATCGTACTTAAAGCTATATTGCTTTAGTTATTCGTCCAAGTTTAGTTATTGGCAGGTTTTTATTTGGTTAGGATTTACGTACAATAAGAGACTTCATTTTAATTATGTAGATAGGTTACCTGTTAATTATAACAGATACGTTTGTTTAAAAATCATGGTACTAAAAGTAATATAGGTCCAGGGTTAGTTAGTGGCAGGTTTTTTTGGTTAGGAGTTACACGTAGATACAAAAAGATACCTGCTTCATTACTGGGCACAATTATCTTAATTAGGTTACCTATAAAATTAGCCAATTTCTTCGGTTTTATTTAAATTATAGGTTGTCACGTCAGGACATCATGTCTAGCTGGTACCCGCGACTTCGTCGGCGCAGGGTTAGTATTTCGAGTAGCTTATATTAATATGTAATAAAAAAAATAACATTATGACATTAAATTATTTTTATTTTTCGGCTAGCTTTTAAAAAAAAACAGCTAGCAGCTAGCTATAATATTAGTAGGATATCATATATTGTCATCATCATCATCACATGCTTCAATTTGACCAAAGAACTCATGTCACCACCCAATCGACGATATATACTTTAAATACACACATTAGAACGTCTAATTATTTTCTTGTCCCGCAAATGGGTATCGAACCAATGCCTTGCGATTTCTTAATCAATCAATCGTTAACAATTAAACTGTATTATTAATAACGCATCATTGTATATATATGACATAAATAATAAATATTCTCTAAGTAAAATTTGGATCTAAACGTCGCATTTAAAAGCGTTACCTATCTTACAATTTCACATACAACACTTCACTAAAAAAAGTACTATGCTATAAAATATAATAGTTTTTTAAACTAAAAAACTTCGTTATCCTGATCGAACTCATCTAGGACAGGATGTCCTGGTAAGTATAATAAGTTCGTGTTATTAAAATATTATTTTGTCATCCGATCCGGACACATGTGCAAACTTTTAAGACGACACAGGAGTCTAAAGTTTGCTTTGCGAGATTATATTACAACGATACAGAGATAGATAGATAGTGATAGAAAAATCAGGTAAATCCCATGGCAAGCGTATGATGTATGTCTGTCTGTCTTGTCTGATTTTGACGGGACTTTCACGGGCAGATAGCTGATGTACTTTTATTTTAGTATTCAACGCGGACGAAGTCGCGGGCACAGCTAGTATACTATATTTCTATAATCTGTATCTAATATAAATTAATTGTTTAGCTTAGAGAGCTCAGATGACGTACATACATTACATTACATTTATAATTTATACTATATTATATACATAACGTACAATAAATAGTACTAACTAATGACATAAAATCTATAATGAAAACTATATTAATTTTAACGTTTTGATTTGAATGATGAAATATGTCGTTATATCATTCGTTTTACAGGATTTGCACCATTATTCAGGTTTTCGACGTACTTATCCATTCTCAAACAAAGTCAACAGAGTTGTTTATCTATTAAACAGGGTTAAATATATTAAAAAAAATCATACATAACACCTATAAGTATTTAGTAAATTTTTTATCCAAATCCGACACGTGCAAATAAAACCGTCATATTTACCTCCGTCTAAATTCATATGTAAGCTTATTACATACACGCGAGATATAAAATCATATTTAATTAGATATCCCACTGACGCTAGCATATCACATAATGTGTATGACCTACACACTAAAGGTATATTTAAACATTATACCAGTCATAAAAATAACAACCTTATAAAACCGGTACAAAATCGCCAGCGTCCTCATCTAAGTCCCCTTGGAACCATTCTTAGTAGCTCGCCCTAAAATTACTCGACCTACGTAATTTGGAGCTTTTTCTTTGTTATTCTTTCAGGCCTCCCGAGGATTGCGACGTTATGATCTCATTTTGAGTTATGAGAAAAACTCTAAGGAGGTCCCTGTTCATGAAATTATTGTCCTTAAGATTAGCCGCTTTATTGTAAAATTATATGTCTATTAAAATTTTATAGTATAGAAATTCTGTACTAATACAAAACTATATAAGTATAAAAAATATGTAACTGATCGCTGTCTGTACATAAAAGATATATAGAAAAAATATTATTAGGGACATTTATGAATATAATAGAACCCAAAAATAATATTTTTTTTATTTTCTTTTCTGTTTGTTTGTGCACGCTAATCTCAGAAACGGCCTCACCGATTTAAATGCTATTTTGACTGTTATAAGGTGGTACACTTCCCTTAACATATAGTAAATGCAATTCAATCAGTTCATGACAACAATATTCATGACAAAAATGACAACCATTTAAATTCAGTCGAAAGAAATGAAATAATTTAGTCAAGTAGTTTACGCAGGCGAGCGAGTAGCTAGTTTTTAATAAAACTTGTACAATTTCCCAGTATATATGGTGTTTACTTCATCTAACGCATTCTTATAACTTATTTTTTCTTGCCTTCTCAGCGTTTTCAATAAAATTTTATTTAAATTAAAAAAATACAGCTTAAATATAATCTTTTCACATAATTTACTACGAATGTCATTTCTAAAGACGTTTGTTCTTTTTCTTCTTCCGAACATTGTTCTTCAATCTGTTTATGACATTTTTCTTGTACTTAATGCGTTAAGCACGGAGTCTTTACATTAGGTCATTAAGATATACATGAACGTAATAAAAATTTATTTCCTCCTTTAAATATTAAAAAAGGGCAAACCTATTAAAACCTTTTCCAGACTTTGAAATCACCGACTATACAGTGGTTTAGAGCAATACTCGATGTAATGGAATATTCTATTTTTATTTAGTTTTTAAATGGAATTTTTTGAAAACTGTTATGTCTAAATTTGGTATTGAAATACGAACCAGTTAACTTTTTAACGAACGAGTTTTGGAATTTGCGAAAATTACTACGTCGAGCTAAAAGTTAGCAGTTGTTTTAAAGATGTCAGTAAAAGTTTCGCTGTTGAAGTGGCACGTAATTTTAGAGGTCCGAATCAGGTTGGATATAGCAGCGGAGTGCTTTTAAAAGCTCTAAGTCATAAGAGAATTTATCAATATACTATATTTTATACCGGTATACTTAGGTGAAACTTCTTTTAAAAAGGAAAGAGTCGTTGTATGAAATTAAAAAACTGAGACATGAATCTCGGTTTGTAATATAAAGGAAATGTATCTTAAGGTACAACTTTAAAACAATACTGGGAATGAGGTCGTCGTGGCGTGGAACAGTGACTGACTGCAAACGGTTAGTGGTTCAATTCCCACTCAAGTGAATGATTATATTTAAATTATTTTCATTTCTCCGCTCTGGTACCTAAGACAGAGCGCGGCGTTGAGTCCCGCCACTTTTTTTCAATTCTATAGACAATGCCATTTGGCATGCAATAGCTCGATTTCGGGCAGAAAGTGGGACGAGTGGTGACGGAGTGTCTTGACGTTGGGTCCTCTCTGACTACTCTGCTATGCCGGAAAAGCGTTAAACTGTAAAACAAGGAAACATCAAATTTTATTCAAATAATATTTTACCCAATTTAACAAATTTGTTAATGTATAATTTGACATTTAAATAGTTTTTAGTTCATAACTTGAAGCAAGTACCAATCGTCTAGCTGTTAAGCCAATGTTACAACAGATTTGCCGCTTTCATCCTCACCGTGGATGCGCAGCGACGGCTCTATCTTGTTTGAGCGTGTGCTGCAATCTGCAATAATTGCGTGCGTGGGTCTAGGATTTGGCTTGAATTTCAAAACTAAGCCGCCCCACTGAAAGGTTTTTTATCCGCTGCATATTATGCAATTCATTTATATTCACAAAGTAAAAGCTCATAAACAAGCCATTTCAAAGCACATCGTGTAAAATAGAATTCATAAACACTTGTAGGTGTTACAATGTTGCATATAATTTAATTTTCGTTTTCCCTTAAGTTTTGAGTGTAAGAATTCTTAAAGAGCTCTTGGATTAAATTAATTATAATATACGAAAATGTTTGTATAGCACTGCTTTATCGTGGTAAAGTGGTAACGTATGGAATGACTAACGTTTCTATAGCGATATATTTTATACTAATAGTAATAAAAAGTATTTTTAACATTTTTAAACTGTTATTCGCACAATTAGGAAAGTGAAAAAGACATATTTAGAAAAAGTATACAAATTTTTAAAAACTTTTTCGTTTAAAAAACTCACTTATACGCTTATTACTTCTAGATGAGATGCTAACAACAAATACAAGTTGTAATAAGCGTATAAGAATTTCATTTCCCCTACGTGGATGTAAAACGCATGTGGGTTAGCGGTCTGAGTGCTCGAACGGTTTTCAAGAGGCGCGGGTTCATATCCCGCTGCGTTCAATTGTTTTTATACGTTTTCTAAATATATTATTTTAATAAAAGTATTTGCAATAAATTCGTTCGATAAATTTTGTTTTGCCATGAAGTAACGGTACAAGACGTAATATCATACTATATGGTAATAAAATGTTATTACTACTGCTTCGGTTTTGAAGACTCTTAGGTTAGTTTAGAAATAGCGAATTTACTGTATAAGTTTATTATTTGGATGGGCTCAAGTAACTAAAGAGTAACTTATAAATCCTACACAGTGACCCAAAGGAATCGTTAAAGCCCACGAAACAGAATGACTTCGGGACTACAAGTTTGGTTTTCATAAATATATATATAAGGGTGTGTTTGTAAATGGACTTGCCTCATGTTCAGATTTAAGAAATCTACTATGTGTTACTAATGTAAGAGCTGATTAATTTTTAAAATGAAACAACAATTTTGTAGATTTATTTGTATTCTTTTATATATTTATAACAAGATATCTTTCTGGCCTAATATAAAAGTTTATAACTTAGAAATATGTAACTATATGTTTAAATTTATAAATATAACACAGCATATGTTCATAATTTTCTATGAGATTCTAAATATTTTTCAAATGAACACGTCTTTAAAATTAATTTTAAATTTTTTTACGTAACAAAATTTAAACCTAGGCCTCTTGGACCGCCGTCCAAGCCCTTTAGCCAATTAAGCTGTAGGTACATTTACATGCTGCCACAGCGAAATTCCTGTATGGCTACAGATTATATATTTTATTATATATTTTTTATTATATCTTAACATGTGTGTAACGCTTAAATATGCTATAAACTTTGCTTGATATATTAACCACGTATATATCAAATCATATGTGCGGAAAAAGGATGTTTTATGAAACTTTGCTTCTTTAAATTTTATATTACATATCACACTAAATGATTTATAATTTTATATTAATTTACATATTATAAATCACTTAGCATACTCAGCAGGTGTTTTTAGTATAATAAAAGGATATCCAAAACGTTTTTATTATCTGAAACTAATAGAATTAGAAAATAGAAGAAACTTAATAGACTTATTATGTTTATCAAAATCATTGAGTTGTTAAATTATGTTTTCTAAGTTATTAACAGATTTTAAATTCAGAACACCCGATATGTACACCGGAAATCCAATCAGCTTGCCTCCAACCTCTTTTCAGAAAAACTGCTCCCGGCTCAAATTCTGTAAATAAAAAAATAAATAAAAATGTATAGACTTAAAAATTGAAGCATGTGAATTACCAAATTTACTCAAGTTAGATTTATATATTTATTGTTCGAAATCTATTTAGCAGGTTTCACTTGACGTGCAGTTAACAGCCAAGCTCTATCATCTTAGTTATTTAGATATATACTCTGACATATCATGCGACAGTCAGACTCGTCTTTACAAATGATATTAATAGTTAACCATGTGAAAAATTTATGTTTATATTTTATTTTTAATTAATATATATATATATATATATAAAACCTTTTAAAATAACTAAATAAATACAATTTTATTTCAATAATAGAATAGATATAAGAATACTTACCGTATCTATATTTTATCAGCATTACATACCCGACCAGATCAAAGCTCAAACGTAATAGAAGTGGACAGTAATGTGGAACCCATGCAATTTTACACCGGACGAGCATACAATCTGTAAAGAATCTCTTTGCAGACCATTCTCCGGTCAACACTTTGTAGAATATTGCCCTGCATCGGTCCGTTATCTTTGGATTTGTGAATGAACAAGATGTAAAGCACGCTTGAAAGAATATCGTACGAGCTTTAAATATATTCTCAAGTATCAAATAAATCCTACAGTAATATTATATTTGAAACGAGTTATTTAACACGTCCGCGTAAGTAGCCAAATTGTTTTATTTTTTTTGAACTATATTTATGAATTTATATTTTAGAATAACTAACACTTTTCGTATAGTAATAATAAAAGACAAGTTTATTTTATAACGAAAAATAATTATATTTTACTACGTTAATTACAACGGCGTTTATGTTATTGTAATACACTTCATATAATAGAATAGAATTATTAAATTTAGATGAAATTTACAACTCTCTCTCACTCTTTCTCTACTTCCCAAATCCCCCTATCTTCCTCCTATTTCCCTCGCCCTCAATCTCTCCCCCACCCCTACGCCATCTCTACCCTGTCTCTGCCCTTCTTTCTCTCTCCCTCACTCTCTCCCCTCATCTCTCCCCCGTCTCCCCCTCTTTCTCTCTCCCCCCATCTCTTCCCCGTCTCTCCCCCATCTCTCTCTCTCTCTCTCTCTCTGATATAGCTAGAGATAAAACGTGAAGCGTTAATTTTACAAAATAACTTATTGTATTACCATGCGTTTTTTTTATACATAGTATACGGTAATATGCCTATGGTCGTGTGTATGTATAATACATCAAGTATACACGTGTATGTACCATCAAATCACTTACTGAAGCATTTACCATCAGCAACGTACCATTTTATTTCCCTCATATAATATTAAAGGAAATTATTCCAACGTCTCGTTCGTTTCCTTACTGAAACTGGGATGACCCAAGTTAATATGTATGAACGCTCGAAGTAAGGGAGCCGTGCAGGTCCTTGTTCGCCGAAATGTCGTCTTCCTTTATAATTCAAACACCCGCGCCGAATAAACAGACGTTGTCTAAAAGATTCAGGGACACTATGTATTTTGTTATGTGTTTTCGCTTTGCTACTCATTAAACATAACCATAACGTAAGCCATATTCAGTTTTCATGTTCTGTGATATTCTTAGTGAAAAAGAAAGGAAACTATTGATTTACTTAAAGTCACTTATGGAACTAAGGCTGATTAGATAAATTGTAGTGGTGGTGTGTATTTTATATCTTCCCTACGGGTATGATAAGGATACCTGGAAAAAATATGCTAGAATATTATTAGATATACGTATAAATACAAAATAAACTTCTAATATGTAACAAGTATTAAAAAAATAAATCCTTTCACGCAAGTAAAATACACATTTTACTACTCCACAACTCACAATGTGTGTAAGGTTATTCGCGGTAAGTCCACGATATCCCTTAAGCTTACTTACTTTTATGCAATCTCCTAGGGGCATTTTCAGGGACAACACAACGCTCGTGAATAAATTCAGCCAATTCCGGCGCACCTTTTACGACTTAAATGAAGTATGAAGAACGTGAGGAAAGCTCTGTTTTATTACTCAGAAAGTAAAACTTGTAATGAACCGTGTTTATTGCGTTAATAAAATTCAAACGCTAGTTTCGGTACTAAATAATTTTAATTTTTTGACTTAAGACGAAATTATAAATGTTATAGGTACATATAAAAACTTATTATAAAAAAATACGTAGGACCTGAAATAAATTGTTTTATATTTGAAACTGTTATTCACACATTGGGAAATTGAAAACTATTTTATCTATACGTTTTCTAAAAGTGTTTTTTTTATTTATATTTTATTTAATTCCCCCCAATTCTACGTTAAATAATAAATAAAGGGCGGTACAATTGAAATTCAAGTTAAATTAGATTTTTTGAAAATTTCTTTTGTAAAACTATTTCCATTGCGAATAGCGGAAGATAGATCGCTCAATAAATCTTCCCCGTGTCTAATTGACGGCCAGGAACTGCCGGCCTCCTACCTATACTGATTCACTGACTTTGGAAAAGTCGCTAAGCAACTTTGCTTTCAATAGAATCTTTTATTCTAGAAATATTTATCTTCTTAGTACTATAATTATACGAAATGCGTATTGATAATCGTTTATATCGTAGTCCATAGTCATCGCCTAATGTATGAACTATAAATAGGTTTTTTTTTAATTATTTAAATGTATTATTTTTTATAGGCATACGTTGTTCAATTTGGTACCTTAGCTGTTATATTTCTTTACTAATTGTGTCTGCATGTGATTGCAAAATAAGAAACTCAATTTAAATTCAATACAATAATTTAGAAAGCAGCATGATTTTCCTGTACCTATTGTACGATATCTCAATGTCCTTGTAATTGTAAATGTGTAAATGACTGTAGTTTACTGTATTTTATAATTAAAGCAAAAGAACTCAAATCACATATTTATTCTAATTTAACAAAAATGAACCTTCATTCCTGATTTATGAAAAATATATACTGATTTTATGCATTTGTAAGTGGTTATCATAACGCATAGTAGCGTAATTGATGATGGGATTGAATGCATTTATTTTGGTTGTAGGGTGAATTGGTACTCAGAAGAATTATTTTCTATATAAAACTATACCGTTTCTCACTTAGTGGCTCACATTCAACGCACAGACGAAATGGCTGTTCGTCCTTGCGAAGTGTAGGAGAGCGCAGAATAAAATTTCTATAGCAACGAGAGTTGCTTATTTTTGGGATGTTTTACTATCGACATGATGGATTATACAAATGAAAACGCTAGGTATCATAAATCGACGGCCATGCAAAGGAAATTACGGACAATAACTAGTCTATATATATAAAAATGAAATGACGTCTGTTAGTCTCGCAACAACTCGAGAACGGCTGGTCAAAACATTTGTACAAGTCCAAGGAAGGTCTAAAAGGTCAGAAAATATAAGGAAATTGCACGGAAAATAGTAAAAAAAATACATTTTATTTTCCCATACAAGCTGTGTGTGCATACTTGTCAAACAGGATGCGTTCGGAAATTAAATATTAAGCAAGAAAAATGGCTTAGATTGTGGAATATTAAAAGACCTAGCATAAGTAAAATTAGGGCGCATGATTAAACGATACATAATTTATGCATCCAATAGTATTGGATGTTTGTATTAAAATTTTTGTATTAAATTTTGTATTAAAATTGAGGAGGCGTTATATTTTTAAGGTCAGCTAATCGTTGTTTGTTCAGTCTAATTAGACAAAATAAAACGTAACATTTTCCATATGCAATACCATTTTCAAGTAAATTGTAAAGCGGAGAGGTACTCGTATATGTAATATGGAAATAATAAATCGTTTAAAATTATTATAAAATTTGTCAAATGTTATTTCTATCAACATATCTTCAAGAATAATTTCTCAATGTTAAGCTGTGAAGTGAAAGTGGCAATGGGAATTTATTCATTGGTTCTTACTCTTATAACTGCTTGGTATTATAAATCTGACATAGATGTAGCGGTACTGTACTAACCATATAAAGTACATAAATATGTATTTATAAAATAATGTTTATAAGGCATCCTCTGGGAAACAATTTTCAGCGCGGGTAACGAAAGATAAACAGCCGTATAAATCTTCCCTCATGTCTAATTGACGCCTAGCTACTACCGGACCCATACCCACTACAATGAGCTACAAAGATTTACTAGCTTACGAAAAATGATAAAAATATAAAAAAAAAGGTTATTTGACGAAATAGTATATTTTCCTAAAATATTCTGTCCTCAAACGAACAAAATAAAACCAATGTTGAGGAACTTCCATATAATATTCAGGAATTACAGACTAACATAGATACTTCAAAAAATAGTACTGTTAATATACAAAGACTAAATTAATGTTATCATAAAAAAATATTTCTATCTTATAAATTATATTTAAAGGAAAATTTTGAACATGATAAATTGAAGCCAAGTTAATAAAATATGAACAATCACGACACACAATTTATAAAGCAATGCCATTGTAAATATCAACTAAAATAAATAACGAACTAGATTATTTGTGATTACGAATCTCATCTGTAATACCGATGTTTCTGAGGCCATATATTACTCGATTTTAATGATGGCGGTCGCCATTTAATCATCGCAAAGAGGCCATAAATCCTAATTACAAGGCTTATTATTTCGAACTTGCCTTGAGATCTGAGCCTGAGCTGAGAAGTGAGCTTCGGCAGGACAATAGTACCGGTAACATATTGACTCAACGCCCGAAGACTCGACTGGTCTGGTTATTAGAACGCAGCGTAAAAATAGATTTATGTGCTTGGAAATGGAAGTATCCGTTTTATTTTAGCGTTTTAAACACTAATCTAGTGTAGTCTGCTTGTCTGTGTTCAGTCGATGTTCGAAAAACTAATCGCACACTGAGGAAATTGAAAATAATTCTAGAAAATGTATAAAATTTTTGAATTCACATTCATGTTGAATAAGTGCGGATTTGGCTAACATTTACAGGTAATAACTGTGTCTAAGTAGAAGATTATGTTCGAAGTAATATATCACTTAGTGCCTCCTGTCTAAAATGATACAACTCGATATAAAGTATTCATTTCTACACTTAATACCACAAAAAGGGCAAATAAATAATATAACGTATTTTATTATATATTCAAAATAGAGACTTCATTAAATATTATAAATTGACTATTTCTATTATCCCGTATGAATGTCGTAATCATATTGGTCGGGTTCATGAAATCGTTGACGTCATCAAGAAGAATCGCAGTTTATGAAATGAGTCAGTAGCAACATCTAAATTAAAATTTTCGCTTGCTACAACTTTTAAATAGAATTCCACTTATCTAGTATTTTCTATCGTTAATGTATTAAAAAATATAAAAAATAAGAGCTACATTGAAATTTTGGGATACACCAATACTAATATTTTTTTCTTTATACGCCTTTCTACCGCCTTTCTCCGTTTCCTTTGGCCTCCCTGTATTCTCCTATTTCCAATTTCTCCGTTTTGCTCACATCTTTACTGATCCTCAGCATTTTTCTCGTCTCTGCTCCGCTTTTCTCCTATCTATCCGGTTTATTATTTTGACCTCTCCATATTCTCCTATCTCTCTCTCTCTCTGCTCTCCACTCTCTTTCCTTTCTTTTCTATTTTGGCGACTGGGATGGTCTACCCCTAAGCGAATTATAGGTTGAATTTTTGATTTTAGATATATGACATAGTAAATTTTACATAATATTTATCTCTCACCAGACTCGCGTCATCATTAAAAGTTAATTGTGTTAAAGAACTAGTAACTACATAAATCGTCGCCTCTGACTATTGGGAATACTATATAAAAACGAACGGAGTCACAGATATTCCTTCCCTTAACTATCGAAGATAAATTGTCAGCGAAACACGAGACTGTTCACTTAATATAGGTTCCGATGACAACTAAAGCATTTTTTATATGAAAAATTTAATTGAATCACGTCTTGGTTATAATTGATTTGTTTTTCCAGTTGATATGAACATATTGTTGATTATGTCAGTAAATTCAATCAGTGTGAAATCAGAATTTCAGTAATATTATGTTGTCATCTTGTTCTCTTGAGTGTCATTTCTTTTTTAAACGTGATACATATATAAGTCACATAAAATATTGTAGGCCCATTTTCCCAAGCTCATTATATGCTAATTCAACCTGTAAGCAAACTATCAACTCGTTAATTTTGGAATTTTACGCAAAAGTTACAGTTTTTTAGTACAATAGTATAAAACAGACAGAACCCTAAAAATTGGCACTCAATATTCCCGCAAGAAACCGCACTGATTGCACAAAGGCCTCCCGTGGGGCCGAATTACCGTCACGTACTGGACCCCACTTCGTTAGTCCACTGATGACGTATACTCAACACCTCAATATTTTCAATTTCATACACTTGCCCGTGAATTTTGTGAAAATAAGTAGATACAGTATGGAATTCAGAATACACAAAAATTACATGCCTTGTTCCTCTTTAAACCACGTTTTATATTACGATACTCTAAAAGTTAGTCTTATATTTAAAATTTGTACTTGAATATTTTGTTCACACAAAGAGTAGTACGGCGTTAGATAACACCCATAAGGACTGGCACTATAAGAAGGAGAACATTCATAATAAATCTAAATCCTTCTAAAATATATTAATATGATAAATGAAAACTAAACTACTTAATTTTACTAACTTAATTTTTGTTTAAAATAAATATTTTAAGTATATGGAAAATGTGTATACAGCAGGTTAATTGTGTTGACTGAAGCCCTACTGGTATTGTGCAATGTCGTCAGTAATGAAACCTATTATATCGGTTATTGAATCAAGCTACCGTCTTGAGCGCATACATCACGCCAATAATGACTTCACTTTTATATTCCTATTTATTTTATCAGATTTTTCTCAAACATCCTATAATCAAAATGAAAATAGGTATTTTTTACATAATTTTTTACTAGATTATTGTATTTATTTATTTTAATGCTAAAAAATCTTGTATATAATTTTTTTGTAGCTTAATGCCCTTTCCGCATAGTAAGGTAGACAGGGACGACCTAATGTCTAGACACTCTCTTTCTGTCTGAATTCGAGACACTTCGTGTTAAGAGGCAAAACTCAACGCCGCGCTTTTATTCTTGATTTTAAGTTATTAAATAAAGGAGGCTTTCTTAATATAGAGATAAAATAAAATTAAATGATTTCTAATAAAAGCAAAGCACACAATCATTTCAAATGGAAAATTCACCGGTCGACAACCATTGTTCTGATTTTGCTAATTTCGCCATAACCACAATGACAATCGTTGCGGATATGAACGGGAAATGAAGCTATGTTGATTTTTTTTCTGAACGGACATCCCACTCTCATTATATAGGACTATTATATTTCATATTAACCCGTCAGGTTATTTTATATGAAACAATCCGGGATTTTGTAGTAGGTACTACAGTATTTTTATAAAGATTGCAAAGTACTTGCTATATATTAACTTCTATAATATTCTAAAAATCACATTCACAACTGCACTCTTTGGATTGTCACTTTACATATTATAAAAAGGACACTAATTAAAAATTGGGTACGATATAGTTTTAAAAATATCCCCGATTCCCGATTTCGGGTAAATTTAGTTGAAAGTCTAATGTTGGCGTTTTATTTTTTGTATCTTGGAACACATTTTTGAAATGTTGCCATTGTGACCACAATTACCCATCCCAGTAGTGCCTGGGCACGTCCGGGCATAAATCACGCTGATTGCACAAAGATCCGTCGGTCCCTCTCATTTCGTTATTGCAACTGGGTCCTTTGAACGATCTTAATAACAGAGAAAACGAATTACGATAGCCCGCCGAAAAGATAAGCCTTCTCGTTAGAGCCGATTGTAATTTTAATAATTATATTTCTCAATATTATGAATTGCATAGAGGTCACCGTGGCGCAGTGGGACAGCGACTCACTATAGACGAGATTGGTTATGGGTTTCTTTCTGCTCTGGTACCTAAGACAAAGCGCGGCGTAGTTTTGCTGATATTGACATCATATGTTAAAACTGTTTCTAGAGAACATATTTGTAAAACAATTTTGGATATTTTTCTCTTCCTTCGACTGCAAAAACTATGAGTATTCAAATTTCACATTTGTTGTCGCTTTTTCAAATAACAAAATAAAATATCATATATATTGTCATTTTAAAAGAAAATCTAACAAACGTTCCCTCATTCTTCATTTTCCGCTCGATTAAAGACATTGCATTAGAAGTGGCGGGAGGTAAAGCTGCCATCCATTCTCTTCTTTCCGCCCATTTAAGTATATTATTAGTTTAAAGGTGGAACCGAACATTGTACTATTTTTATTTAATCAGACCAGAGAAATATTAAAATATTAACATTAAGAGGGATTTAAACTATAGCGTGGTATAGACAACTAAGTAACTGCGCTACCACGGCATGTAACTATTTATTTAGTTAATATTTTAATATCCGGCACGATGCGTCCTGTAGAGCGTGCTTTGTTAATTGAAGTGACAGTTGAATAATTAAATTAACCTGCAATCGCGAAGGAATGGAGTGAAGTAGTTAAAAACATCGTTAAGCACATTGTCAGAGGCGTTTAAGTCGGCTGAAGTGAAAGTTTTCACGTTACGAATACTTGAAAAGTCCATTACACGCTTGACGGAGTCGACCTTACGACGCCGAGTTGTTTGTAATTACACAGACATAGCCCAGATTTCATTTAAACTTTGTGACATCCACAGCCGCTGACAGCTCTTTCCACGATTCATAGCCATGGAAAAAATATTACCAGCTGTAGTCAAAGTTATACCAAAAGTTCACTAAAAATATTATCTTTAAAATAAAATCATAATATACAGTATATTTAAGTCTGTCGTTCCTTCTGATATTATTATTCATATCATCACCATAAAATATATCAATGATTGGTAATACAAAGGACAGAATAATAAATGGTATCTATTTTAAATCCTAAAAACTCTTCTATATATTACTAAATAGTGAATACATAAAACGAACGCTTCGTAACATTTTAGTATGCCAAAAATGTTGTAAAATACTTAAATATTGTAGTTTATCGATATATTATATAAGTATAGTAGGTAGATAGTAAGTAAGTATATAGTATATAAGTTTTTAAAAATACCTACATAGCTTGTGCCTATAAATAAAATATAAAAAGCAACTTTTTCAATACAAACACTGTCCTATTCATCCGAAGGCTTTCATCGCGATCGACAAAGCGCAGCATTGTCCGATATTATAGAATATTTCACTGTCAACAGGCAAATGGTAAAGTAAACTGAGCGCGACTGGCAGCATACTAAGTGAATTCCCATGGCTGTACCATAGTTGTGTAGTGAATTAATAAGTTAGCAGTTCATGCATATTAAGATACAGCGACAACCGCGACTCCATATTCATACAAGGTGGCGTTCACAAACCCTATTTAACTACGTTTCAGAGCTCGTAATTATATACAATGAAAACACATATTTCGACAACTGGAGCAGACATGAGTCATCACACACGTGCGCTGAAGGTTTACTTGAAATATGTTAATGGCAATTTAGTAGAAATAAATGAATTTTATTCTTTTATAATTTTGTTTATTCATGTTTATATAATATATGAAGATATATGTTTAATTAAATATTGAAAATTTTTATAACTATAAATATATATGTATATATATAATAAGGAACCAATTTAAAAAAAAACACCTTAGGTACATTGTAAATTTGAAAATTCGAAGGTTAATACTAGAAAGTCAAAGCAGTTTATTGATACCATCTTCATATATAACTTATTAGTGATATAACAACAACTTTATTAGTAGCAAAACAGGTATACAATCTTATCCCAAAATCAGATCTCACGAAGTTCGTTTCCAATTAAAATTTTCCGCTGTAAAGTACATTTGCGGCTGGTGGCAGAATATAAGCATAATTTGCTAAGTCTATAATAAGCGAACTGAATTACCTTCCAACTCGTACGACCCTGATTTCAGTCAAAATAGTGCAGCTCTCAAATTAAAGTGGCCAAAACGACGAATAAAAAATTGTGTAATTAAACAAGAGTAGTACGGAGCTACGAGTATTCATGGCCCCGCAGACAAAAAGTTTTCGTCCATCTGTCTATCCATGCATTAAACCCTCATATTTTCAACAGGTTTAGATTCATATAGATGAACATTTTAACGTGTGTGAAAGATACAGACGTGGACTAGAGTAGTATGTTTTAACTTTAAACAGTTTTCATAGTTGATTACATTACTTCTGTAATTATTAAAGAGTATATAAATTAGTATTAACAACAAAATATTTAATAACATTTTAAATTATAATACAATAAAACGAGATATATAACGAAATTTTGCTTCGTAAAAGGGTTAAAACAAATAAGCTGTCCAATACTACAATGTAACAGAATTTAAAGGTCTCAACTCTCAATATATTAGAATTTCACAAATCCCAACGTAAACTTTTTAAAAAGCCCCAGTCAATGAGTGATTGATGGTGCGGCCATATAATTGGACAAGGACGTCTGTATAAAAACTTTTCAGGGAATGGAAATGAACGACCTATCCTAAATCACCTCTTATTTTTTAAGCTTAAATTTTTGTTGAAAGTTGTTTAAAAACGTCAGGCTACAGTGTACGTGAAACTAACTTTTCAGGAATAATTACTTTAATTTCAAAGAGTAGGTAAGTAGAAAATAATATGAGCAAAAAAAAGACAGACTAGGAGATATTTGATAGTCAATTTTGGATTAGAAAAATTAAGATTAGAGGCAAAATTCCATTCTCGCATATCTCGCAACCACCAAATATATGAAACTTGTATACAGAAAAAACCTAGTGTCAAATCACACTGTTATCAACTTTGCATCCATTGTCCCGTACCCATCAAAATTATTTGGTCTTTTCCAACTTCCAACTGCAAAATATTTGGTTCGTGTGGAATGTTAACCCCATTGCCTAACAAGTAACAAAAATGTAGATTTTTAAAATGAAATACAATCCTATTGACGTACGTTTAAATAATATATTAAATGAATTATTATAGTTTTTTATTTACACACATTTTGTAACAGTTTTAGTACATACTATATTCTCTACATAGAGATAATGCGCGCTGGATTAAGGAACCGGACATCGTACTTGGTCTAATAGCTTTTATTAAAATATATATATTTTTCCTTTTGTGACTGTGAAACTTACAACCATGGCAATAATTTAACTGCATTTCAATGGCAATTTAAGTATTCTATGTCAAAATATATTTTAAATTCAGCTTATTTATTTAATGTGAAATAAGCCCGTAAGTAAATTATGCTCCAGTTGGCGTGCTGGCCCTGGCCAGCAGAGCGCCGAGTAAGTAATCGCTCCAAAACGTCCAAATTGCAGACGTTGATTTAATGTCGATGCACGATACGGGATGTGTTTTAATTTAATGCTTTAAAGTATTAAAGATTTTGGTTTTGTTTTAATCTATACTTATAAGATACACACAGGGAAATTACGCAATACTTTAATTATTATATTGGAGGTTTAAGCTTGAATATCCCGTAAAATTTAAGGTGACAGGCACCAAATGTGTTATTGCGTTATCACTGGCGAGAATGTTAAAAAAAACGTTTTTTTTAGTGTGCATTTCATCCCGCTTGCGTTTGACATTTTTTATACTTTTTCGTACTCAAACATTCAATCACCTGCAAACAAGATACAATTATGACATGTAGGTTTTACCCAAATATTTGCAGTCAGATAAAATCCCAAGAATTTAGCCAACAACGATGCATATAGTACTAAAACAGTGGCTACAGGTTCAAATTATAAAGGCATATATAAAAGATTACAGCTTTTTGTAAACATAATATAAATCAACTAGGCCTATTGTCAATTCATAAATATGAACTCTATACATAGTATAGAGATTAGATAGTCTAATCGATGTTAAATTGATCCATTTCTAACACATACATACATAAGGTTCACTTAAGCCTATATATAGTATCTATAGGCTATATCACGTTAATTTCGTGAATCCAATAGGGTTGTCTTTGTACATGCTTTGTACTTTGTGGTCGGATCACAAACAAACCCGGCCCATTATTGCATGGCTATGTGTCTAGAAATTTCAAGATTAATATGTACACTGGTCCCAAAGTGATACAGGTTTTAATGAAAAGTAGATCCTAAGAGCTTATATGTATGTGTCATTATGATGTAAACGAATAAATTTCATTTACATTGCGTAGCTCTTAACCCTGTTTATTAGAGAAACTATTTATCACTGTAAACTTGATTAATCCTTACTTGAAATACGGATGCTTGGATTTTCATAAATATACCTATGTACGTATAGTGCTGTCTCTATAGTCATGTTGTCCTTTTTAAAGTAAATTTATACACACAATTTTAATTTGTAGTTATATTTTTAAGTAATAATATGTAAGAAAATATGTAGAAATGTGAGTAGAAGCTTAGTGATTTTACGTAAATTTGATTTCTATAATCACAAGGCAAACTTGCACAAAATAATTAAAATAGCAAATCCATTATTATATCGTCTTGTCAATGAAAATAAAATGGACCATTGTACAAATCGCTCCTTGTCCTTGTAAAATTGTCTTTATTATAAGATGTTAATCTTGCGAAGCGGCGATGTTTATTATAACATTTGAATTAACCAAGCGTTAGTTGGCATGGCTTCGCTAAAAAGATATGTTTTCCAATGAAGGCTTTAGTTATGCCTTTTTATTCGTCCTTTCAGTTACCCATAAACGAAAGCTGTCAGCATTCGCCATTGAAATCGGTCTCCTTTAATTTTGAAGCCAATAAATTTCGTAATCCGCCAACGGAATTTATATCGGCTATTTAATGTCAATAAAAGCGAAGACGCCACCGCTTCTTGCCAGGCTGGCCAAATGTCTGCAGAGCTCATTTTACATACAAAGGTAATGAATGTGTCAATAATTGTATTATGAGAACATAAATAGTTAATAAAACCTGCTCAAGAATATGCAGAAAATGCGAGTCAACTACAGTTGCTGCAGTATATCATCTATAAAAGCTATATCATTTAAATTTTTCTATATATGGATCCTCAAATCTATTTTGCTACACTTTGTCAAAAAGCTTTCTCCCACAGATAGTATGTCCTGCAAGTCAATAACATACAGAAACAATACAGATTTTTTTTAGCGTGTTGTATACAACAAGAAAACATAATTCCATAATATTCTGTGACATTTTATATTAAATAGCCTGTCCATTATTCAAAATAGCCAACCCTAAGTTTTTTTTTACGAGATGCCTACTACGTACGTCACTTCCCATTGAGTTCAACGAGCATCCATTGAGTTCGGTTGCGTATGACAGTATACTTGTTCGAATGTAATCGGGCGACGAGCTACGTCGACTCGCAAATTACTGCGCTTGTTTACGACAATGTACCTACCTAACTCAATTTGCCAACTATTGTGACTACACCCCGTTAAGTCTGCTTTTATTGTAGTCCCCTTATAAAGATGTCGTTACCGGTAGATAGTATATGTACCTATATCCGCACGTACAGATAGAGTTACGTATCATCAGTACGACTTAGATGGGTTTGTAGATTAGAGTTTAAACGATTAAAAAATAGACTGGAGATGCTTAAGAAACATTTCATTAGACAAATATGTAAAATTTATTAATTTATGACAACTATATTGGTATTTCTGGCACCACTTATCCCACTTAAGACACTCACAAACACGCGAGCACGCACGCACGCACACATGCGTTATGTATATATATGATTACAAAAATTCTTCTACCAATCCTCGTGATCGAAGACGATAGGTAAAAAGAAAAATAAAAAATATATCTTTTCTGGCCCAAAACCAAACGTTGACTCTGATATTACCATTTGCAACAGGAAACAAACGAAAATATATACATAATAATGATGAATATGTTCTTGTAAAACAGGTACATTTTCATTTCACCACTCTTGTAGGCAAGGAAAGTCTAGGTACCTACTAAACCACAAAGCAAGTTGTAAAGTAAAATGCATAAGAACATAAGAACTGGATATCGATGTTGGAGAACGATATGAAATGTTCAGACTTGAGGATAATCATCTTTTTTGAGCTGAAACGCTAAATGGCATTTCTATTGAGCAAATGGGTAAATCGTGCCGCTTTGTCGTCTATTCGCCTCCGATTGAAAGGGCTGGATTCGATATCGCATGAAGCAGCTAACTGCCGATCGCGAATGAATATCTATCGATACAAAGAACTTGTGAATATTGAAGCGTTCATGTCTTTCGATTGACGATATCGTTCCTACGTTATATTTGGTTTATGTCTATATGTATTATATTCCAGTATTCCAGTGCTAGATTGGCATTAGCATAACCATTCAGGATGGTGGTCTTTTATTATATCATTTGTATAAAAGGGCGTATTCATTGAATGAAAGAATGCGTGAATAAAACTCTATTAGGTAAACTGATGATATTATCTTTGTTTTTGGTATTTATGGTAGAATTAAAATAATTTGGGAACATAAAAAAAAACATTGTTTATTTAATTTACGAATTCTTTTATAGGTTTAATCTAAAATAATGACATAGATAAGTAGGTGCCTAGTTCTTAGCAATTTAATATAATTACAGTCAGTTCAATTGTTTATTTATAACGCAAATTGCAATCATGTGATGACAACAATACAGTAGTGAATTTTTACTACATTCAGATAAAAATGAATATATTGTAGGTGCGTACTGACGAACGCCCGAGAGGTGACGCGGGGGGACCTACTTGTTTTTGTAGGGCCGATTCCATAAAAGGCCTGACGCGTTTAGATTTAAATTAAGTATAAATTATGTTTATTAAAATTTGATCCATTATAGGTTTTTTTATTATCATTTCCACTCCTGATAACAACATGATTCACTCATAATTTACTTTTAGCAAATGATCAACAATGTTCGTGGCGGATTTGTACTTTTAGGCCATCTTTGATAAAATATCTAAATATCTTATACCTAAGTGAAACATTTGGTATACGAGGTTAATGTTATAATTGTTACATTTAACATATTTAAATATGAGGTCATTTAAAAGGCCACAAAAAAACCTACTATTTTTGCAACTTCATATCGATAGAGAAAATAATACATTTAACTTTTTCAGGAAAATAATATTAACCATATGTTAGTTCAGTTTTTTTAATTATAGCGCTTCGAGTGCGCCAGTAGAGCACAAGTCACATCACCAATGTCACGTTGTGTGGTGGACACATGAAGGAGAATGATCGGTGAAAACGAGACTAAGTTACACTATGACTAATTGTTAAAAACGGACCAGTTACAATACACTGACCTTCATGTATAATAAAACAAATATTTACGACAATAAGGGTTAGTATGCATAAGCATGTAATATAATTTCACATAGTTTTGACTTTTATAATAAGTACTTTACGAAATCTGTCACTTGACAGACCACTTGGTCAATTAATAAAAAAAGTTACAAAGCCATTATTGACATTTATTACATTCAACATTCAATCGTTTGAAATAAAATGTGAAATTTTCAGTTAATGAGGCTTAAATTGTAATTTTGTTTTGAACCCAGAATGCGGAAAATTGAAAACATTTATGGAAGAGACATACACAAATACTGTGCTGACAGTTATTTTAAATGTTTTTGGGATTTAATGGTAGGCCGTCAAACAAGTTCCCATGAATTAGTACCCAAACTTCAATGTCAGGATAAAATAAAAGGTTATTTTAAAAATAAACTAAATAAAGAAGTTATTAGTAAAATATATAAATATTGACTGTAAAGGCAATAGTTGTGGGTTTGATCATTATTCAAAGAATATACATGCTTAGACAAAACACATCATTAAGATTTATAGATCATAAACACGCAATATCTATAACAAGGCAAGATGGAGGACGAATCATCTCAACACTAGTTCTCTGCATACTTCCCTAAGAGCAGATGTGTAAGGATAGATCAGAAATGGTGGTTTACATTGGTAAAAAAAGATTAACCAAATTATATTTACCTTTGTACAGGATTGTATTGTAAATTAAGGTATAATTTTATTTCAGTTATCACAGAACAACCAAGATAACAAAATGAAATACCCAGATATACAAGCAAATAATCTACTTATAAATAATCAGTAAATCAATAAAACAATTGTTTATATATAAATAACTTCATGTATTATTAGCAACATTTAAACTTTTCTGATGTTCTTTTAACACTTGTCGTACATTAATATTAATTCTTGATTCCTTAATATAACTGTCGAAATAAGTCCACATTTCATATGTAATTTGATTTATATTTGGTTCCTCGTGTAAATATTTCAACTTTGCTTCATTATAAACTGTGGTATCTATGTTTCCTTTTTCAGCATTACACCATGGTTGTGATGGAGCTGCTAATATTTTGGGTACAGCATGGTAGCACAGTCTTGCCTCTTTTGACATAACAATTACATCACCACTGTTTAGTAAAATAGCAGATGGTTCCTCTGATTTATCTTGTCCGCCTAGCAAAAATATTGCTGATTGGCCAAAACTAAGAAAAAGATTGTTTTTATAGAACTTTCATTAATGTTGTTAATGTAACAATAACTAAAATATAACTATTATAAGAAATTAATTTTGGGTAATATTTAGCTGATCTACAAACCTATATGAAAATAAAGGTGCTTCTAAATTAATTTCTGAATGATCTGTATGCGCTGACAATGTTGATCCCATGTGATAATAATTCACAATAGCTGCTTGAGCTTCAAAGTTTGTGTATTTTAAGTACTTTGCAAATATATCACATAATTCTGATAGTTCTAGAGGGAAAGTAGTTTTATTTTCTTCACTGTAAATCTAAAATGAAAAAGTTATTTTTATATATTATATATTTTAGCTATTATTGAAAACAATTTACTCATACATAATTCCATAAATTAATAATAATTAAAATAAAGTATTTCATGAGCCAAGGACAAGAAAGGGCATTACATACAACAAATTTTTACTTTGGTATCCCAGTTATGGTGATATCCAAGTGTAGTCCACCGCAACTTCTTTTGTAATTTGATATCACATTCATTATTTTTATGACATTCTGCCCACCAATCATTAAAGTCATAATCTATATCAAGATTCATTTTATTTGGTTTTCTTGGATAATCTTTAAGACATTTCTGTATCCAATATCTTTGCCCTAGAGTGGTAAAAGGATTCCTTATAAGAATAAGGCCAGGGTGCTTATGAAATGTATACACTTTCCAATTTTTTACACTTGTTAAACCTAGCATTGCTGTTCTTGGGTCATCTTCAATAATGTCGTTAATAACATTCGATGCCTATAAAAAAATACGTATGTCAGAATAATATTTGTACAAAAAGAATAAATGTGACATGGAATACAAATAAGAATATATACATATGATACCACCTCGACAAAATATTTCTCATTTTCTGGTGCTAACACTTGTTCAAGTGAAGGTTTGGATTTATTAGATTTGTAATACTTAAATTTTTTCATAAAATTATCCAACTCCTTAGTCATCTCAGCATTCATTAAAAAAATAATATTATGTCTTACACATTTAACTATTCCTAATTGTAAATGTCATGCGTGTGTCATATATCAGTATTCAGTAGTATCTCGTTATAAGATTGAGATAACGATTTATCCAATGACCATTCCGTATATAAAATATAAATAAAGAAACGTGTTCTTCATTTCTTCTTAATTTCTATAATAAATAAACATTAATTGTCGTTAGTAATAAATGGTAATAAACCAAAATATTATAGCAGTACGTTTAATAATTTCACATTACTCTTTGCATTATAGATTATTCATAATTTAATATTTATATACCTAATGTCATTTTTTTTATTACTTTACTACTCTCAATATTATTTAATTTTGTTTTTAATCCTCGTTTTAGTCTTTAACTTTCCGCTTCCGATAACCGAAATGTAAGAAATAAAAGCCAGAGCAAAATCATGATGAGTGATCAATTATAAATTTATTATCCACGAAGAAAAGAAGTCAATTTTATAAATGAATCAAGGCAGTTAGGCACTTTATTTATGGATGTGATAATTGATAATTTATGATTTCTGACTTAAGTCTTAGACTTGAAAAATTTTTTTAAAACTTTTTGTATGTACTTTAAAATTTAAGTTAAAATTAATCTACGCTTTTGTACACCTGTTCAAAGCACAGTATTAGAATACAACCGAAAGAATAGTAATCTGCACTTCTATTTGTCATCCCGTTGCATCATTATAAATATTTATTTGATTTAATACAAAACATAAAATGTCAACATTTCTAGTCTTTTTTTATTATCTGTACATTACATTGACAGTTAAACTTGACAAATGAAATGCCAATTTCAAATGCGTCAAGACAAAAATCATCTGTGTAATAAAAAAACCTTGTAGGTTTGTTGTGTTTGTGCATTTTTTTTTTGATAAACAAAAAAAAAACTTATAATATTATTTTAATTTCAAAAACGTACAAATGAGTACTTCAACTGTAAAGCCAGTTGAAGAAACGCAGGTTAGAATCTTAATCGAATTAACATCTATCAAATATAACATACAATAAAAAAAATATAGTAAAAACTAAATCAATATTATTTTATTGCTATTTGGTACTAAGCTAATATAATTTAAATTAATATAAATCTCATTACTCATTTGACAGATACTAAAAAAGTATAACAAGAGTTGTAACGCTAATACATTACAATTAAATGCATTACATAATACATTTTAAAATCACATCCTTTTTGTAATAGAAAATAAACTTTCAGGAAACAGAAGAATTAGAAGGAAAACAGAAATTAAAAAAATGGCTTAATGTAAACTTTAGGATTGAAATGACTGATGGTAGAATCCTTATTGGAGTTTTTTTGTGCACTGATCGAGACGCAAATATTATATTAGGTGAGCCGACATATATGTGCAATATTTTTATGAATACAGTAGAAACACAATTATCCAGCCCTTAGTTATACAGATTTGCAATTATCCAGATTATCGACTTAACTTTACCTTTTTTTGTGTTTTTTGTTATAATATGTACAATTAATATCTTTCTTCATACATTCCATCAGCTTCCACCTGGACTTTGATTATCTGAATGCTAATGACAAGATATAGTCTGGTTAATCATGTCTCTCTACTGTAATAGTCATAATAATTTTATTGTGCAGTAATGTTGTGTAATAACCTAAAATGATTTTAATGACTAAAATTTACAAAATTATCGTCACTATGATTGCAACAGTGTATCTCAAATGGCAAATAATGTTTTGTATGTTTGTTTCATAATTTTCTGTTTAATTGTTTTGAATCTTACATAGACATTTATTTTAATTATTTTGATAAATCTTCCAGGTGCTTGTTCGGAATATCTTAAGACTAGTGATGGTGAAACAGAAGAACCTAGAGTATTGGGACTAGTTATGGTACCGGGACGGCACATTGTCTCTATACAAATTGACGACACTACTCCACAACAAAAATATTACTATGATGAATAAACAAAATCACAATTAGGTAATTAATTAATTAATAATTAGGTAATTGTATCATTTTTTTTCTACATTAGATTTAAAATAAAAATTAATAGAGTGTAAAAGCAGATATTTTATTTATAAACTTGACTTAACATATCTAATGATTGTTTTAATAAATTTACTTCCAGATATATATTTTCTGAATCACTGGCAAATGGATTGTAGTTATCGATTTTATTTTTTCTTATTGAATCTATAAAATATAATAAATCTTTACAAATATTTGGTATATATAATTCAGGATTATACAAAATATTACCTAAAAAATCTCTACTTAATATTTTGCTTAGACAAATAAAAGGGTGTTTAGGAGAATTATCTTTAGTAATTTTTCTATAAATAATCACACTGGAATTTCGAATGTCATCATCTTCATCTTGTAAAAGGATTATGGCAGTTTTTAAGATATTACTTCTAATATTGTCTGGAAAATTATCAAAATTATTTACAAGTTCATTATTGGACAAGCTAGCTATATATCTCATGTCTACATCATAGTGTGCAGGGTTACTTAACAAATATATACAGTCTGATATTTTTATTAAAATGCTGTTATTCCCTTGTATAGCTAGAGTTCTTGCTGCAAAAGGAAGTATGTACCGAAATTTATATGTAGGGTTATTTATAAAATCAAGTATATTGTACTCATGTATGTCATCACTCAAATCAGTTTTGAGTGAAATATTGTACAACAATTCCCATACTGCAGGTGATTTTGAATTTTTTTCTGACATCAAGACATTTGATATTGCTAATAAATCTTTATCATTTATTGTTGCACTCTTTTGTATTCTCTGAATACACGTTTTACAGTAGTTCTCAAAATCTTCTGAAACACTAAGTACTTGTAATGCCTCTGGTATAGACTTCCACACAATGTTTGCCAAACACCTTTGAATTTTCACATTTACCCATAAATGTATACCTGGGTCATATCTATTGCTTTTTTCTTCATACACAAGTTTGTTTATTATATCATCTGCAATTACTACATCACTATTTGTTTCTTTATTTGTTAGAAGTTTTTCTAGAGTCCATTTGCAAATATAGGAGTGTTTTTCCTTCTCAATAATATTTTTACACTTTTCAACAAGTCTATGTAATTGCTCTTGGTTTGTCTCATAGTATATCTTATAACAATTAGAAACTAATAAGAGAATACCATGCAAAAAATTTTCAGACTCATTTTTATGATCTATTATGGCATCATATATAGTATTAAATGAATAAATATTTGTTATGCATTGAGATGTTAACCTCCGCACAGTGTAAATAGGTGACCCTAATATATTTAATAAACTTGGTAATAAGTCCAAATGACATTTTTCCTGTTTTAACAAATCAAATGAAAAGTTATATCGTCTTGCAACACTTGATAGTACATTCAGTATAGGGACCAAGTTAGAATGGGCTTGGATTAAATCAGCTTGACTCTGATTTTGAATCTGTTCTATAATATATTCCCATAGTTTTGGTGAATGAGTTCTAAATTCGTCACAAGCTACAGTGGCTATTGTCTCATCATCTGTTCCAGATGCTTTCTTTTGACCAATCAATTTTGGTATTAATGCTCCATATAGCTGGAGAGCTGCATTCCTGTAATAAAAAAAACTATTGTACATATACAATTTATCACTATAGAGTATAAAATTATGATGAATAAAAAATATAGAATGTGTAATGACAAGTGCTCAATAATTAGTTTTTTAGTATTTAATAAATAAAGATCCAATGGAGCACTAATGGCCTTATTAAGTCTTCTTCCTTAAACTAAGTTACATTATAGCAATATTGCTATAATGTATATATATACATAAATGTAATATTTATATGCTATTTTTTTTAAGTCATTTATATTTAACACAACAATAAGCAATATAATTTTTTTAAAAATCGTTAACACTCTTGTCTGCTTTTCACTCGATTTCAATGCGATGCGTATTGACTAGCAACATTTAAGTCACGCTTGTCTTATCAGAGTATAAATAAGTACCACCTTTTTCCATTTTGCGATCGAACCCCCAACCATCGCCTTTACAGTCGACCTCCCTATACTGCACCACAATGCTGGCAAAAAATCATAAATTATTATATTTTATATTAATGTAAAACACCTTATTTGCCAATGTGAGTCAGTTAGATTGTCAAATGCAAGTGCTGCCAACTCTGCCAAGTAGTACATACAGTCTGATGCTAAACTGCTGTCCATTACAATTCTTGTCAAGAAATGTATGTAAATAGCTTTAGGTAGATCTTTTTCATTATCAATATCAGAAGTGTTATCATTCTTTGAAGTGTCTTCTATATTATTGCATGTCTCCAGCAAAGTTTTTATAAAATAATGGAACAAAGGCTGGAAATATTAACATATATATATATATACATATTCTTAATTTATATTTTTTAGTAATATAGAGTAATATGTTTCTTTGGATTAAAAATGTTAATGGTATAAAGAAAAAACTAATGTTATTACTAATATGTGGGAAATCATTTTATGCATTAGCCATTTACTGTATCTATTTCTCAGGCTACAGTTGCAAAGCATATTGTTTTATAAATTATATATATTCTTAATTGCACTTTGTAACATTTATTAATACAAAGTTAACAATGATGTAAGCAAAGGAAAGATTACTTATAATTCAAAACTTAACTTAAAATATAAAAAATAATTGTATTTAAAATATATGTTTTTCTAATATAAAAATCATTAAGTCATGAATCATGATGCCTTCATGATGATTTCTTTCAGATTCATGATATTATTATTTTTTAAATTATGTAATTTTATTTGAGCTACCAAAACATAATAATCAAATAAACACTAATATTTTGAACACCTAATATCTACTGCGAACTATATATGCCTGATGCTAGTAAAGACTATGCGAAGTTTCTATACCAATTTCTTATTGTTTTTATACAAAGCTTTTAAGTCAATACATTAAACAAAAAATATAACAATTACTATTGTTTACTTACTTTTCCTTTTTTAGTATCATTACTAACTATTCTATGAACCATTATTGAGAGACCAGCACCTTTTCTTGTAACAGAAGACATTTTAGTTGTTTCAAACAATAGGTCATTTAACTTTTTTTGAAGTAATATAAATGGTAATTGAGAAGTTTCTGATTCATTTAATGAAGTTAAAAAGTTAATTCCTTGACCTAAAAAAAAATTAAAATTAGACAATGTTTAAAGAAAATGTAATATGTTAAAAAAAACATAAAAGTACATCACCAAGTGTATATCCTGCAGCTTCAATTGCACCTTTATGTCGGGATGTCTCTAGAACATCACATATAATATTCAAGCATTTTCTACAGATTTCCGAGTCATTTTCATAGTTTTGAATTAAAGTTCCTGCTAACTCGCAAGATGCCTGTAGGTAGGAGAATAATTATTTTATTTTTTAATTTACATATAGTACACTAGCTGCCCGCTCGCGGCATCGACCGCGTGAACCCAACTGTTACTATTTCGAATTTTCGCTGGCCGGCATTCTCGCTTAAATATTAAAACATTGCTCAAATTTATAATTTTATCGAATCATTATGTCCTACTACCCTAAACTAAAGTGTAAACCTAGATACCGCAATTAGCTTATTCTAAAAAAGTCCTAAGGAAATTTGAATCCAGTTAAGCCGTTAATCCAGTTAAGTTAAGGAGGTAGGCAGACCTCCTTTGAGTACATTAATATTTTTTCTGTTGTGTTAAAGTGCCAGGCTGCTAATATTTATTAGTGACTCTAGAACAGGCAAGACAAGGTTTCCGGTCTCCGGCCGCTGCCATTGGCGATGTGCGTATGACCCAACGCAACGGCCGCTCTGCCCCCTTATTGTAAACCTCTGATATTCTTTTAATTAAGTGATCAATGGGAATCACCAATAAGTTCAGATATATACACATTAGTATGCCTTCCTGGTGCAAGGATAAATAAGTAAATTTATACAGTTAAAAAACCTAAGAGGTAGTATGTTGCTGGAGAAATATGCCTATGAACATTTGGTAAATCTTGTCGGCGTACACAATCAATTCTAACGCAGGAGCGCAACTTGCACTTTGATTATGGTCAAAGCGAAACTAAGTTTAATAGAAAATTGCAGCGTTTTGAATAAGAATGGAAGATCTGTGAGAATTACAGGGATTTTTGTAATTATCACATTTTCAGCATTGGCTACGTTGGTTAAGATGGACTAATTATGTCCTGTACAAGTTGTGTGATGTGACACATAAATATTTTGTCTTTAAATAGCCGTTAAAAAATTGGGTCACATAAATATTATATCGTTCCGGTAAAAGCATGATTGTCCTTACAAAAACCACACGACCGCGATGATATTATAGCAAAAGTAATTCATTTAAAAGTTAAACGTTAATGACACTGCTAACAAAAAGAAAATTATTTGAAAACGTTCCTTGTTCAATGTAAACTGTAGAAATGCAGAAGAGTGGTCTAAGCCACATTTACGTGTATAACGTAACGTAAGAGTATAACGTGTTATACTCTGAAACTTATTAAATCTGTGTAGATTATCTATAACTATAAAATAACATATTATCTTGATTCCCTCACAGACTGATTTAAAACAACGAGCGAATTTTTTTTCAAAAATTGAAACCTTTACTCATATATTCTCACCTTATTTACTAAACTCGGTAGACAATAAATATAGTTTAATATTTGTAACATCGAAAATGGCGGACTTCCATACAAACTTTTCACCAGCTTATGGGTAGAATTTTTACGTTATGTTAAATTTCCAAAAATCCTATCTTAGTGAGCTTCTACTTTACAAAATAACCCTACTGACTAAAAATTATGCACATTTTTATATCAGTAGGGATATGAACATTGAACTTTGAAGAAGTTCAATAGTTTACATTCAATGATGATGAATCACTCATTCTGAATCAGGACAAGTTAATTTATAAGCATAGAAGATAGTACATACTGAGGAGAGTGTTTACAGTGTAGCATATTATGAAGATATGAATTTAGTTTTTTATAAAATTGTTTTGTATACAATATACATACCTTAGTATTTAGCCACAAACAGTTTAAAATAATTTGGTGCAATCCTGAAATTTTGGCTTCGTCTTTAGTATTACATGTTAATCCAGAGGACTTTATTAAAGTTTCCACCATTACATTCATTTTTGAGAAATCCGAGCTTGTCTGTGACTCATCTTCACACACAAATTGCTTTGATATTTCTTCTAATATATCAAGCAATTTAAAAATACTTTCTTTAGGAATGCTTAATTTGTATGATTTTTTAACAAAAGTGGCAAAGAGTAAAGTCATTAAATTTAAAAAGGAATGTAATTGCTTCCCATTTTCAATTGATTGTACAATGCTATTTCGATGATTATATTCAGCCATTACCTCTCTATAGGCATATTCAAATACATCCTCTGCCTTACTAAACTGACAATTAGTGTTATTATTTGTAAATATTATATGTATGATAAGCTGAAATATATTATGACCACAGCTAATTTCATAGAAAAATTTACTACTAATAAATTTTAGGCCATCTTCAACTAAATGAGTAATTATATTCTTATCACTTAATTCTTTTGAATAATATTCTGATAATACTTGCTGTACACTTTGTTGCACATCATTTGCTGGATCTTTGAGCAAACTAACAAGTTTCAATATGAATTTCTTAGTGTCTAATAACCAACATATCTTTTCTTTTAGAAAATGTTCTAGAGATTTTTCTACTTTTTGTTTATTTTTGGAAATCTCATTAAAACATTTTAAGATAGTGTATAGTATTTTAATTGTTGTTGTCTTTCTTTGATAATTGCCATCAAAATCTAAAGATTTAACAACAAATTGTTGTAATTCAAGACAGAATTTTTTTAAATTATTCATATCATGTATATTTTCAGCTCTTATTTTATTAAGATATACATTATTCAGCTTAGTTAAAAAAAATGTCAAACTATTTATCATACCTATTCTTAGAACTGTGCAATCAGAATTAACATTGTTATATAAAAAACTTAACACCTGTTGGTACTCAATTTCTGTTGGTATGTATTTCCCTTGAGTTATGCAAACTATTTCAAATGCTAATATTCTAATGGATGTGTCACAATGTTCAATGCTAAGAGGGACAACCTTATTATCTGCTATAGGTATATTCCAAGTTCGTTCAATTAACCCAAGTTTGTTACCTTGCTTCATTATTGCTATAGTGCTATATAATTTATATTTGGAATCACACATTTCACTTAACTCTTTCATAAAAGTATGAATTAAAAGAGGAAATTTCTTTAAAGTGTTTAAACACCAATAATTATTAAAATTTTCTATGGCTTTAAATGATGTTCCACCAAGTATTTTGATTACATTAGATAAAAATATTGTTGTCCAAGTATTATCTGACGATATTTTCTTTAAAATTGAATTGTACATGTCAGTTCCAGCAGACACAAGCCCAGGTTTAAACAAGCTGTATATAAGACCTTTAACCCAGTTATATTTCAATATTATCTCTACAAGATTTCCTTTATAGTGTTCTATTATTTCAGCAAGCATTAAATACTTTGCTTTATTCCAATAGAAACAGTTTATCTCATCGAAAACTACAGTGTATATATCACTATCCAATACTATAATCAATGTTTGAAATAGAATCCTATTTAAACTTCTCACTCCTGTAATTGGATTTTCCCAGTTATGATTAACTACATTCAAAATCTTTATTTGCCTGTTTCTACAGAAAAAACTATTATGGAATTGAGTGCCTATTGCGTTTTTAAATGAAGACATAATTTTAAATATTATTAAAGTATGTTGAGAGTACTCATAAGCCATTTTTGATGTTAACAGAAACATGGCATCTAAAACATTGCCCAATAATTCATTTTGATCATTAAACTTTTGTAGAAAGTATGATGATTGAAATATTCCATAGCTCAATGATACAGACAAGTAGAGAGTTTGTCCTTTTTCAATATTACTTTCTTTTAATTCTATATCATTTTTGACCACTTCAACAATTTTACTAAAGTAAATACTTTGATTTTTGCAATGACTTAAAAGTGAATAAAAACAAATAGACATTAGCAACTGATCGTCAAGTTGAACAAGTTGTGTTTTTAAATGTAACCAAATTTTGTCTAATATTTTATTAATATGCTCCTCATGGTTGTCAGTCGAATTTATAATCTTCACTGTTGAAAGTATTTCCTGAAAACAATACATTTTGTAGTTTATGAATATTCATTATAACATATTTATTCAATATAATATATGTATATTTTTAATAAATTACAAATTTTGGGTACCTGGATATTTTTGGTAGTGATTTCAGAGGTGGACAGATTAAGTTTACATAGAACAGAGTCCAATGGTTCCATATTCTAATCCTGTAAACAAAAATGTGTTCATTTAACAACATATAAAGTAAAATAATGATTAGAAAAATACTACAAGAAGTGTACCTTAAAACATGCAGATGGGTTGTTTGTTCTTAAATATCATGATCACAGTAAAATAAAAGCCAATAATTAAATAAACAATTTTACTAAAGAAACTATTTACAATGGCATAATTGATAAATTAATTACTTAAATAATTAATCACTGTTCTTAATGGGTTCAAAACCTTCTCTTTGCATTTTCTCCTTAAATACATCATAATCTCTTTTTCTATCAAAGTGCGTAACCCACTTAGGTGGGCATGATTTTTCAAATATTCTCCTAAACTCAACACAAGCTTTCGATCTTTCAGTACTTTCTTTTACACTGTTACTGTTACTGTCTAGACACTCCCAGTATTTGTCTCTAGCATCCCAACATATCTTTCGTTGCTGTTTATCAGGAAATGACATCTTTTAGACTACTTTGCACCTAAAACGTAAATTTAAAACAATATCAGAACTAACCATGAAATATTTAATACATAATTTTATTTTATTGATAAGTTGTTACGAGAGACCCTTACATGTAACGTGATATGCTAGTAAGTACATAAAAAAGTATGTAAATGCAAATTCTACTTACTTCTTTCCGTAACTTTATCTTATGCAAGTCTGTGATTCAGTTAATTTAATATAACAGTATAATTATACCGCAAAAAAAGTTACCTCCAGTTCTTCTTAGAAGAAAATTGACATATGTGATTTGACAGTAATCTATAGATAAATTATATATGACAAATAAGGCATTTCAACACTATCAATATTATTCTGATTATTCTGTATAAAAAAAGCAGTGAAACAATGACTAAAAAGTATCCATTATTAACTCAAAAGTTGCAACATATATATTGGAAAAGAAAATCTTGTTGTGGGGTAGTAGAATTCAAACGCAGACTGAGCGTTTAACCAGATTGAGCAAGATTTACACTTTTATCATGCATGCATACATTATAATAATGTCAAGTAAAATAACGTTTCGAAAAAATGGATTATATCATTTTGATTTATTTCTTTTTTTTATATTTTGGACATCAGCGTAGAAGAAAAAAATTTTTTTATAAATTTACCTGTTTTATAATTTCTGTAGTTCTATGTAATTTATTCAAAGAAAAAAAATGGAAATGTTTTACTTTACTTTCAACTTTGAGGTTCTTAATTAAATTTATAATTATTTCATTTCCCGATTTCAAATGTATTAAATCAGTTAAATTTGACGTAGGGTGGATTTTACATAAATTTAAAAAAGTTTGCAATTCTTTATGCGAATCAAAAGGAAAAATACCTGGTATGACAGGTATATTTATATTAAGATTTTTACATTGCGCTGTAAATTTTTTGTATATACCATCGTCGAAAAATGCTTGTGTTATTATAAAGTCGACCCCTGCGTTAATTTTATCTTTAAGTTGCAATAGTTTTTCGTCGTCACCAGGAAATCCAGCAGATCCAATGCAGAAGTAATTTCCAGTACGATGCCTGATATAAGATATTAATTCTTGACTATTCTTAAAGTCCGATTCAATAGGATTGAAATTTTCTGCAAATATAATATCATGTAGGTAGGTTAACAAAAGCATCATCACACTTTATACAGATATAATTTTTATGTAAATATCACGAAACCTTTACTGACCTCCAGTAATAATAAATAGGCTACAGATGTCCAATTTCTTTAATTCCATTAATAAATCATCTACAAAGTCTTTTCTTAAACTAGTGCAAGACATATGCAGTAAGACTTGTTTTCCTTGCGTTCTCAAGTAATTTGCTAACCTTAATGGAGCTATTTCAAAATTTTTACACTCATATTGGTGCGCGTGCCATGTTATTGAAAAAAATAAAGGTTGAATTTCTAAATGTTCTAATTCACCTTCATCGATTCCCGGCGTTACTTCACATGAATACGTCCAACTTTCGGTATTTTTAATTAAGTCTGTCACTTTGAGAGCCATTTTTATTAAACGCTGTTTCAACCTAAAATAAGATTCATGCGATGGCTTTAAATAACTCGAATTGTAGGTAATAATGATAAAACATTCGATGTATTTCCACAGATAGCAATGACCGATAGTAAACTTGAAATTTAGATAATGGCCCATTGTTCGGCTGGGTACTATATTTTAATTTAAAATGTTGTTTTCACACAAAACAGTTTTAATATGTTTTTTTTGTTGTAATTAAGAAATCAGTTAACTAATTTAATATGATAAGTCACGACTCACGGCTAGTTGAGCACAAATCACTTCGTCAATGTCACAATGAAAATATAGTATTTATTTAAGATAGTAGACGGAAAACCGTTTGACACCCAAAGCCTACCTGTGTTTCTTCGTTACAAAAGTGTAGGTTTTTCAGACACATAGTTTTGAGTGTTATATATTTTTAATAAATATAATGTATTTCAAATTAATTCATATACAAATATTGGCTTTCTGCTGTCTACATATAAACTTTGATAATGACAAGTCTAATACTCATCCATCGGCCGTCAGCGCAATTTTCGTAACCAAATTTCGTCCAAATTTCATGTGATTTTTTCCATCACGCATTAATATGTCATTGTACAGTGTAGTCTTACGAAATCATTCCAAATTAATGAACTACCTACATGAGTTCAACGTTATAAAAAACTTAGTGTTCTTAATAGTACCTTAGTTACTTTTGTAACTTAAAAGAATATAACATTTTAAAGATTTACTATTTAAATAAATAAGTAGGTACATGCTTTTCTTCTCAAATCTTAAATCTTTAATAGTCGTACTGTAGCTTTTATGTGTTATAGGTAAAAATGGAATAAGAAAAACAAAATAATGTATTGAAGTATTGTATTTCGAGTTTTTCTATACGTTATAAACAATCGTTATCGTTGATGGCATGGCAGTATCACAACCGAAACGACGTTAACAAAATCCATTAAAAACACACACAAATAATGTTGAAAATTTAAATATACGTAGCTAAAAAGTATAAAACAAATTAATACTTAAAATTTTCTTTCGTAGTAAAACATCGCACGCATATATAATATCGGATAAGATTTAGTTAGAACAAAGAAGTGCGCACCAATTTAGTCAACAATACCTTAAACGTGTACCTGTATTTTGAGCCAGTAGCATAGTATGGTAGTCGATTAAAAGTTTTGTTTTTGTTTTGTGAAAACATTCTCAATTAAAAATATTATTCTAAACTTTTTAAGCGAGCGATGTTATTCTATGAAAGTTGAAATCAAGAAATGTTATAAATATCAATATTTCGCACCAAATCCGTATTTGCGAATCGCAAGCTTACACGTTGTTTCCCTATAATGTAACAGTCACAAACTCACAAAGCCAAACTTTAGCTAATAAGAAATATTTTTTTTAAGATTTCGTAGTTCATAGTCCACATAATTTATCACGAATCAGAGTACAGAGGACTAATTACTTGGATAGAACAGATTACCTATGACTATGCTGGACGTATTTATACGGTCAGGTAGGTATTACAGCGGTTAGCTGTATAAGCGGAATGTGATATGCCTTAAATCAACTACAATGCTCTCATCAAAGTATATAAAATGTTCTACAATTCTATTTACCTAAAAATAAATGCATTTAACATGAAGGTATTATATCATAATAATGACGGAATATAATACAGTGGCAATATTAGTATTGTGTAAAAGCTTCCAAACACCTATACTACACCTACGTCCGTCTAAATAAGTTATTAGAAATCTACCAAAATGTTTTTTCTTACGTATGTAAGTTATTGTTATTGTTCAATAAAGCTTCATACACCTTCAATGGTTATAGTATTATCGTGAATTATACCTATATGTGTATATCTTATGTGTATCATGTGATGATGTGATCAGATTGCACGCGTTTAAGTTGATAAGATTAGAATCCCGCAATTAAGTTTACAACCTGCTTTACAAAGACTACTTTTTAGATCCAGCAATTATAAGATTTCACTTCGTAAATATGAACGTGTAAACGATTTGGCAATCTACTATTTATGCTATTATATAAATAATGCAAATTAAATTTATTATTGCTATACAAATTGATATGTCTAATCGTTTTTAAGTGTCTAAATGGGATACAATGGTTATAGTCTAAATACACACAACTACTAGATACAATATTGTGAATCCAACATAACACTTGATGGAACAACTAAAGCCAACGGATTAGCCTAGTTAACGGTTAGCCCGAGGATGGTAGGGTTGCCACTGATCTGAATTGACACTGAATTCAGTCTTGTTTCACAAAAAATATTTATTAAGAGGTAGTTTATGTACAGGGACTCATCTATGTGCAATAGCCACCTGAATTTTATTATTATTTTTATAAAACATTTAAAAAAATGTCCATTAATGTAATGTGTTTGTATTCAGTGTACTGTCTTCATACTTGAAGGGCATTTAAAATTGCTAATTTTGTCTAAAATTATACCTAAAAACAATTATTGAACACTTCATACAGGTGACTATTACAGTTTCATAGATGACAATAAAAATATTTCAATCAGGAGTAACAATTTAACCTATCATCATATTGTCGCATTGCTTACCACTATAAGATATTAATTTAACAAATATATAGGACTACTTATGGCGCATCCTCACACCATTTGCTTGGGAAATTCATCATTCGTCCACACACAAGCTCCTTTACCCTAACCCTGGAATGTGCAAATCTAAAGAATAGAAAATGTCCGCTTCTTTAATTAATTTATATTTAATTGGTTCTTTTATTTTTTATTTATTTTGTTTATAGCACGTTGTTTAAAAGAAATGAGCACTGTTACTGTTAAGCTGTTGAATATAAGTAAATTATTGATTATAGTTTTGTTCCTTTCATTTAAACAAATATCTGGAAAATTGCTTTCGAATTAAAGTAACTGTAACGTAGAATTAGAACTGTGCTTATTATAAGCAAACTTATATAGATTCCATTTGTTCAGTTAATTCCAGTATAGGGCTTTCGCTTAGAGGCAGCATGTTGGCTGTGGGGGGCAGGCTGTGGCCTTGTGGCCAATTGGGCTGAAATTTACAATACATTTTTTAACTATGAGTAGATTTGATGAATAAAATAATATAGATAAGTAATTTTGATCATAAATATTGTGAAAAACCTTCTAATAGTTTGTTTCTGAAAAAAAAAGGTTTTTAGTACATAAATAATATTGTATTTTTTTACTATATTATATAAAAATTGCCATATGATTTCTTTTAAATAATAAATAAAAGAGCACCTTTATTAAATCTTCCGACGGACTTTGTCATGGAAGTTTCGATATTTAACTTTTTCGATATCTAGTATGTTATTTGGCTGGTGTATTTATCGGTATCCGAAAGAAGCGAATTCAAATCCTACTATCATAATTTTCTTTAGTGTCAAATGCATGCCTCTAATCGTACAATTTTGATCATTATTCTATATTCAATGCACAAAATAATTTTTAAAACAACAAAAAAAGTTACTTTTACACTAATTTTGCAATACTCATGCATTCGTGTCATCTACAAAAAAGCCAAATAATAAGGTGATAAAATAAAACAAGAAACTATTATAAATTACATTTACTTGTATTTTAAATAAAATTTGCTACTAAGTAAAGCTATCACATCTTACATAGAACATTACATTATAGTTAGCAAATAATAAAAAATTCTAAACAGACTTTTACATTAAAACGTATTACCGACTGACGCGTGGCGTTACAATATATTATATTATAATAAATAGTCACTTACAACTAATGAAATATGTACTTTGGAGGCTATGAACAAAGGTAGGAACATTAAGTGTCGCATTACAATACAAAATGCAAAATATATATCATACAATTAATATAATACAATATTTGGCAAGCTTATTTATTTATTTATTTATATTATACAGTGGAATTTATAAATATATGAACGTCAGTGATGAAGGAACGAATGTAACAATCTTGTACATTGAGAATATATATTTAAATATAGAATACAATTCAAATATCGAAATGTAAACATTTCTAAAACGGTACAAATAGTATAGCTACTACTATTGACAATATCGTGTGGCGTTAATTTTTTATTATCGTATCGGCAGTATTACGGTGACCACGCGACTATTTAACTTTAAAGCACTAGTTATTGTCATGCATTCTAGATTCCATGCCTTTGGTGAATAAATCTTATTCAGACTAACTATTAACATATGAGTACAATGAGACCATTGTATTAGCTGCTGACTAATGAGTTGCATATACATTAGTCACTTTGCTCCGAGCACACGTTTTCGAAAGTACACACGCACACATTATGTATATGTGAAATTTAATGTCTTGTCCCAACAGGCTGTACGAAATAATAAATGATTGTAAATCTAAGCTCGGACGTGTGTCGTGCATCTAAGAAGGTGTGCGGTGTTATCTACGTGTTCTAGTTGATCTGTTGGAATACCTGGAAGCAGGCTTGCGGCTGGAAGAGTCCGGGCGCGCTCCATTGCCACGCGTCGTCCGCGGCCTCGCGCCCTCCGCGTATTTCCGATATCTGGCACGCGCTCTGCAACGTCGAAGGCAAGTTCGACCAGTTTTCGTTCCCCAATCTCTCCTTATGTATAATGTCCACTGAACCCTGGTAAAATTTCGTCTGCTCCTCGTCTTTTGGCTTCACACGGTTCGGGTCCTCGACGATCGCTTGGAATGCTAGCAAATCCCTATTTTCCGTTTCAGTTAATGGTAGAGGCGGCAGGATTTGTTGCTGTTGCGCAATTTTGTAGCTCTGCTGCCTTAGCATCTGACGTCGGCTAAGCCCGACTTGGAGGTTGTGAAGGGCGCTCATTTCGTGCGAGTTAGGAGGTGTCATTTGTTTCTGTAAGAGTTGTCGCTTTTGTTGGAACAGCCTGTGCTGCATTAGCTGCTGCTGCAGGGGAGGCTTGCTCACCTGAGACAGCGACGCGTGAGACAGATCCGAACTATCCTGAAGAGTGATCTTGGGGCTTGCCGGCATTGGAGGCGACGTGCTCGAGTAATTGAACGTCTCCGGAAGACTTATTCTCTTAGTAGGATTTTTCGAATCTAAGTAATGGGGAGTGAAGTTAGCTGCGAATTGGTTGTGTTGTATCTGCCTCTGTGTCATTTCTTCAGCGGGAAGGGAAGATTGATATTGCGTTTTCAATATTTGCGCCTCCTTTTGGACCAGATGCAGCTCCAGAACACCTTTCGCCTTGCAATTTTCGTTGAGCCTCTGGCTATTGAAGGCAAGGGTGGTCTTCTGAGCGTCATTCGATTGTGCAGCCTGTTGCGCGACCAGTCCGTCGCTGGCGCGTCGCCCTTCCCTAAAATCTACTGGACTTCGTGTTATAGCGCGAGTGCAGTTTTTGTTTGCAGATTGGTAGTTGATAGGATTATGCCGCGCGATGAATCCTGTGCCACCCGTTTTGTTATTATACGAGGAAATATACACGCAGGGATGCATAGGACTAGTGTTCACGAGGGAATTGTTCTCATATGCGAGCTTGTCTTCATTGGACGTACAACTAGGCAAGCTGCTAGCCAATTCGCTCGAACAGTCGGAGAGCTGGTAATCAATGCTTTCGAATGTTGAGAAGTTACTCTGCGACGAATCACAACTGAGGTTTTGGCTAAGGCTTTTATTGTTAAAAAATGTGACCACCCCACTGCTGGAACTAGAACTCGCATAAGAGCTCAAACGGTTTTGAACTCCACTTTGCGCATTCGTCTCATCCATATCTGTTTCGCAGCCTTCATCGGTCGACGAGGAATATTGTTGTTGAAATTTTGTCGGCTCAGCATTAGTAGGTAATACTTGATTATATGTCTGACCTGTCGTATACTTATTTAAGGAAAATTTACTATCGGGCCTATATAACGTGTTTGGAAATAAATCACCCGTAGCCGAGTTAGAATAATTTACTTCCGACGAGACCGGTTGTATACCTGTATTTTGCAGGTACGAGTAACTCGGAATATTCATATATTCTTTAAAAGGAGGTGTACTTGTTTGCAATCGCTCTTGTTGCTGCGCTTGCGCAACTAAACGACTTGATTCTAGAGGCTTAGGTTGTTCTAACACACTGGTCAGCTTACTATCGGTAAACTGACTTGGTATCGGACTGGTACTAAGGTTGACAGTGCCTTTCAAAGGTAAAGGTGACTGTTGTAAGGTATTCATAAGTTTTGCAGCTTCAGAACACATCGTAAACGTTGTGGAACTCGGTAATTTGATAGATTCCGTATTAAAATTAGTCGCAGATGCGGAATTTTGAAGAAAAGTAGCTATAGCGTTTTGTTCAGTCGTTAGTGTCGACCGACCGCCTTCGATAGCGCATTTCGAGTCAAAACTAGATGAAGTTAGGAGCCTCGTGTCTGTCTTATTGTGCGGTTCAGGACCCACTGTCGTGGATTGCTGGAGTAGCCGTCTACAATCTTCGCTGGATTGCTTTAGAATATTCTGTTGTTGCTCGTACGTGGTGAGCCTGTGCGCTTCCGGTCTCTGGTCTATATTCCTCATGGAGAGCAGTTTGCTGGAGTCGTCGTGCTTCTCAATGTTCGCGACAAGAAAGCTCCGGTGCGTTTCCGAATTCTCAGTACTTCGTTGCAGAAGCCTCTGTTCGGTCATGTTGACGCCAGCCAGGGAGAGCAGCCTCTGCGTTTCCGCTGACGACGAGTCGGCGGAGGCAGCGGGGACCGGTCTGTTGAAGTCGCGCTCTCCCGTGTGGAGCAATCTGGAAATACAGTATTGCCATTTTCATACAATTGGAATTATTAAAATATCACCTCACATTACTAACTAGCAGCCAAAAAATAATACTTATTGTACTAACACCAGTAAGTTCAAATTAAATCTATGTTCTTAAGCAATTCAAGCTTTATATTAACCTTCGCCAGCATATTACAGTAGCTCATTAGGCCATAAAAAGAGAATGGAGCAGTAAATTTAAACTATTGCAATTTCCGTTTAAAAATATTTAATGATTGCATCAAATGCAATAACATTGTGATGTAAGAATAAACATTACCTTCGTCTCATATACAAAATGATTATTGAAACAATGATAAATGAAATATTTTATATAATAACATTTTTATAGCCAAAATATGTAGGGTAATAACGGCAATACTCACCTATTTTTGTTTTATTTATTTACCCATTGCGAGATTTACTCTTTGTTACTTCACGCTTTTCCCGCATAGCAGACAGAGTTCAGAGTGACAGAGTGACAGATTTCTACACTTTCCGCCCTAATTCGAGACTTAGCGTGCGGAGTGACGGACCTCAAAGCCGCGCTGTCTTCTTCGTCGGAGCGGAGAAATGAAAATAATTAAATAATGTTCGTTCCCCCGAGTGCGAATCGAACCCACAAGCAATCGCGATCACGGTCAGGCGCCGCGACGGGCTCTTGAACTAACCTATTATGATCTCGCTTGTCTTGGTCCGGGCGGCGCGAGGGCCGGCGCGAGTCGGCGCGCGCCCGCAGCCGCTCGAGCAGCAGCAGGTAAATGGCCGCGTGGTGGTCGTAACTGTTCGAGCGAAGACTCTGTGGTGAAAGACATTGTGTCACACTCCTGGCGGAGCTCGCGTATACTACAGATTTTACTACTTTTTTTCATTTCAAAGATACTTTCTTGCTATAATAAGTAGATATACATAGTAGCTGTGCTAGTGCATGTTTTTTGTGCATTTCAATATTAAATGGGAACATGTTCGATTAGTATTTAGTCTTTATTTTATAAATAATATAAAATATTTATGCCTAATACATGTGTAATACATTTTACATTTCATAAGTTGGGCATTAAGTAATAATAAACCTTTTATAGATCTTTGTAAATTGCTACACATTTTGTATTTAAAACATTAATATATAGGGGTAGCACTTATGAATTTGTGCACACAACGACTAAACAAAAACCACTACCGATATTTGAAACTACACTTACTTCTTTAGTTTTAACAGGATCGATTCCTAAACTTTGCATCAGCCGAAGTACTTGCTCGTTAGGTTCTTGAGTATGGTGTGTAACGTGTGCGGGACTTCGCATAGGATCGGCAGTAATTGTAGGCGCAGTGTACGGTTCCGCCGCCATCCATCGATGTTTCTTTATTTGCTCTATTGTATACCTTTTCATTGGTTCTAGGACTAGCATTTTGCGTATTAAAGATTCACAATCTGAAATAATTATAAAATAGGTTATAAAAATTATAAATACTTTGTTGTTGTTTCATAAAATAATTTAAACACTTATAAGTGAAATAAGAGCTTAAAATTATATTTAAAAATTGAAAAGATACCGACGTAGACTAAAATAGAGAAAGATCGCTTTATAGATATAACTATGTTACAGTTAGTGTAACTGTATATCTCTACTAAGTTTAAAATCACGCTTTAGCGATTTACTGACAAAAAGTAACTCAACTGACGTCATACAAAGGTAGATTTAACCCCAATGAAAAGGTCAGGGGACGGTATGACGGAAATGACGCCTCGGCATTGTGTCAGAGCCGTCGAACCATGAAAATGGCTCGCGTTTACCACTGAAATCATATTAACCTTACATTACTCAACTAAACGTCACTTTTGCTTATTCACGCATATTGAATACTATATTCAATTAACGATTTCTGAATTTTTAAAAATGATACAATACCTATAAAAAAAGCAACTCCAAAATAACTTATTATCAAAATGCCTTATATCCAAAAAGGTTTTCGAAATCTAATTTAATAGGTCTATTAATGCAAAATTAGAATAATGGTCTCAAAGTTCACGGGTTATGCCAATATCGAAATTAAAAACATTTATGTCCGTTAAAAATAGTCTAGTCTCTAAGTAGGTAGACGTTGACATGATATTTGGCAGAAAATAAAACGCACACTATAATGTTTGTCTTAAACGACGTTATTGACTATAAAAATTTTACTCTATCATATTATCTTATGGTCGCCAATTTCAATGTATGTTTAAGCCAAATATTAACACTTACATGCAACAATCAATTTAACATGTATCATATACATATGTATGTATATATGTATGTATATACAAGACGCGCATTCCGTATAAATTATAAGCTAGCTAATAGGAAAACCGTTGACAAAGCTGCAATAGTGTTACAATAAAAAACTTTGTTGTATAAAGTACATGTCACTTTTAGAACTCTATGACGTACTCTGTAAAGCTGTTTATTATTTTATTATGAACTGCTACTATTAGTATTTTTCGAAACGAGAAATAATCTGTAAGTAGGTGCTCTGATCTATGAACAATGTCCATTTGTATACAATTTATTTTTTATAATTCATTTACTTATTGCCAAACAATCTTTCGATTAAAAATAGGGTGCTACTGTATTGATCAATTTTACGTTATAACAATTTAATCTTAAAACTGTGACAAACAGGCATCGTTAATGCTGTCTTAGCGCAATTAGAACGTGTCTAATTACAATCATATACTACACGCGATGGTCGTGGTTACTTCACAAACGGAAGTAGGGCGAAGTGATTTCTCACTAGTTTCTCTCTCTCTAAATCGCAAAATTTGAAAGAAGAAAAACATTCTTTGCTTTCAAACAGTCACGGACGAATATGTTTTGCCGAATATGTTGTATTTACAAAAGTAATTTACAAAGTATTTCTCGCTATAGTATGGAAAATCATTACTTAGATTTAGCTTAATTTGATAACTTACTAATGTAACTATCAACTACCTTACAAGATTTGTGTTCTATGAGACTTAATGTTTATTTTACGACAGGTAATATCATTAAAAACGACAAGATATAGAATAAATATTTGTGAAACGCTCAAGCTACTACGTTGAGTACATAATAGCATAAAATACTCTCGTCGTTTCCAGAGTGAACGTCATGTAATATGAGACTTATCAAAGTTAAATTATAGGAGGAAAGGGTTTTCTTTTAAATTTTCCTTAAGTTTTGCATGTTATAGAGATTATTGAACATTATTGCATTTCAAGGCAACAACCACGTGTATTTGTGGCAGAATCATTTAATATTTGTCTCATTTATAAAAACATTTAAATGCGTCATTCCAACTAAAATGTGGGTAATGGCTTTCACATGCTGAAAGAGAATGACGCTCGTCGAGGAATAAATAAATCCCTAATAAAATAATAATATGTACCGAAAATAATCTTATATAAATATTTCATCCGAAGCGATTGCTCTTTACTTAGCTTAAACAAAATATATATCCATCGAAGTGACGAATCTGATTATAAATATTCTTTAGCCGTCATAGTGATATTCGAAATAGACTGCGTGCCCGTCCTGCACTCCGCGAAAACAAAACACGCCACGCATCTACCAAGAGTTATTTCGTACTACTTTATTTACTTGGTTCATTTGCTTCTAAAATAAAACCGATGACCAGTAAAATTTTCGCCAGGCAATGCTATTAATAATCGTCCAGACGCAAATATCGCGTGCTCTATCCGACCATTGACGCAATCGTGTGAAAAGTGTGCGGGTGTTATTTAATAAAAGCGTGGAAAGTCAGTGGGCGCCATTAGCCGTGTCCCATGAACTTGGTGCAAGTTTACTATCGGAGCCGTCGCACCGCCGTCGCCGTCCGTCGCCGATGCCAAATGTTAATCGCTAACCATAAAACATCTAATGTATACACGACACATGTGACGCACTTTGAATCTTGTATATACTATTTAATTATAAAGACTCCTAAGAGATTTTCTAAATTTAAAATCTAATGCGATTTTTTAACATTTTTAGCGTACCATAATAATTTTAAATACCGTGGTCGATATTTTAATATCGAGTGTAAATATATTCATAATTCTTATAAATAAATGTAAACAAAACTATAAAATATTATAAAAATATCATAAATTTAATTCTTTATCATTTAAATATGAACGACGTTTCTATTATGAATTGACAGGAATATCACCATAGCAAGAATGTGTGACGCAAATGTCATGTTATCTGGTCATTTTGATTAAAATCATATTTAACAATGTTTTTTGTATTGAAGTTTTATTACTTTATCTAATAAAGTATTTGAATGATATCTACTAGTATGTTGGTGGTGGTGGAAGGTAATTTCTTATGTCGCGACATAAGTGGTACAACTAGTGCAGTCGATCAATTGTTACGTATTATTATTAAATAGTATAGAAAAACAAGTATACAAATTTATTTATAATATTTTATCATTTGCAACAGAAAGGCAGAGCCAATACTTATTTATACTTCCATATATTTAAAGAAGTTTCTTTCACATTACTCAATAACAAATATAATAATATAAATACATAAAGTGAATTCTTTACCTAAACAAAAACTATAGTTATAGTAATCATTTGACGTTAAATAAATGAAAAAGTATAAACCTTATTTTTAAAGTATCATCTTATCTGCTTACTTTTAAACAAATACCCTACTATCATAGTGATATTATGGAACGTACATTGCATTGCGTGTTGATTGCTTCACTGACCAGTAATGCCTATCAATTTTCTCATTCTTACGCTAATATTTTTTTCTATAATATCTAAAGAAACGTATCAGCAATAGTTAAATGGAGTATTAAATATTATAGTATCTACAAGGACGCCAAAATTCCCTAACTCACAGAAATTTTCCAAGATGCGAGCACTCTTTCAGGGACATGAATTATGCAAAGATTACCTTACGTGCGAACTTTGTTAGGAGGTGTAAAATATTTAAAGTTTTCGTCTTGAATTCATAAATAAAATGAGATTTAGCCACGCACATTATATTTTATAAAATTAAGAATTATTTTCAAATTATATAAATTTCATTATCTTGATGTAAACTTACTTCAATTATGATATATATATATATATATATATTTATTTATTTAATAAATCTTGTTTTACGTATCTTATTCATATATATTACCAAACATATTAGTTATATGCTCTTGATTACCTGCATCTGACATGAAGTGGACAGTGATTAAGTGAGCTCATAATATGAATCTATATGTATATACTGAATGACCTGATTATAAGTGACGTGTACTGAAATAGGACATCTTATTTTTCGCCTCAGAACGATTTATTGTATTATCATATCAACATTATATTTAACAACTACCAATCATGCCACAGCCATGCAAAAAACTTAAGCCTCTGGCTTGTTTTATACATTGTTTTAAAGATTATATCTATACCAGTTTATAACAGTTCGCTATACATATATGTTACTTTAATATTAAATGTATATTTTCACCTTTCTGTAAAAGTCAAATGAATAAAGAAGTTCTAAAATATAAATTTCGCTTATTCCAGTTCAAGTCACGTATCCTACAAGATCCTCTTTTAGACTCAGAACCTTGAAAGCTAATCGAGCAAGGCCATGACTCTTGGGACCATTACGGTAAATACACAGAAAATGCTTCTAAATAAAATAGTATATAGCGTTCTTGCATACATTCAGGTATTATATTTAGAGATACTTTTATTAAGAAGTGTTTTTTTTGTATCTTTATATAATAATAATAATGTTTGATTTTTATACAGCTTCACGCTTTTTCCCGTATAGCGGCTAGTCAGAAAGTTCTCCACTTTCCGCCCGAATTCGAGACACTGTTGTTGTCGTTGAATGTAGTCGTTTTGGCTCATAACAGAGTGGAGGAAAGAAAATAATTAAAATATAATTATTCCACCAAGTGGAAATCGAACTCAAACCAATCACATTTGCAGTTAGTCGCCGGTTATGCTGCGCGATTCGTTTGTATACAAAAATAAAATAGTGATAATAATGCATTTGTTAGTCTCTTTTAAAATTTTAAAGTATGACGCATATAATAATTATATTTCGAAATACAAATAATATGTGCTTTAGCACATATTATATCGCCAAATATGTACAACAAAAATGTAAAGCTAAAAAAATACTAAAATACGTCACGCGAATATTGCTAACTTACGTTCTGTTTTATTTTGAAACACTTTACAGACGTTCCTGTTTGCATTGTTGAAGAGTCAGTGTTTATATAAAGTCATTAACATTTCTTGCGTCAAACCTATGCTCAACGTTTCAGAGTACGTAGAAGGCGTGAATAAACTTATTTCTGGCACGGCCGTCATCGCCACCAAGGTGTTTACTGAATTAACAAAAGCATATGCACTGAAATTTTTTACATTATAATCTTCTGTCACTTACAATTAGAGACAAAAATATGATACATAAAAAAAATATTAGTTCATTAGACAAAAATGCTGCAGCTTTTTTTTATTGTTATACTTTTATTGGCAGCCTTAAGAATTACATTACTTTCAAATATTGCGTCTAAATAATGACCACAAAGAAGGAAAGGATTTGAAAAGTAAATGATAGTAGGAGTAACATCAAGTCTGATGAAATAAGAGAATAAATTAATAATATAAAACATTTGGTTTTTCCGTACATTCTTAAGTGCAGTCGACAAAGGAGTACAATATGGTGATAACAATTAATGCCCTTATCATACTATAATCCTCTAAAATATCTACGACCTGTCTAGAATTTGCTAGTGGAGGTGAGCGTCAATGCACTTTACAAGGGGCCCCTTTCACCTATATTTGGGTCGCAAGTCCCAGGCACTGCTTGGCGCTCCTCTTTCTATAATGCGATGGGCCCGGCACCCGCACTGTGAATCCATGGAATGCTAAGGACTGTCTTCAATACTTCCATTTACCACCCGTTCACATTAATACTTGGTCCGCAAATTATAATAACTTAAGGTGGTAATGTCTTTTCTCTAAGACTTCCACGTTAGATGTTCGAGAAAATCGAATCTTCAACCATCTCGTTTATAGACAGCGCCTGTCTGTAAATGAGATGATTTTTCGATAACCCGATGATTTTTATTTGTTAACGAAAACTGCCTCCTACTCTAATAATATACAAACAAGTTTTACTGATGTGGCATTTACTATTTTTAACCGACTTCAAAAAAGGACGTTTCTGAAATCGGACCGTAAAAAGCATATAGCTTTTATATTGTATGTTCGCGGATAACGTGGTGTTTATTAATCGATTTTAATAATTCTTTTTTTTTTGAAAAGGAGCTAATTACAAGGGTAGTCCTATGATAAGGAAACCAGGGTCGGATAATAACAGGGAAATCAAGAGGAACTTTCGAAAACCGTAGGGCGACGGACAGTTATTTTCTAAACGTCTATCAGTTTCCGGACCGTCGTAGCCGTTGTCTCCTCATTCAAGAGGCATCCTTGTTGGGTGCAAAAAAAAATAATTTTTTAAAGCGAACCGTATCAAAAGTGAACTAAAAATAAAAATAATTTACTGGGCACAAAGTAATATTTAGATTTAGTGAAACCAAAATGGTTAAATACGTTTTTTATCTTTTTTATAAGTAAATGCCAAGTAAATGCTACAAAATAACCTTACTACAATATCTGTAGTACACCCGTACACCCGTAGCTAAACTATTTCCACCGTATATGTGAAGTTTATACTTGGCACCGAGTTCCAAATTATAAAATACGTATTTAATAATTTCGGCTTAACTAAATTAAAATACTTTTTTGTTAAAAATGATCTTATAGTTTATTAGCTTCTTAGTCTATCATGGCTCTTCATTTGGTTTTCTAGATATTGAATTGTTGTGAAGGTCATTGGAAAATGTCTATTACGTTGATCAGTTCTAAAATTTTTAAATGAGAATGGAAATTCAATAATCACATCACGGTGAAAAAATCTTGTGAATGCGGCTTTCCTTATTTCTCATAGTTTAGCTGGTGAATCTACATCAAGTGATCCACTATTCAAAATCAATTACACGCTCGGCGAGCTCTAAATTCTTTAGACATCTACAAGTCAAGTGGGCCGGATGACATCTCTCCTTTAGTGCTCCGAACATGTGCTCCTGAGTTGTCACCGGTTCTAACGCGATTATTTCGGTACTCAGTTAGCGTAGTCCCTGATTCGTGGAAGAGCGGTCTGATCCACCTGATATCTGAAGAAAGGCGATGGCTCCGTTCCATCTAACTACAGGCGTATTGCCATTACCTCCCTGCTCTCCAAAGTAACGGAAGGTATAATAAACAGCCAGCTCCTGGTTTATCTGGAGGATCACCAATTAATCAACAACCACCAATATGGCCTAAACTAATCCAGTACTGAGCTGCTGCTATCAAAGCAAGGGAGTGGGCCTGGCAGTTAGTTTGGACATGGTAAAGACCTTTGATCGAGTGTGGCACGGGGCGTTCCTTAAGAAACTTCCATCGTACGGGCTTCACAAAAATTTATGCAAGTGGGTCGCCAGTTTTCGCACTAGGCGCAGCATCAGCAAGGTCGCTGTCGACGGTTTTTGCTCTAACTACATACCCGTGAACGCTGGCGTCCCCCAAGGCTGTGTGCTGTCCCCTACACTGTTTCTTCTGCATATCAATGACTTGTTAGAGGATCCTAGCATTTATTGATATGCAGACGGTAGCACGGTGAGCGCCATATGGCGCTAACCGTGCTACACCGTGTTCACGGTGTATACACCGGACGTGCGTTACGCGACGACTAAGAAAACTCAATTTGTCGTGTCGACAGTTTTCGAGAACATTTCTCTTAAACCCGCGCTCAGTATCAGTATATTGGGGCTTAACAGTTCGAGTGACATACAGTATCATGATCATCTGGAAAGCAAAGATAAGTTGGCCCCAAAGAAGCTGGGTGTCGCTGCCAGAGCAAGACAGTATTTAACGCCCAAACACCGATTGGCCCTAGAGCCATTCGAATCGTTAAGGACCCAATAATGTGAGAAAGGCTTAACACTTTGGCGTTGCGTAGAGATGTTACTTCTCTGTGCGTTCTCTACTGCATTTATCATGAGGAGTGTTCTGGGGAATTGTTTGACCTGATTCCTGCCGCGGAATTTTCCAAATTCACAGTACGTCACAGACTGAAAACCATTGTCACCATCTGGATACGGACCTGGATCCTTCCACGTGCCACACAACTGAGGAATGGACTACCAGCGCCAGTGTTTCTAGGTGGATTCGATTCCTTCAAAAAGTGCGTCTATTTCCACCTTAAAGGCTCACAACATCCCCTATAGCTCTTCTGGTGTTACACGGGGTCATGGGCGGCGGTGGTCACTTACCATGAGGTCACCTGAACGCTCGTTTGTCTTGTCTATAGTATAAAAATAAAGCCCTACGTTCTGCCCAGGATTAAAAGCTATACAATAAAAAAGTTTTGTAAAAGATTGCCAGTAGTACCAAAGATAGACAAGACAAACAGGCATACAGACAAAAAAAATTATAGATTTTATCTATTCTATTATAATTTTTCTATCTATTACTATTTTTTCATTTGCCTAAAATATTTTTTCGTAAATATATACAAAGTACAGATACATTTTTTTATAGTTTTATTATAGTATAGATAGATTTGATACTTTTCTTTACAATACTAAAAACTGCGCAAAAAAAACAAATTGTAATTTAATTAATTACATATGCATGCGTTGCTATTCTTTTACCCATATAAGCGTTTGAATTTTCATTTCGAATTGCCAAAAATATTTATATAATTAACACTTTCGCTGCTAGTGCATATGTACTCATAAAAGTTTTTAGCGACCTCGTCGTTAATTAACACAACAAGGCAGGGTTAAGATACCGTTGTGCAATAATATTTTATTGTTATTATTAAAAAAAAATTACTGTTTTAATTAAAAATTGAAATAAAGCAACAATAAGATATTCTTGAGACAAATAGGTTCAACTTTTTTCCCGCATAGGAGTGAGGTCAGAGAGAACCTAATGTCGAGACACTCGGTTCTCCATTTCCGCCCGAAATTCAGAACGAGAGATTTTTTTATACATACTCAATCTGGATCATGAGTATATATTAAGTAACGAAATTAGTTTTTACTTGTTATTAATATTAATACTACATACGAGTAAAATACTATACATAATATGAATGTAAAATATTTTTATAGTCTATTTCGCACATAAAAATTATCTAGTTTGTAAAAACGTAATATGTACCACAGTCCGGATTGTCCAATGCTTGATTGAACAAGGCGATGACGTAAATACTTTATCAAGCTTATCGATTTCATTACATCTTATCTATAGTTTTGACCAGGAAGATCAAACAGTCTTATTACGTTTAGCCTCTAAAATTGTAATTGTAACAAAATTATACAAAGCTAATTTATACAATATATTAAGTGTAAATTAACGAACCGTTTTTGTTTTAAACATGTTTTAAAATGTTATTCGCACACTTAGGAAATTGAAAAACACATATTTAGAAAACATATAAAAATTTGAACGCAGCGGGACTTAAACCCGCGCCTATTGAAAACCGTTCAAGCGCACTGACCGCTAAGCCATGCGTTCTACATCCAGCCACGTCGAAATTCTTATACGCTTATTGCAACTTATATTTGTTGTTAGTATGGCTGTTGAGTTTACAAGAGGCGCGGATTGTAATCCCGTTGCGTTCAAATTTTTATACATTTTCTAAATATATGTTTTTCAAAGATCCGTTTATCCATGACGTCACTAAAAGTTCAGATAGATTTGTTTACATCGTACATCATTTAGAGAGTTAACTACACTAGCAACCGTACTTAACGTTTAAGTCAATTCTACGTGCTGGAGTAGATTTCTAAATAGTAATGATGCTTTATAAAGAGCAATATTAATATTTCATTTTCTGTTATTACTGCAACGTAAGATGTTAATCTAGATAAAAGTAATTATTTTTATTATTAGTTTGCGCTTACATTACATTTGATATATACAATTAAAACGTTACGTAAGTAGACCATCGTACACTTTTTTACAGTCACTAGCGGCATTTTAGGTATGAAAATAACGTGATCTAAAATTAATATATATTTTTATGTATATTTCAACTAAAGTAAATTTGATATTTAGATTGGATTATACAATAGGTAATAAGTATTGGATATGTTCTAACTACATACCCGTGAACGCTGGCGTCCCCCAAGGCTGTGTGCTGTCCCCTACACTGTTTCATCTGCATATCAATGACTTGTTAGAGGATCCTAGCATTCATTGATATGCAGACGGTAGCACGGTAACACTCCCTACTAATATGATAAATACAAAATTTTGTGAGAATATATGGGATGGATGGATGTCTGTCAAGTTTTACACGCAAAAAAAAAATTAACATTAATATTATATAATTAGCTTGTAATATATTTTGTCATATTATTTTCGATGCTCACACACATGTCTCCGCATTTTTCGAAGTAAGTTAAGAGAACCTAATGGCAAAAGACAGGCTTCTTCAGTTTTGTCACATTGAAACATTGCGAGCTCGGAGGCGAAACCTAACACAACTTTGTGCGACAAGAAAAATAACCAAAATTTACAACCATCGCAGAAAATCAAGCTCGTTTAAATCACACAGTGCTCCGTTCATTAAACTTTAAGATAAGTCACTAGAACGTATCGTAATCTTTATTGATTTCTATCTATTTATCTTATCTACTTATTGCTACTCACAGAAGATACCCGATTCGCTTATACCGAGTTTCAAACAAAACTTCACATTGGCAAATTATTTTAATTTAGTCTGAACACGAATCAGAAAAGCGGTTGCTATTAGAAGCCGCTTTCTTTTAAAATATCATATAACTTAACTTAAGTGATGTGACATAATATTTATAGGTACATATATAAAATATAGATTCAGATATACTATTTAAGTCTCAATTTTTTATATGAAATAGTAAGGGGAACCTAATTATTGTGTTGAAGTAAAGTGCTTTGTCCATTAAGAGTTAGTGTACTATTTTGCATGGCATTGAATACACAATAAAATACTTTCTTATTAAAGTAATTTTACCGTTTTGATAAAAAGTAAAAAAATCATTGAATTAAATACGAAGTATTCGAATCATTATTAAAATCGGTGAAGGTTCTCTGTGAAAAAACATTCTTCTTATTAAAGTAATACACTTCAAAGGTCAAACCAAATGCCCCTCTGTAGAAATTTTATACCACATAAATGTGTGGTAATAAACAATAATATAAATAAACAAAATTGTTTATCTATAATAAATATAGATCCTAAAATTACACTTTTGTATATATTCGGTACACGAGAAAAAAGGTTTTATCTTTCTGAAGTTTAAAGTTTTTAATTTGTAAACTTTGGATAAATTTAGCCCCAACTAATGAACGACAAAGATCTCAAGTAATACCAATCAAAATCAACTGGTACTTAAGACAGTGTTTACATTTCTATTTAATTACAGTTTATAATTGAAATTATAAGAAACATTCTTTGTCACAAATCTAAGACACTTCGTAGAAAATGTAATTAAACTAGGAACATTTCATTGGTTTTAGTAACACGGCTGTCAAGCCGATGAGCATTAAATGTTCAACTCCCTAAAGAAAAGTAAATTGTGCAGAAATTTATGTAACTCTGAATTCGATTGGGAAATCCCGTTTGTTATCTACTTGCGCTATAATAAGATATATTATTTATCATGAATTATTTATTATTATGTAGAGTTCCAATTGGCGATATACAGAAAGAAAAATGGGTTATTGTTCAAGTTTTGACATAGTTAAATGCATATAGAACAGAATATTAAAACGTATTTAATATTCGCAATGTGAATTCAATGTCACGTGCGAAAAATATAAAAATAAAAATAATGTGTTTTTTTACTATTTTACGGCCAACCTATATAGGTATATCATATAATAAAACCACATTTTGCTAAAATATATTATAAAAATAACAAGTAGGTACTATATGACTCACCTTCGCTCATAAAATAGGGTATTCTAAATCTTCCAGAAAGCACCCTGTCTCTTAACGACTGTAAGGTGGAGCCGTCGAATGGAAGCGCGCCGCACACCAACACGTAAAGCACGACCCCCAGGCTCTGCAATTCATATCATTTTTAAGAGGAAAGTGTAGTGTACGACAAACTTCACATTTAAAACTTATAAAGGTCGTTTACCCCAGATTAGAAAGCATGTGTATTTAAAAAGAAATCAAAAAAATGGTAAATATTTAGTAGTTATACCTAGTGGTTAGGATAATAGTAGTAAAATTATATATCCATATCGTCTGAATAAACCCTAACATTCCTTTGACTAAGAATTCAGACGTTTATAATTACAAGATTTCACTTTTGTTGGGTCAATGATTTGCGTGAGCAAAAGTAATTGGCCGATTCATACATATATGAGCAAGAAGTTACGATATGTATAAGACTAACGTGACTTTTCGCCAAACGAGTAAACTAGTATCATATAAAGGTTGCCAAAAAACAACGTGCAAAATGTCGAGTTCGTTGTAAATATTTTCAAGAGACATTCTTAAGAATGTTTTTAAGACAGTTACACTCGAGATTGTGACGTGTATCATCTTCGTTAGCGAAATACAAAAATGTCTTAAATGCTGATAATTATTTTCAATTTATAAGATGCTATTATACAACTAATATAATTAAGTATTAAACAAAAAGTCAACTATACAGAAAAAATAAGTAAATTTTACGGTTGACTTATCTTTAAAATGTGTGTCATCAAGGCGTATTCATTTTAACAACACACATCTACATATAGACATATTAACAATATATAAAATGTTGGGACGGGCCATTAATAACTTGAAAGGAAATCAAGCTGCCTCGTTATTTACTAAATTGCAAGAATTTTGCTTAAAAAGGAAGGAAACAGCCGCCAAACAAAAAGACTAAAACATATTTCAACATCGTTTAAGTACCAATATTTCTTGAAATATCTCTGATTTCTATTTACGTTTACTTGAAAATATTATTTATGCATTTTTTAAACTAAATTCATACAATCATTCCTGAACGGTTTTCAAGAGGCGCGGGTTTAACTCCCGCTGTGTTCAAATTTTTATACGTTTTGAAATATGTCTTTTTCAATTTCCAAAGTGTGCTAATAACACTTTAAAAAATGTAAAAAAATAAACTCATAATATACACTAAAATATTTTATTCGATTTTCCTATGTAGAGTTGTTTATGTAAAATTTAAAATCTTAAATAAGATGAGCTCGCTTAATTTAGGCAATCTGCGTCAAGCCGTTCATCATACAAAGTAATTTACAGTTAAAACATTTTATTTATCTACGCAAGAGACATAAAATACGCTATGTAAACGTACTTGGCCTTATTATAAGATTTTTTTTTATGAGTCTTCAAATTCGTATTGTGATTAATCTTATTAAAAAACTAAGTATAAACGATGTTCTCCTTATTTATGCATGTAGTATATGTAACATAACAAAATATATATATATCTAGAAAAAGTATATAAAATGTAAACATACCCATATATCAATTTCTGGGCCCGTATATCGTTTCCCCTCGAAGACTTCAGGAGCAGCGTATGGCGGAGAGCCACACCATGTCGCTAATAGTTCCCCCGCAGCATAATAATTACTGAAGCCGAAATCTGCGATCTTGATATTCATGTTTGAGTCCAGTAACAAGTTCTCCGCCTAAATGAGAAAAGTTCCACTTTACATTTGTTGTGATTTAATTCTTAATATATCCTTTTGTATATAATTTTGTTTAGTTCCTAGTTTATTGTTCTTATTTATTTATTTATTATACTTATTTACTGATGACCCCATAAGCAAAGGGGGCGGTGATACTGACATGACACCAAGATTACAGTGCAACGATGTCCTCTTGAACTATTTAACATATTATATTTATTTCGTAATAAGCTTTTGTATAATATAAGTAGGTTTAAGTCCATTTATTGACTTAGAAATGATTCTTAATATTAGCCCGATCTGCAAATACTTAGCGAGGGCTCATACGGGCTTATACTTAGCGAGTATATATTTTTTAGTATACACTTGTTTTATGCATGTTAAATGTTTTCGTCAATTTTTTAAATTACCCAAAAGTTTAATTTCTGAATTAATAATAAATTCAACTTAAATTTTGACAGTCACTTAAAATAGATTTAACTCAAATTTTGAATACGTTTTTTTTCTTTAACAAATTGTATTAAGGTGAGTCGATAATTCACCAGAGATACTGTTTCTATGTCTTTTAACGGCACTCGTTTGCTTATTTAATAAATATTCCTCAATGTGATAAATTAAAAACTAGTCACTACATAATTTTCTTCCAATATGTTATAATTCATAAATTATGATTAAGCTAATTTACTTGAAAGTAAACTTGTATAATTTTTAACAATGGCTTCGTCCTCGATTAGCATACAACGCATGTAGACATTGAGAGATAAAAAATGAAATAATTTTATTAATTATTTCCGAATGGAATGTAATTAATTTTGCATTTTATTGTTGTAAATATTCATCTACATGTATTCGGCTTTACGCTTTTTCCCGTATAGCAGGGTAGTCAGAGAGAACCTATTGCCAAGACACACCGTTCTCCACTTTCTGCCCAAAATCGAGTCGTTCCGTGTTGAGCAGCCGAAGTTAACTCCGCGCTTTAACTTCGGTACCAGAGTGGAGAAATTAAAACATATATATTTTAAACATAATAATTCCTCGAAATGAGAATCGAACCCACAACCAATCGCCATTTAAAATCAGACGCTATTCCACTGTGCCACAATGGCCTCAAATACTAGGTACTAGATGTTCTATGCTAATATCGAGAAGAAGCCGAATATAGCCACTGTTTTACACCGATTTGTTTATACCAAATTAAAAACAAAACGTATACATAATATCAAAAACAAAGGATGTGTATTAATATTTAATTTAACCTTACCTTGAGATCTCTATGCACAATGCGCCTTTCGTGACAGTACTCTACAGCCGAAAGTATTTGCCAGAACTTTCTTCGTGCGGCCTGCTCCGCCATCCGACCATATCTTGCTATGTAATCTAAAATTAGGTTTGTATTATTAACAAAATATAAAACATCCAACAATCCTAATTAATGTAACATTTTATTAATAAAAATATACTAATTATGGACTTTATTGTTTTTTTTTTCATATTTAAATTAGCAAAATAGTCCACAATAAAAAGCTTATTTTAATATTGAAATTAGAAAAAATATACGGCTACGGTATTGTTAAACAACACATCACATATGTAAATATTTCTTTTAAATATATAAATTTGTAACAAAATTTTTAATGCTTGATATTATAATAAATATGTAGTAAGAATGTAGTATTAAAATGAAAGCAATTCTTTAGTTATTATAATACAAAGAATAAAGATAATGATTCTACGAGTTCCTTGTTTTTCTTTCTTTGTTTTTACGATGCGATCACGACACACTTATTGAATAATACTTGAAAAATAAAAACTGTTGTTTAGAACAATTTATGTTCCTCACATTATATACGTACAATAATTTTCATATTTGTACTTTAGTAGGTACATATATGCAGATACATTTGTTATTACCATACAGGATTTACGGTACGTGACCATACTAATAACAAAATATTATGATTGAGTTTCAATATACCATATATAGATGTAGGAAAAGCAATAAAAATGATTTCCATAGATTATCCTATGTTTACAAACAATAAAATTATTTATGTGTATATACCGTGATGTCAACGTTTATGTTTAGTTTTAAGGTTACTATGAAAACAAAGAGCTACGCATTTAATTACGAAACTAAAAATAATAAAAATATAACACGTCCGCTACGTATTTTGTGCATTAACTCTTAACTTAGTTATGAAAATATGTACCTAATTGGTGTATGAAGTTTTTGGTGTGTGTGTAATTTATCTGTTGTCTCCAGACACAAGAAGTTTCAGAAATCGTACTCAATAAATGAGTTCTTCATCGTTCATTGAGATTTCATAATTTTTAATAGGATGGTTTTGCATGTATTTATTATACAAGTTGCCATGAAATATTTAATTTATTACAATGTAAGTACGTTAAGCTGTCATGACAAAAATATTTTAAGAGGAAGAGGAGGAATACACAGGAAGTTTTTAAAGCACCATCAAATCTGCATAAACGAGACCGTGATGAATACGAAAAGCATCTGCAACGGGTTTTATACTATATTTTCAGATTTCTCTGCAAGTCAAAGTTGGTTAAACAACGAGCTCCTTTTTAAAAATCTTATCCACAACAAATAAGTTACGAAAGTATGAGTAATTTTTATGACACTTGAAATACTTGTAATCGTAAAACATGTGTAATAATTAATAATTTACATAGTCAAGATGAATTTAATAAAATTTCCAACTTCCAATGTGTCGTTTACACATTACGAGGTTGCAACAGAGACATTCCAAAGGAAGATAAAGTCCATTAAGATAACTGACGTCAATATTAGGGACTGAGTTAACTGGCTAGCTAGCAGTTCTAGTCTAGTGTCGAGTCGTTAAACGTAATTTTATATTTGCTACAACAAGGGGAATAAAGTGAACCATTACAAATATTCTGCTATTTAAATAAAGGCACCAGAAACATAACTGCTACACGTCTATAGCACAAATATAAAGGAAGACCAATATGTCTCTGTCACGACGTTATAGTTCTGCTAATTAAAATGTACATCTTACAACATCTGTGCAAAATGTTACGACACAAATTCATTATGTTTAGAATATTAATTAACATTAAATTCTCACTAAGAGATGCCTCTGTGTAATTGAAGGTTTTCGGCATTTCACCGTCAGCTGTACGCAAAATCGTTTCCCCCTCCCTATGCCCGCACCCCCGATTGCTAGTGACGTCATTACAAGCTTGCTTACGTCATAGACGGAGCGGCAAAGAACTTACGACGTTAGATGTCCTTAATCGATGTCGAGATTACACAAACGAAGCATCAAATTGCATTTTATGTAAGGATTATAGATCCCTCCTGATTGTAATTCGCCCATAATAACTATACGATTACAATTTTATAGAACACGTCATCTCAATACAAAGTAATTGAAACGTTTTTGTTTTAGCGGCTGGAACTATGTTGTAAATTTTATATTATCGACCGTTCGCGGCTTTGCCTGCGTTAACTACACGACTAATATACACTTCTCAAGTTATTACTCAAATCACAAATTTTGCTTAAATTTATAATATAAATGGCTTTAATAACTTTTTTATTTACGAACCAATTGAAATGAAACAATTTCTAAATGTTAAGGTAAGTTCACCAAAATACAACGGTGTATTTAAATCGGTTTAGCCGTTTCTGAGATTAGCATACACAGACAAATAGAAAAGTCTGGCATGTACAAACAGCGATCAGTTACATTTTTATTGTATGTATAGATGACAATAATAAAAATAATAATAATAACAGAAAACTTAAATTGCATATCTAATTCATATGACTTAGCTTTAAACACATGGTCACGACCATATAAGGCACTTGAAAATGTTTAACACGTAGGTGTCTAACTTTCCGTATTTACGATGCAGCGTAGGTTGTATTAAGTATTGAAATAAATTATGCTTGTTTCTTACTCATACAATCATTCAATAATTTCACAATTTAAAATTATTGGCCTTTCATTTATTTTATTCTTTAAATTGAATAATTTAATAATGTCTTGTTGCAGAGTATTTATAACTTAATTTATTAGCTTTTTTATTCATGAATAAATGTAATAAATTTCACGAAATATTGAATTTCGTCAAATGAAATAATTGTTTAATAGTAGCATAGAAGTTTACAGGTAAATCTCACTTTGCCAGTTTTAAACAATAAATATCATTAAGCGTTATTGCAAATATTCCTAATAATAACGTCACAAGTCTGCAATAATTGCAAATTAGTATTTTGTGTGGCAATTTGAAAACCTTTTAAGCTAATCATATTAGATTTTGAAGTAAGAGTCATTAAAATTGAACTTACCAAAAATTTCTCCTTTACTAGCGTATTCTGATACGATGTAGATCATGTTTTTTGTCTCCATGACCTAAAAAGAAACACAGATTATTATAATGAACAAAGAAAACAAAAGATTATAATATAAACGTTTATCATAATCTTATAGCAAATAAATCATTATTTTATGATTAAGAATAATTGATTGAGGAAAATAAAAAAAATATCTGTATAACAACGAACCGACTTTATTAATTATGTTTCTGACGTGTTTATAGTAAGTATGTGTTAATTACAAATATTATTAGATATTTAAATTGTTTATAAAATTTATTACTTCTGTAAAAGACTTTCTTTTTTTTTTATTTTATAAACACTTAATGGTTTTTTGGAAGAATCGAAAATGTATCTTAAAAATTGTTATTTTATTTTATTTATCTTCAGTCGAAATAAGCATAAAATAAACTTTATTAATGATGTTAATCAAAGTGTAAAGTCATTTCTTATCTACATAAAAAACATTAAAGTATGTTTTTTTTGTACAGATTCCACGGTTCACCTAAATAATAAACTAACATTAAAAACAAAATAAACAGTACTCATAAAATTTTCTGCTAAATTAAAATACGATTAAATCAATTTTATATCTATAATATGGATTTTTCTTTTATTTCTATCAATTTATTATAAAATGGTAACCATATTCTATTGTAATATACGTCCATGAACTATCGCAGTAGCGTTAACCTAAAATCTTCTATAAATATCCTCAGTAGATATAGTTTGACTCATCATCTTACTTTTCATAAGACCGTTAAATTGTTGTAATGAGCGTATACATATGATGCGGGAATAATTAAAATTGGACGCAATACCTTTACTTAAATATACCAAGTAAAAATGCAGTAAAATTATAATGCTAATTTTAAAAACAAAGTATTGCCGTTCTGTTGATTTTCTTGGTGAAACTAGATATAGTGTATATATAGAGACATAAGAAAATTCTTTAAATGCACCTTTACCGAATTTGTCATGCTTACGAATATAGTATCAATACAGCAGGTGTTTTTGCATTCAAACTGCATGCATGCATCCACAATGCACGTGACAGTGTAAATTCAATGTTATAGTACCTATTATTGAGATTATATTTTATTAAACCTCATCCGCTTAATTCTAATGTAGACACAAATGAAACAAATTAAATAACATGTACATATGCTACCTTAACATTTTAATAAAGATATGGTCCTTGAACAAAGTATATTATATTTCTTAACAACATTTATTGTCTTGACTGGTTGATAAATTCAATGTTTAAATGTAAAAAAATAAAAAGTTAACACAAGCACACCACTGCTGTAAAAGTGTTAAAATCGTATCGTATAAGTACATTTTATTTTATTTTTTATACATTTCGCAAAAAGGTTTCAAGTTGGTCCTAATCAAGATGATCTAGCAGATTTCAAAATAAATAAACTTTCTCAAACAGAGATGCTAACAACAAATATAAATTGTTATAAGCGTATAAGAATTTCGACGCTGGATATAGAACGCATGGCAAGAGAGGCGCGGCTTCAATTCCCGGTGCGTTCAAATTATTAAACGTTTTCTAAGTATGTCTTTTTCAACTTTCTCAACGTTGTTTTTGACGTCAATTGCCGCAATCGTCTGTAATCTGCACTATAACAGCATCATAATTGAAGTTAAAAATACACATATTTACCGGTCACCGGCTCACATTACTATCATATCTAATGTTTATTTTAAAATAATAACCAAAAAATGTTAGTCAAATTATTTTATACATTCTAAGCTTCAAATATAAAAGCTGGAATATGTTCGTTAGTTATTTGATGTACTTATAAATATATTTATAAACTACGTAGGTGAAGGTACGTACGTAGGATGAAACCTAAAAGGAAAGTATAGGTGAAATTCAATTCTTTTTTAAGTTACTTTCTAAATTAATTACCTGGTAAAGTTTAATAATATGAGGGTGATCGAGCCTCTTCATGATATCCACCTCACGATAGACTTTTTGAAGATTGCTGGCATCTAATTGTGATTTATCTATTATCTTAATTGCTACCTGCAACAAATAAATCTTCTATTAATAATCATATAAGTAATAACATAGTATATTGTAGGAAACGTTTAATAAATATCCTCAATTATATTGACTTTTATAAATTAATCTACACTATGGAAATATACTAAGGACTGCAGTGCTTGCGTTTTATTTTGTATATAGTGTATAGAGAAACTTAGTAACACAAATTTGATTAAAACTCCTTTTGTTATTAACTGCTTAAAGCCTAAATGAGACTCCATTTACGTTGATTGCATATGTCTAATGTTTAGTTTGACTTCATATGTTATTATTACATATTACAGATTGGAATATTTCATAATTTTCCAGTGATATGTTGAAACATGTAATGAACCATTTATGTGAAGACAATTACTTCCATAAATATTAAATTTGCATGTTCAAAATAGATTTACTAAGATTGACTTTAATTAAAAATGTACAATAATATATTCACACCCCCACTATATAATACTATAATAGCCGTGTCCTCGGAGTATTGGCAAAAATGCGTTTTGCGTTTCCACGTGAAATCGCAATGTTTATTAGATCATTTCATTAACTCGATTATTACGTGAACATTCATTATTTATTAGAACACACATTTATTGTCTATATAAAAGTAAAATCAAAGATGGGAAGGATTTATTTGAAACGGAACAAAACAGTTATTCGGTGATTTGCTGTTTCCATACAGACAAGAGGCGCTGACGTCAAACCAGCGTCACTTGCTTAGCTCCGATTGAGCCAATTGACGTGATATACGTGATTGGACCTCTCGTAGATTCAATAGAAGAATGATATAGTAAAGAAAGCTATTTGAAATATTTATCTTATTGTTATCAATGCTTACTATAAACAGTATTATTGAAAATATAAAATATTACATTTGCGTGCCAAAATAAATAAAATTTGAAGTAGCGAAGTATATATAATTATCTAAATCCGAAATGCTTAAATGTTAAAATACTAAAATCGTTTTATTATATATGTAGAGGATAAGAACTGACGTCAAAACACAAATACTCCTTTAATGTTGATATTATCAAGGTCATAAGATAACTTAATAATTGTAACGCATTTCACTATTTATATACACCACTGACAATCTAATCTCTAACTACTGACAATATTATTATATAAGATTGACGTCTAAAGAAAAAGTATTTTAAACGATTATAATTTTATTTAAACGACCAGACGATATTGTATTGAGAATGTTCACTTCTCTGTACAAATATACAAAGCATGTTGAGTAATACATTCGTATTATATCAAGTATAAATATTTGTATATCAAGTAGAAAATTCCAGCTATGCATCCATTTCGACATTTCTAATCCCTGTTTCAGTTTCTATTTCTGAGCCACTACGGCCGTGTCTGCTTCAATATTCAATAACCCATTTGCGAATGCTTTTTCAATAAACATTGCCGATTTTAAAATAGATGGAGTGTTGGTAAAGGAAGATGTTTAGTGATGTGATGTCGGTCAGCAGCTGACATTGACCCGGTTGTACTGATAGGACCATTACGCACGTATCTTTACGTCACAGAGGCCCTTGCTATCACATTGAGTCAAGTCAATATTCAGCGTTAAATAGTCTAATCTTGAGGAATATTTTAATGCTATATGTGCGCCCCCGTATACCAAATTACATTGAATAACTCACAAAAAATATCTGTATGAATAATTACAAGTCAACTAATTGTTACCGTTAACCTAAATAACGAAGAAATATTTATTTACAAAAGAAAAGACCATGAATAGTATAATCAACATAATAACGGCAAAGTAAGTCTACTTAAATGTTAATTACTTAATTTATATGTATACTTTATATTGAGGATATCGTGGCGCAGTGGGACAGCGTCTGTCTGCAAACGCGATTGGTTGTGGGTTCGATTCCCACTGATGGATGAATGGTGGAATGGTTATAATTTTATTATTTTAACTCTCAGCTCTGGTAAACAATAAGATGCTGGCTGGTGTAGCTCCTCAAAGTAGGTGGGGAGAGAACCTAGTTTCAAGACACTCCGTTCTTCACTCTTCATCCGAATTCGAGACATTGTGGGTTCAATAGCAGTGAAAACCTCCGTGCTTTATCTTACCCGGGCGGGAAAATGAAAATAATTTAAACATAATCGTTTTCCCGAGTTGGGGTCGAACCCGCAACAACCCGCACCCGTTTACATTCTGACGCTGTCCCGCAGTCCTGCTGCACCACGATGGCCTCAACTCTTTAAATAGATGAAAATGTAAAAAATATTGGCATAATAATACTTCTTTCTTTATGAAAACAATACGACATCATAAAAGTAATGAGGTCTGTTAATCCGTATAAACAAATGTTAAGAACTAACAAAGCCTCAATTTTACGTGTGTCATTTACCTGCAAAAAAAGTAACTGCACAGTTAAAAATAACAGTAAGATCAATATTATTTGAATACTAGTATAAAATGTTTATAAGAAACAATCTCTAATTATTCTTTTATATGTATAAGAGCGTGAAATTTACATTTTACAACCCAATTATCAGATACCATTTAAATACTGCAATACAAAAACGTGATTTATTCTGTTGGCTCACAATACAGACGCATTCTTGGATAACTGGAACAAAAAATAATCTCGTCCATTAACGCTAATAATGAAAGTACAATTAAGATTTAGCTTTATTTGAAAACAATTAACATTTTATCATTGTTGTATACACTCTATATAAAAAGGATTACAAAAAGGTGAGGTATAGAATAGTTTGCCAGTGTTAGTGACGTAGACGGCTCGGTTGTAATTTTTTCATTGCTTTGGTTCCACAGTTTCACTTACATAAAATAAAAAATTTTGTACATTTGTTCAAATAAATGCAAAAGAAATAAGTATCTATTATTTTACTACCAATTGTCCATTAAGAAAACAGATCAAAGAAAATTAATTAATACCCATTAATAAATTTTCTTTAATCTGTTTTCTTGAAACCATTGCCTTTCATGTCAATGAATTTGAATGTAGAAACAGTAACGTTAATATTTTTTAACTATGTATTGTTTTCTTTTTTTAAATATATATTTTCATGGAACATTACTTGCATGCTAATTAAAAGAGTATTTTTGTTTCACATGAGGTAAGCCTCGACACAAACGAAGCTTAAGCTGCTTTTTATTTTGGTCGTAATGTATGTACTTTGTTTTTTTAAGTACACGGTCACCTGTCAGTAGGTCAATAACCCTAATGTTATTGAACCGCTGTGGAACAGTGACGCGTGCCGGGGTGGAGTACAACACAGACTTTACTCCTCCTGATTTGTTAATATCTCATGTTAACGTGATAATTAATCTTTAGTTACATATAAATTTATAAAGCATGTAAAAGGCCATAAAGTTATTCACCTATTATGTGACATTGTAAGCTTTTACAGCGAAAATAGATTTTTATATTAGACATAAAAAAAATAAAGACTGTTGAATATCATATTTCATATTACATTTGGAAGGACAATTTGATAAACTACCCTACCCTGGTAAATAAAATTTGACGATGATTAAGACAAAAAAAACCATCCCGATTAAACAAAATACCGCTGTTTAAATAAACATATACATAGGTAGTTTCGAAATGAGACTGACTCAGTCCACCTGCGACCACGGACTACTGTAATGTTCGAAACGTCGGGTATTCTAAAATATATTTTCGAATAGTAATAATATACACGATTAATCCGGTTTAAAATAGTTACATTTCCAAATGTGTAAAAATCGCGATAATCAAAGATCTTATTATAAATAGGCGGTGCCATGTAAAATGTATGGATGATTTTAAAATAATCATCTACGTTCCTGCAAAGAAAAGGTAGTGCGTGGCTTGTTAGGCTTTTGCTAATAAGTCAATATAACACAGGGACGTAATCTAATTACGAGTTACTAAGCTTACAAGATGCGAACTAGATTAACATCTAAGCAATTAAAATATAATTATTATACTGAAGACGCCTTACTTAAAATATATTATTGAGGAAATAGCAGTATAAAAGCGATATAAAATCGTTCTCATCAGTTCCCGGACGTCAGTTAATAATAATTATTATTATTTTGAATTACAAGCGTTTGTCGACCATAACTAAAATTTAAAATATTGCCATAACAGTTTTGTTTGTCTTCATAAAAAAAATATTTATGTATATTTAAAATATAAATAAATATTATATAATTTTATTTGTTCTATCGATATTCTAATCAAGTTAATATTTTTACTGTTTATGCATTTGAAACCGTTTCTAAGTTGCAGGCATCTAAATATCTTGAAAGTAATTACCCTAAATATAAGTAAGAAATAATTACAGCCGCCTTTCCACGTTAGTATCCAATATATAGTAAAAATCGATTTGTCACACAAGAATTTAATGATGTGTTGTATGGTTTATCTCAACCTTATCTTAACATACTTCATTATACATTATATTTGTGTGTACTTAATATTAAACAAATTGTCTGTGTACAATTTATAAATATAAAAAGAATCGATGACTGACCCAGGGGTCAGTTAGTCAGGACTAAAGACGCTGATTGCGTTTTTAATTCCTCATATTGAGGCTTTGACATTCACCTTCCACTACCCAGTTACCACTAAATTAAAGTCAGTCACGATAATTGCGGAAGATTTATCCAGATATAAAAAGCATATATAACAATTTAAAGTCAAATTAATGTATTTTTTTTTTATTTTATTTTATTCATTTTTTACTTTATTTTACATTTAACTTTTTACTTTATTTCAACGCACAGAATAAACAATTTCAACGACATAAAATATATTAATTAATAAAATATTTACTTATCTATTTAGGAACCTATTATTATATATTTCATGGTCACAAAGGTTCAACATGTGTTATTTAGGTACCAGGAAATTCTAGTAATTTGTTATGCCCATTAAGTATATTTCCGGGCTAGTTGTCCAAGAAGGTTGTTTCGAGTAATGTATTCTATAATATTCGTAGCTAACGTGTAGAAAAAAAAACGTTATTTTAAATCGATCCGACAATTTTAATACTTGTTGATAGGATTAACGCTCAATATGAATTAGCTCCTTGACTTGTTATCATGCCAGACATGAGTAAATAACAAACGGATATAAAATAATGAATATAATCTCAAACTAATGTATGATACGGTAGTATTATTGAGCTTTATACTTTAGTGAAACTATATACTTACTTACTTGAGTAATTTTATACATAAAATAAAAAATAGGTCAGACTACGGTTTAATTTTTACTTTTTCATGGATGTCTACTTTACGAGTGACTAGTGATGTCAACATATTTTTTTAATTTTAATACATTTATTATGATTATTGGTATTAAAACGTTATTAATTTGATATCACTTCGCTTAAGATTTTCGTGGCCAACAACTGCATGTTAAAATTATTATAAGCATTAGAAATTTATTAATATACATTGTACATGTAATTGCAGATCATTGATTACAAACTTGAGCCATATACATTTACGTCAATTCATGACTTATAATAATTACAATAAGCCTTAAGACAACGTTGGATGTATTATACTTGCTATTGACGCACCTGCGGCGAACACTTTTTATAAAACATAAATCTCTCTATGACGTCAGTACTTTTGTTAATGAGTAATAATCGACATTTATCAAACATACGAGCGTCATCGCAATATTTTGGGCGACGATATTGGTTTTCTTACGTTCAATATTAAATTAGAAATGTCTGTATATAGCATTTAGCATGGTCAATAAATAGCACAAAAATAGATTGCCATATATTCTTGTAAAAATTATATTATGTACCTTATTTGATTTCTAAATAGCTAAGATATAAACTAGGTGACAGTCGCATCGAGAATTGGCTTTTTATGTATCCATCGCCATCGTCCGAATTCACTGTGATCAACAAGTCTAGACGACGATCAATAGAAGCGAGGAAGCGGGAAAGCGGGAAAGCGGGAAAGCGTGAGGGTGACAAAGATACGTAAGGTTTCTCCCTCCTTCGAACAGCTTTACTTGAGATTACGATAGACGTAGTATTTTTTCTGAGTATAATGAAACATTGCTCCGCGTAGTACTTATTCTGCATTCAAATCGTACGCCCTGCCATGCTTGTGTTTCTTTGAGTAAATGGCGCCACTGCATCAGTTTTGCAACCGACATTGCAAACCCAGTAGGAATAACGAGGTGAAATTCTACAGACGAGAGCCTCAAATTAATTATCATTGCATCAGAATACGCCTTGACTTACATTAAGGTCTAATTTAAATATAACATTCATTTGCTATTTACATTTAATTTCCTTAATTTATAATTGTTTTGAAATAGCAATATTATATATGTATATTTAAAATTTAAGATAATTTCCTAATTTTTTATACGTATATAAAGAAAGTTGCGGGCAAAAACATGTTTAAAACACGTAGTTTTTAAAGTGCTTTGCTCGTATACGTCGAACGAAACCACAGTGGGAAGCGTAGTGCCCTCCATTCTAGCACCTCCCCTCCCACCCCTCGTTGTAGGCACGGAAAACCTTTTTCAAGGATTCCTACCTACTCCCACTAGATTCAATTTGTTCTGTACTGTCAGTGCAATGCTTTCCTCGCATGTTTCGTTCATTTGCTGCATATTTCGTTTCATATCTTTTTTATTACCGGAAACAAAAGGCACCACTGTATAAACTTAAAAAAAAATTAAACAAAAATAACACACTTAATTTAGTTTCGTTGCGTAAATTTTAACATAGAATATTTCAATATTATCCATATATTTTGTCTATAGTGATAATATAGTTATATTAAAAAGTATAATAATTCACTCATAATTGGATTAAAAAGTTTAGTTCTTGAGTTTTGTACACTTCTTTTTTATCTACGTAATAATAATAGTTTAGTATTATTATAAAAAAACAACTGTTTTTTCAGCTTAAGGCTTTTTCCATAGCATAGAAGATTAGGCAAAAAGAACCTAATGTAAAGATACACCATTGTCTATTTTCTGCGTCAATTCGCAACTGGTACTTGAACTCAACGCCGCGCTTTGGGGTCGCGCTCTTACCAGAGTTGAGAAATAAGAATAAATAAAATATTTTCCCCCATTGGGAATCGAACCAATCACGTTTACAATCAAACGCTGTCCCACTGCGTCACGATCTCGATTACAATTATTGACGTAAAAGCGTTTTTTAATTGCATTAAATTAAAACTTTAATAAGGTAAAACGTAGAGTAGTAGTAAGTTTAATGAAAACATTAAAGAGAGGTTAGTTTCTGCAGTATTATTTTAAAACGGAAGAAATAGTCGAGTTCTAAAGAGCACTCAAAATATACGTAATACATACAGCATTCTGAGTGACCAAGCTCTTGGTGAGATCCATTGAAGACCGAAAATATTTTAAACAAATAAAATAGTCTTTTTATAAGATACTTCGTAGGATTCACTCCTGTATACATCGTTTTAAATTACTATTTATCTATATATAATGTTTTTGTGGTCGAAAACTTTCGAGGAAAGTCTCCTGTTCAACATCAAGCATTCAAGACATAGTTGAGATGACCGCCAGACTGCAGAACACAGATAAGAGGGAACTTCTGACGCAGAACTCCAAAATAGATAACGCATTTGCGTCAAACGGGCATTTTTCAACCGCCCCAGTGTAAACTGAACGCGTGCCATACCAAACTATTTCCTGGCAAAATATTTGCCCGAGAATTATATGTTCTCGTCACGCACAGTGTTTATGATCACTTTCTTAATGTTTTTTATACTATATACTCCGCCGTGTTGCGACTTGCGTGAGATAAATATCGCTTCAACAATCACTTCGCAATATGCGCAGCATTTTATCAAGTCGTGATAATGTAGCATCGATCACTACCAATGGAAGCGTGTGAATATTTGCAATCGTTACTACTATACTCGTATTAGGTTAAAGGATGGGTACTAAATACACATATTGGCTGATCATAAGACGGCCTCTGGCCATCACCTTGGCGCTAATGGTTCACAAGGAAAAATGTTGAATAATAAAAACAATATGATGCGTGCATCCGAAGACAAGGTCGATGCCGTGGTATTTCGGGACGCGGCAACGCGCATTCGACCTCAGCCGACTGACTATGTTGAATTGCTGATTGATACTTAATATCTTCATGGAAATATTTCCAACACTTTTTTAAAAAATAACATAACACTCATCGTAGTAGATATTATTACAAAACACTAAAAATATACTATATATATATATATATATATACAAATAGATTTTTTTAAAGATATACAATCTTTCTCTAATAATATTAGAAAATAATTGTTCAAAGTGTTTAAATATTCCAATTTCTTTCAAATAAAATACAATAACCATTGCGGCAAGGAGTATTATTACAAAGAAAAGACCAGTAACGTGACAAACTTGTGACTCAAAAGTAAATACTATATCCATATTTCTTTAGTTTAAGAAATCGCTTTTACCAAACAACATATAAAAATGACAAAAAATTTGGTTCCTTCTATGTAATGACTATATGAGAACTTCAAACAAATTTTATTTCTTTACGAATCGAGACCTTGCGTGTTTAATGGCTGAACTTAACGCTGTGCTTTTCCATCTAATTGAACTATTCAATTAAACAAAACTATATAAAATAATCAATTACAATAGTTTTTAGCGTGGTGAGTCATGTCTAACGGTATTAGGGCAACGACCCACTTCAATGCACTCTTGCACTACTTCTGCCCGTCTAATAATAACAGATACATGTCGTTCATACACACAATACAAGAACTAGATATAAATTATAATTATCTTAAAATATATTATTATAAAATATTCATTTAATTTTTGTCTAAAAAATACATACATAATGATTTAATAATTTAGATATGTATATGATTATATTCGAGTATATCTTAAGAATTAAGACTATGACCGACATGATATATATACATATAAGTATATATTTAACATAACAGTATTAGAAAATATATTAAAAAATATTTTTTTAATAATAGATTCTAAGTCTACATCGATATTTCAATGGAACGCCGCTTACGAGATGAATTAATTACAGACCTATTAAAAACAAATCAGTCATATAAATTCAGAACATATGTTAGTATCCGAGTGCGTCAACAAGTTTTTGCGCCAAGCTCTGCTTGTAACGATACATTAACGATATGAGTAACGGTTAAATGGTAAAAAAATATAAAGTAATAGTAATCGAAAAGTAAATGTTAAGTTTGAAAATTCACATAATTTGCAGCATAACTTTTTTTAGCAATTTCCACCCGAATTAGAAACATTGCGTGTCGAAATATAATATACTAATAATAATCCACACTAATACTCAATACTATAAATGTAAAAGTAACTGTGTATGTCTGTGATGTCAATATGGTCATTGTGATGGAATTTTATATAATTTTTTTCCCATCCAGTTTTTCCACAAATTTCATTGTTTTACGAAAATATATATGTTTAAATATATATGTATAGTCAGGTTTTATCTATTTTGCTTGTTTTTGTATTTTCTATTTTTCATAAATATCAGATTTAATGAGTGTCCATGTAAGTTCTGCAATCCAGGATATGATCGTTGACGTAAAATCAATGTATTCTCTACATCTATTTTTCTTTTTTTTGTCCTCATTGCTGAAACACTTTATAAGTATAAATGTTTAAGACTTTTACATAATAGTATTTCTAACACTAATGACTCATTAACGCTAAACGATTACGTGTATTTCAATGCCTTAAACATATTTAATATTGTATATTGTAAAATGCGATGCAACTTTTATTGCGATTATTTGTGATAAAACTTTTAAGAAATAATAAATAAATTAAGAAAAATATCGCGATCGCGAATCTTTTTTAAAAAATATGATAAAAGTTGTTATAAATGTAGAAAAATGCAGAATACAAGTAAAAAATATAATTTATTAACAACACAATGTAATGATTTGATTAACATTAATCTGCATGGCTATTACTTTTTTGAAATGGCTACATAAGTTCATTTTAGTATTAAGTAATATTATTTATGACACAAAAATATAATAACACATATTTAATGGTAGGTTATATATACCTACGATATCAGTGATCGGAAAAGAAAAGAGTTACAGGATTTTTATTGATATTCTAAAAAAAATACGTAATATTTTCACGCATCTGCAGTAAAGTTACTGTGTGAGTACAGATAACTTAGTAATAAAAAAAACTGACAATAAAAAACCTAGCGTAATATTATTTTAAAACAATAATATAAATTATAAACATTTCTCTTACAATAAATATGGTTTGTCATTAAAAGTATCCTAGATTAATGTAAAAGTTCTTTAACTATTGTATTTCTTTAATCATTCTATCCACCTACACGTCTACCATACTAAACGACACCTGTAAATTATTTCCTAATATTTTTTTCTATACTATTTTTTTCTTTTCTATAGTATTAAATTTCTATAGTGTACCAGTTATTTTTATGGTTATAAGAGGATTTTATTGCGATTAAAATTCGTATTAGATATTTTTGCTCTAATGAGTTAAATTTATTTATTGATACAGAATATAATTTAATTATATAATATTAACAATTATTCAGTCTATAGTGTTTTCCGTTATATACGAGTTAAAAAAGGTTACATAAATAGTATTAAGTTTAATTAACAAATACTTACCTGCAGCAGAACGTAAAAAATAAATTAGTTCCTGTTTGTTGTTTCGTTATTTAATATCTAATTAATTAAGTATAAGTATGTAGAATATACAGAAAATGTTTAAGATAGCGCAAGTTCGAGGTGTAACTTTAATGTTAAACATAATAAATATTCTTTATCAAAAACGGATACGTTATGCTCCGACTTCTATATGACATTTTATGTCCTTAGGCACTTAACGTCATGGAATTCTGTAATATATATATACATACATATATAAATATTTACAGCGATATAAATAAAGTGCATTTAATATGAACTGTGACATGTGCATAATAGGTAAGGTATATGTAATTAATGCCTAAAAAATAAGTTTATTTTTAGTGTTATATAATAACTATTAAAATATAAAATAATATAAAATAAAATATTGTGCTTTTGATTTCGCTACACTCACACATATTTTCATAGAAAATTCTAATAGGAAATTCGTAATAACCTTACCTCAGTCTTCGTTATTCGATGTCGGGCTAACTTAACAACGGCAAAATTTCCTTTGCCTATGGTCCTTTCTATGTCGTAAAAACCCACCCTGATGGGGGTTTTAGCAGGACGTTCACGATCCGCCATTGCAGATTTGGAAATCATCAAACTAGACGCTCAATTTCACCTCACAATTTTTTATGATAATACTAATTATAAATCATACAATAATAGTCAGTCGTAACACTTACTAATCATATTAGCATCACATGAGTCTCTATCTGAACACTACCAAATTACCAACGTTTAATAATTATTTATATTGACTACACATAAATATTTGGCTATTAGTAATCAACATTATTGTTTAACCAGTGCGGAATTAAAAGTGTATCAAAGGTACTGTGTTACAGCACAATGCACTTAAATATACGTTTTGAGTCAATAATTTTATACTATCACTTGCACTCAGCTATTTAACTGCACAATATTTATTAATAATGTACAAAATGTATTTACAAATTAAAGAAAATCGCGCAGAGGCGGCGCGCGTATCGTGCGCTAAATAAACATAACGCCGCCGCCTCACCGGCTGTCAACCGGATACTGAACTCGTGTCTCGTATTCGTATAACGTGCCTTTACAATTCAGTCGACTTTTCGTCTCTCGAGTCGAGTGAGCGAGTCTCGAGTTGCGTATTCAATCCTCATAACAGCCATTAGCTACTGGCGATAGACCTGGCGAATAACGAATTCGACGCGACACGAGCGCGCTTTTAGCGGCCATATTAGTTTCCTATGACGTCAGCAGTATATTACATGTATATGTATCTAACGATCTACCTATCGATAAAAAGGTGCTAGAATTTTACATACATTTGTTATATTATCATATTTTTAAAATTATTATCATTGACCTAATCTAAATTTAAAAAACCTGTGCCTTTGTTACTTTATTTTTAAAAAAACACATGAAGTGCGTAATCATTATTAAGTGATTTTTTATAATTATTTATCAATAAATAAGTATAAGTCAAAGTGACTTATTTCAAACTGAATTTGTACCTAACCAACATTATGCAAATAATCATGCATATATTTTTCATTTACTTGTTTTATATGTAATCTAATTTAACCGTATTAATAAAAATGTATAATAGTTTAAACGTAGAAGTATCCGTTTTTATGCTCTCCCTAGCGCGCCCACTAACCCGCTTGCAACTTAACCCAAGTGAACTATAGCTGTTTCGTATTTTCAGCGTTATTTTAGTAAAACACCACCTATATACCATTCTAGGTTCTATATAACATTTCATCACAATCGGCTCAGCGGTTAAGACGTCACAGACAACAGACAGAGTTACTTTCGCATTTGTACTGGGTCTTGTTTGATTTTCGTGGTAATTGTTATCTTTTAGGGTTAACATTGCTAAAACAAAGTATGTAAAGTGAATACAATAGAATTCCTTATGTTCAGGTAGTATGTATGTAGATATTTAATATATCCATTACCACATTGACATTAATATGATGATATAGGTACCTAGAATGAAATTGTTTATTGTTTTGACATACAATTATAGAAAGTTTGACATTTAATCTAAAAATGTTTTACATAATTTTAATTATTAATTTGAAATGAGCAGAGCATGTTGTTGTCCCCGATAACATTATAACTCTGGGTATTTCAGGTTGTTTCATATTGTTATTTTTAAAATATTTACACTTACAATTGCCACATCAAATAATTTATTATGAAATATACCCACGTAATAATATGATTAAAATTACGAAAATTTTTATACATTGATTTATTGGTGTTAAGAATTCATAAATCGTTATGTATGACTAGAATGATTTGAGGTATAGGATGTATTTAGTTATATTCATACAAACGCCCTAGGTAATAATTATGTTATTGATGCTATCTGTACTTTGCTAAGTATGTAAGATTGATTATTTCGATATTTAAAATAAAATCGATTATTATGATCATATATCAATATTTCGTCCACTTACGTGTCATAACTTCATATGCCATTCTGACATCTGTTGGCTGTCAAAGCGATAAAGGTGTGTTTTACATGAGTTTGCTTACCATGAAGTAGAAATAAAATCCAAAATCGCGCGTCGTATAATACATGAGTAATCATCGATACTCATATGATCATAGATAATACAGAAGAATCCAATTAATAGACAATGTGGTGATCGAAAATCAAATGGATGAAAATTTGTTAGCAATTTAGGTATTAGGAACTTTAAAATATAATTTCAACAGTTACTAACATAATATTGAGTAACGTATATTGTAAGTTAGAGCTGTATGCCGTAAAATAAAATAATTGCGATAATAATTATTTTTATAATCTGGTGTGAATAAGCAAATTAAATTAACTGTTTATAAATATAACCAACTTTGGAATAATATTGTATATTGTAAATTGTAAAATTTTATATTTTATAATATATATTATAAAATTTGTTAGACAAAAAACCATCGAATGAAAAGGCCAGATCTAACTTATATCATTGTCCCCATTGTAGCTTTTATGGCCTTACCAGTCACGGCTTGCCCTTAACGATTAAGTTCTGTTTTTAAATTGTAAATAAGTAATTATAAAATTAACATAATGTGTTATATATGACTATATCATTACCACATTTACGTTAAAAGTATGCATAGTTTGTTGGGGATCTTACAAAAATTATGTTACTTTACTGCATAACGAGTTATATAATATAGTTATATTATATAACTCGTTTTATTGCATTTGTTATATTATAACCAGCAAACTCTTTCCTGAAATAAATTAGCATAACTGACATCACTGGTCTTTAATCTACGTCCCATTTTTAACGGAAGCAACACCAAAATGTTCATCATTTTTCCAATGTGATTGTGGAGGGATTAAAGAACTTCTCGTAAATATATTTCTTTGAATGTCTTAGTACACTTGGTTATTAATTAATCACTTTCCCGTATAAAAAAATTTTTGCTTATGAGAATAACAAATATTTTCAACCCTTGTTTATATCGGACTATCTAGGTAATACTTTTGTACCAAGATGTCGGTAATAATCTTCTACGTTTTTGACAAGAAAATGTTTGTATAACAATACAATGATTTTGTGAAATTTATATGAGCCTGCGATTGTTTATATGTGTACATAAAATAGATAGGAGCACAGCAACATGAATCAAGTATCTGATGAAAATGTTCAAAATATGATGTGCAGCCAGAAAAATGCAAGCACGAAAAATAAAAGTAATAAAAAGTCCAAAGATCCTCCTGAATCCTCACCAGCAGACATATGTAAATGGAGTGAAAAATTACATGAATCTTTAGCTAATACACTTCATATTACCAAACTTAATAGTAACCTAACAAATGGTACCAGTGACCACCCTAAAGATAGTGTCAACGACTTAAAAAAAGCACAAGACGCAGCACCTAGTGAAGTCGAAATAAATCTAATTAGTGTACAGTGTAGTGATGCAATCAGCTCCAACACATGTAGCGAAAATGAAAGCCTTGCGAACTGTTCCCTTGAAGATCGTAAGGATGAAATAGAAATTTTCTCCTATGAATCTGAATTACAAATGCCTGAAATTATGAGACTAATTCAAAAAGATTTATCTGAACCTTACTCTATCTATACATACAGATACTTTATTCATAATTGGCCTAAACTTTGTTTCTTGGCAAGTCATGAAGGCAAATGTATTGGTGCCATTGTTTGTAAATTAGATATGCATCGAAATAATGTAAAAAGGGGGTATATAGCTATGTTGGCTGTTGATGAAAAATATAGAAAAAAGAAGATTGGCTCTAGATTAGTTCAGAAAGCAATAAGGGTAAATTTTTACATTTTTTTCTTATTTTAGGCTTACAATAAGTTTTAACTTTGTTTGCTTTAGTAGTCTTTTAAGTTGATTGACTAAAATATATATTTATATATGATATATACCATACTTGTAATCAATAGGATTCTCTATTGTATTTTATATCTTGAGCACATTGCTTGTATAGATATGAAACAATAGAAATTTTTAAAAGAACAAATGTAGAGAAAAATTTATGTGATTTCTTTTTTAGGCAATGATAGAGGACAATGCTGATGAAGTGGTGTTAGAAACTGAAATTACAAACAAACCTGCATTAAAACTTTATGAAAATTTGGGATTTGTGAGAGATAAACGTTTATTTCGATACTACCTTAATGGAGTTGATGCATTACGATTGAAATTATGGTTAAGGTGAAATAAGTAGGTAACAAATGAGAAATTCTCATTGTTGTGTTATGAAAGCTGTAAAGTCTCAGGCATATAAATTATAAAATACCATTGTTATGTGACTTGTCAAAACAAATTAGGATACCATTTTGTACACATCTTTAAAATAGATTAATTATATTTTTCGAGTTTCAGCGATGTAATAGTTTTTAATCAAAGTCAAAAAGTGAAAGAATAAGACAAAAATATGTTTCCTTTTTTTTATACCACAATATTTTGGATAGTTTGTGAAAATGCTACTTTATTATATTGAAAGATTTTCAAACTAAAATTGGTGTTATATCAGGCAAGAATAGAATATATTTTTCTTTTTTTAAAGATAAAACCTACTATTGGTATAAACTTATAGGCTTGGAACGTGAATTTTAGCCAAATGTATAGATTGTTTAAAATAATTAATTGATCATGTGATGATATTTTTATTTAATTTATGTTTTTAAAATTGTTAATGAAAATGTTTTCCTACAAGTTATTTTATGTTTCATCAATAACTAAATAGTTAATCCTTTCGAAAATACACAACTATGAAGAACTACTGTAGCTAATTATTTAATCCCTTATTAGCTTGTGCCATTTAAACAGTATTTTTATACCTTTTATACATAAAATGTTTTCCTACCTAATAACTCAATAAAATATTATTTTTATTTAAAAGTAAATTAGCTCATTGAGCCTCAGTTTCTTATTAGATTCTAATAAAAATCTTGTATATTTATGATGTTGTTTTTATTAAACATTAGATAAAACAGTTTTAAAATGTAAAGGTTGCAGTATTAGTTGAGGCTCCGTCATAAACAAATGTATTATTCACAGGTTTATATTGTTTAGTAACAATTTTAATAACTTCATGTGCTATGCATCCTCCTAGAAATGCAGAAACACTATGAATCTCTGCACCACCATATCTACACATTTCATGAATATGATCATCCTTTGAAAATGGTGAACAAGATATATCACTTAGTATTTTGGTAACACATATTTTTAATTTAGCAATGTCACTTTCTGGCTCCCATTCCCCAGGCGCACGACAGTGTTCAGATCTAAATTTTTCTGCCGCTCTTAGCATTATGTAATGGACCATCATAACATCAGGTTCTTCTAAAAATCTTGCTATGTAAGAGGCAACAGCATTACCTAATTGATATTCTACAGCTATATTTGCACCTCTTATTAAATATAAATCATGTGCATGTCTGCAAAAAAGTTTAACCTCATTTTCACTGATACTATCACAGTGAAGCTGTGCTACAATTTCTTGTACTTTTCTATACACTATTTCAGCTTCCATAGCTGCTTGTGCTCTGTACATGCTTTGAAGTTTTACATAATGTTCTGTGGATGCTGTCATATCTGGCAATACTCCTCTTAGTGGTAATTTACCTTTTCCTTCTGCTTCGACAAAACCTCTTAATGCTGAACACATGATCCAGAATGGTGAACTTTCTTTTGTTAAATTTGTTGCAGAGCTGCTATAAATAAGATCTTTAATGTATACTGGTAAAAATGTGGGAACTAATGCAGTATTAACAGCTCTCAAAGCCTCTTTGAAATTTTCCAATTCCATAGGAATACCATTTTCATCTTTAAATACAAATTCATTAATAATATCTTTAATTTCATTTTTTTCTTTTCTACTCATTGGCCATCTGCTTTCATTAACAGTTTGCCATCTTTGGATAGCTTTATACAAAATGACAATCCATGGAATATGCCCATAGCCTTCTAATTCTTGGTTATCTACATTAAAAACATCTAAGAATTCAGCAAGTAGTGGAAAAGGCACATCTAAACGCAAATCAAATTGTTCATTTTCTGGATGAGTTTCAATAATAGCATGTTCATTTATTTGTATTCTGAAAGATCCTAAAAAGCCAATAGATGTGCATAATACAAAAGGAATATTTATTTCCCACAAATGCTCTGCTAATTTTTGTACAACTTTTTCTCCAAGTGATGTAGCTATAACTACACTAAAACATTTAAAAAAATCTGGATTATCTTGAAGTATTTGTTCTGGTTGTTCTTGTACAGCATGACCCTGAACTGCAGGATTCAGTTCCAATAGAAGTCTAACTGTTTCTGATCCTCTATTAAGTCCTTTACTCGAAAATTCCAAAAAGAAATTGGCACCTACGTCTTCATCACTCACTATAGTATGATCAATTACTGTTATTGCGCCTACTCCAGGGAGGACAATAGATTTTAAAATTTCTGTGCCTAATCCTGTACCATTTATTAAGCAAACGTGACTATTTTCTAACGCGGCTTGCCCATGATCTCCCCATAACCGTAATTGCCGGTCGTATTGTTTATTTTTCTCACTTTGTTCTGGTGATTTTGGTGACGGTGAGGCCATACTCTATGAAACAATATTATTTATAATATAATATATAGACAGCTAGTCTATTTTACACAGTGACTTTTATTTTATACTTAATATTTATAATGAGAAAATCAGACGCTAATTCTACAAAATGATAGCTGTCTAAATCCTACACTTTAAAAATTAATATATTGTCAAATACTATTTGACGTTAAAAGTGATTTAGTTCCTTGTTTATGACTTTTAGGCGTGCAGCTAAGCGCGTTTACTTTGCCAATGTCATGTAGAATATAACACTAAATATGGGAACACAAAATTTATTTACAACTAAATTAGGGCATATTTTGTATTAGCTAGCTTAAACGTGATGACTCCATCGTGATTCGAGTATTAGAAAATACCGTAAATTTGTTAATAATTATCTGTGAAATTGTTTCATGAACTTTGTTGGGCCACAGGTTATGTATATTATATTTGACATATGGACTTATTAAAGAATTGTGAATCGACATTCGACCCTGAGGCTTGAAGTTTATGTGGTTCATGAAATGTTATTAGATTTTGCTATTAAAAAGCTTAATGTGTATGGAAATGAATTTACAGACCCTTTTCCAGGATTTTAATCCTAGGTATAATAACTAAAAAAAATACTACGTTGTACATATTAATATTTTATTTATATAATATTTCGTGATTATTATTTTTTATTTTCGCAGCAAATTCGTCGTGCATACTTGCTTGCTAGTATTTACGTCTTTGTTGGCCTTAAAGTTGGATAATACAATAACATGGTCTTACTGGGCAGTGTTTACACCAATATGGATATGGAAATTCCTAGTTGTTCTTGGTGCCACAGTGGGCACATATGTTTGGTGGCAGTATCCTCATTTCAGGTAAATTTGTTACCTTTTCTAAAATATTGCAATGTTGTTATCACACTTGTTAATGTTATTATATGACACTTTGTTGGAACAATTTACCATTTCATTTATTCACCGATATTGTTACAGGTTGGAAGGTGAAGCTTATATTCACTATAAAGCAATGTTAATAAGTCTTGCAATACATTTAATATTGCTTATGTTTGAACTACTTGTATGTGATCAGTTAACTACAGCCCGCCATTACTGGATACTAGTCTTTATACCACTTATTTTCATAAGCATTGTGTCTATTGCAATTTGTATATGGTGTGTAAAACATGATCGAAGCTATGAGGTAATCACAAAAAATATGCTTATAATATAGAGATATTATTGTCATTAAAATTTACCACAAAAATGAAATCCTGAATTTTGTAAAAATGAGGACTTATCAGAGCACAATTTTTTTTTTATTTATATATTATTTTCAGTTAGAGCTATTTTGTGCAGTAAATATACTTCAGTTTATATTTTTGGCATTGAAGCTGGATATTTTTATAAATTGGTCTTGGGAAGTTGTTTTTGTTCCACTGTGGATTCTGATGTGTCTCAGCCTTGTAGGTGAGTGTATGTATTTCTTTCATATACTAACTTTCTGTAACTATAGCTGTGTAGAATTGCTAATCATATTTAAGAAACAATTATATTTATTTTATGTATTGTATATTTATATTATGTATTGTATATTTATATTATGTATTGTATATTTATATTAACAAATAATATCCATTTATCAGTAATATATAACATTTCAAAATTTGGCCTCTTATTCTGTAATTTTAACAAGACATATATTTATGATTTAGTTAAAACAACATGTCCTGTTAGGTTTCAAAAATTATACAAGACAAGTCAAAGTAAATTCCAACCTTTTCATAACTTTAATTGATAATTTTTCTTGAAATAAGATTTAAAATGCTACTTTATCCTATTTTAGGGGTCTTATATAGCATAATATTTGCTGGTATTTTATTAAGGACTCCAGATGCAAATATACAACAGAGAAGAACTAGTTTCAATTCAGCCCTGGCTTACACTTTCACTGTTATACCTATATTAGTATTTCAGGTAAGTAATTGATAATATTACTTTTGTTGCCAAATTAAAGTAAGAAAATATAATTATTATATTTTCTTACAGTTTTTACAGTCCTTTTCTTATGATCAGACTTACTATATGGTATGATTATTTCTGATTTCTAGGAATATGCTTTTTGTAATATAAATTATAAACATATACAATATTTGCCTGCTCTGTACTGGCCTGGCCTGGCTTTAATAATTGTGGGTTCAATCTCCACTTGGGAAAATGAATATTTTTGAACTGTTTTGGCAGTGTTGGTTTCCATTTCATAATTTGTCAAAAAGGGAAATGAGGGTGTATTGCACCACACTTTTTCTTCAAATATAGCATTCAGTATTATAATAATTCTGAATATTTCTCATACATACATATTTTGATCCAGGTGTTATTAACAAACAAGTTAGATGATGAATTGTCACTCTCCTATATAGTAGTTGTGAGTCCACTTTTCGTAACTTATGCAACACTTATTATAATGTCCTTCAGTTCCAAAGGAGGAAATAAATGTAAGTATTTGGGATTTAATTTTTATGTAAAATGGTATCTATTTGTCAATATGTTGTAAAATAAAGATGTTTTCACAGAATAAAACCCTGTGATGTCCAATTATTATTCTATATAATATTATAGGTTTATGTTAAAAAGGGTGATTTCTTCAAATACTGTTCTAAATTTTTTATTTTGCCTGGTACTTGGTAACCACTTACATAAATTTATTATATGCAATAAATTACAATATACTTATAATAAATTACAATATACATAGTCAGAAAAGGCATAAATTTAGCAGGATAGGACATACATCAACTTTATTAATGAATGTAGCAATTTGAACATTATCACTTAGTCAATGTTGAACACTATTGACATATAAAACAAATTCTATTTTAAGTGTTATTTATTTCAGGGTGGTTTGGGATCAGAAAAGACTTTTGTCAGTTTCTCCTTTCAGTGTTTCCATTACTACAGGAGTATGCAAATATTGCCTATAACAATAATAATATAAATCAATCAAATAGTTTACCTGCTGATTCCATGCACCAAGAGCCCTATAGAGATGAGGAAACCCAAAAGAAAGTAAAGGACAAGAAATCTCATAAGAACCAAAAGAAAAATGACGTTATGAAACCTGTAGTGCCTGTGACAAGTATTGATATGCCAGATTGATCTGTTTCAAGTTATTTTAGAGTGCTTAATGTGTGTTCACTTGTTCGAAATTTGCCACTTTTTTAAGTGTTTTAAGACACAAAATATTTTGAACTAAGTACATTTTCATATAACTATTCCTTAGTATAGTTTTTGATGTGAAAATATATTAAGTTTCAAAAAAATCTTACATTAGCTTCAGTTATAGTATTTCAATACACATTTATGATTTGAAATCTTTTTTTTTTAAATACTTTTTATTTTTTGTATACTTTTTTAAATGTTTTTAATTCCTTAAATTACATGTTTTGTTTATAAAAAATATATAATGTAGCCTTGTTAATATATGAGCTTCTGTAAAAAGCAATAACAGATTATTAAGTTTGCAAATTTCACAGGTATTACTGGATATTAGTTTGATTTGTTAGTGTATAGATATCAGTGTTTACAAGTGTTTTTGTTGGGGGTTGATTTTAGCTAATTTTTAATAATACTGTACTTGAGGTAGTAATAAGGTTGTATTAAGAATAATATTAGATAGATTTGGTTTACATCAATTTGTATTAGGTACTTATGGCTGAATATCCATATGTTATATTACCATGTAATTTGTCTGTCTTTTTTTTATTTTATTAAATAATTATATATTATTCATCATCAGTTGTTCAGTCAATACAATAGACTATGCTTACATGAATATATAGATATTACTACTAGAACAATGGAAAAAGTACATATATAAGATGATTTTATTTTATTTTTGTAGTTAAGTGGCTTTTTCTATTTGTTTTATTAATATTAATAGTCGATTTGGTTGATGAGATTGTTGCACTTTTAAATAACTATTTTTCTATGGACAAATTGTGATTATGTGAATATAGAAAGACTTATGTCTTCACAAATGCTCTTACTAATGGTTGATATTACCATGTAGAAAGATTTACAGTGAACTAATATACGATATTGTGTACATACCAATGTATAATGTGTTAAAATTTCTGGATGCTAAATTTTGCATATATATATATATATATATATTTTATATATTTTAAGTTTATAGAATTTCTTCGTATAATTATAAAATCACAACCTTAGGTCCTTACCTTCAAATCAATCTCCTGTAAACTTGTGTTTTTGCACTTGTATCATATGTAAGGCCCGTCGATAAATGTATTGGGTAGGTATATGAAATGATCTTGATATAAGTTTCATTTGTGAGGAATTCTTTCTAAATCAACTTAATTGTAAAACTTTTTACTCAATCTTCTTTTATTTGTTTGATTGTTAATTGGAAACAATTAAATAATATTTATATTTTTAAAAGAACATTTTAAAACTGTAGTTCTTTAATAACAAATTAAGTATTAATTATTTTAGTGATTATGTATGGAATTAGATATACTTTTTATGCTTTGTTTTTTTGTTGTTAAATGAGCATTGACAAAAAAATTTTACAATTACTATATTTCATAACTACATTTTATAAAAAATCTATTCATTGAATATCAAATATAGGTTTAGTGGTGTCATAGTATAAGCTTTGTCTGTTATGAAGGAGGTTGTGAGTTCAATGCCTATTTGGCGAAGATGGAGATGTATTCACTATACGAGTATATATTCACTATTGTCTAAATTTGAGTAAAGAAAGATAAAGCTGTTGTACCTTTTGCATGTTATTTTAATTTTAAATTATAGTATAGTTTTTTTTTACTTCAGTAACGTTAATAAATTGTCATGAAAAGTTATTATCAGATGCTTTTATCGTGATATGTAATAATATTGTAATTATATATAATCGTTGGCTTTATTTATTTATTTTTTTTAATCTAAATTACGAAGTAAAATTTATTAGTCAACCTTTTGCAACATTTAAAGTAATATTAATTTGTATTCCTAATTTTAATTCAAGATAAAAATTATTAGTCTAAATTTTAATATTTAATATTAAAATTTAGACTAATCATTTTAATATTTAATAAATTGACGTGATTTATGAACCTTTACTCATTATCTAATTTTGTATAATGTTTTTTGAAATAACTTGATGACAATTGTATCGTTAGAAATCCTTGTTAAGCCTACTGTTATATCCAAATAAATGACTTTGTATTTCATAAAAAATAAATGTAACAATATAATGTGAGTTACGTAAAACATATATTTTGTTCTTTAGTAAAAAAATGTATTGGCGTAAATAGCTTAGAAGTACATTTTGATAAATAGTTAAAGCAGTCATGTCAAAACTGATAAGTGGAAGTCAATACCAAAAAGGAATATTTTGCCGTCCAGCTTTCTATTCTTGTATCTTAAATATGTTGATATTGTGAATCTGTCAAATTTAATATCAAACAAATATACTTTTTGGATTCACTTAAATATACAGTTCGTAAATTAGCTTTTGCTAAATTAATGTATCATTAAAATTATGACCTATATTAATATTTGCTTAATATTTCGTAAACAAGACCTTTTAAATCACTATTAGGTAAGGTTTTATTACTCTAATATCTATATATGCGTGATCCTTTTTATTATATATTATAGCATAGATACGAAAGAGATAGCATGAAATATATAAATGAAATAAATTAACAGTTACCTGTTACACTGACGAACAAAAGCCAAAAATTGATTGTTATCTACACATAAAGAAAAAGTTATATAACTTTATTTTTTTTTCTTTTATGTGTTTATATAATATAATATAAGGCTTATATCATAAATAAACACAATACATATGTAAGAGTAAAACATAATTAAAAGTCATACATAAGAAACAAGGCCAAAGCAAAAATGTATTCTATTCGTAATCCATTTACCGTTTCGTGTTAAAGTGCAATCTGTCTACCCAAGACTGTTCATAGTAGGTATATTTTGTGCTTGAAAAATGAACGCGAATGCAATATTTCATTGCTGTCACAGCAATGAACTATTTCGTGTTCAGAAAAAAATACTTATATGGTTAGATTTACGGCTTATCAACTTTCACTTGTACCTCACTACGCTTTCAAGTATGCGTCAAAACATTATGAAATGAATAAAATTTGTAAATATACTCAATTTATATAATATGTATGATATATTTAGATTAAATTGGAATAATTGGAACTAACAAATAAGCTATGAATTAGGTGTTTGCGTGTAATTTTGAGAAAGTCACAATATGTTTTTATTTAATAGGCAATTGGTGTTGTTAGTTTTAAATGTTACATGTAATTTACACTTGCATATCGCTCTTTCACGTGGTTATAAGAATAGGTGCTTTTTTTACATTATTTTTTATTTTAACAATGTACAGTCAGAGCTTAAAGCTCGTATAAATTAGAAATGAAACTATTTTAAAATTATTGTAAAAATGCTTTTAGGGGATATTGTACTCGACTGTACCTTTCGAGCTTATTGGTTATGAAATTATGTTAGTGTGTACTAATTACATAATAGATATCGCAATATACATAGGTACTATACAAAGTAGGATGTTTTTAATTGTACAGTGAAAATTGTTATATTGTAACAATAAATGATTTACTGTGATATATTCTTCCTAATAAAGCTTTGCAGTACTGTGTGGATAATTAGCAAATTATTTTGTTAAATAGAATCGTTTATTTATTGTTCGTGAATATAAAATACTTGTACAATGCAATGAGAACTTTTACTTGCCGACATCCATTTTAAGTTATAAATTTTATCTTTTAACTTTTTATCATTGTAGAATTTAATTTTACATTTCAATTAGTGTTGTGTAATATTGCAGTAACCGTCTTGAGCTTGCCTTGACTTTAATATCAATTATATATAAAGCCTTACTGCAGTATTTTTTATAGAATAGGCACAGAACTTATTTAAGTTAATAGTAGTATAAAATGAAGGAGTTAATTCGAAGTTATTTAAAATGCGCTGCTTAATCGAAACTGAGAAATTAATTATTTTTGAAGTAAACATATCGTCGACTTGGTGAAAACCTATAGCCACCGTAATTCATCTTAAATGAATTAGTATACTATGTTAACTGGTGCTTTTTTTAAATACTGTGGCAATAAACTTTGTCACAAAGTGTCTACATAATCGTTAGGAGCGTTGTTAATTTTGAAATTACTCCATTATCGCCAAGGTCGAGGTTGAACAGCCATAAAAACTTTAATGATAGCAATTCTAACTTGTCCTTCAAGAGCGACGACGCGAGCTTTGTAAGGAAAGCTGGTACCGACGTCTCTGAGAATCGATTTCTTTCGCAAAATACGATAGCACCACAGTCACTATGATGACTCCACACAGGTAACGTTTTACCTTACACTATTGTTTATTTACCTCAAAACTATACTTTTTGAATATGACAATGTCAAAAATATCAAGTAATCGATGGATTAGTGAAGAAAGTGTAGAAGAAGCAGAACTTTTCAGTCACTGTAGAGAAATGGATTTAATTTGTTATGCTATCACTAAAGTTGTTCTGGAAACTGACAATAAATGGAAAGACGGCTTTGGTAAAAAGAACAGTCCTTCGTTGTCGAATCGTAGTTATATTATGGAGTTAGTCAGTATACAGGTATGTTTTTTTCGATATATGAAGTTAGGCATAGAGAAGTTTTGAAAATATATATATATATATATATTGTTTTTTACCTACTAAATTGTTTTTGTAATAATAAAACTATACGCAGATATATATTCCTTAGCTTTGCTTAATTCTTTACTAAAATACGTGTTTTTACAGGTATTAGATCAAATAATAGAATATTTAACAAAAGTAGTAAAGTCATTTTACAAATTAAACCCCAAGTTAGCTAGATTAAAGAAAGAAAATGGACTCCTCACAAGTAAACATGATCATATGTTTGATAGACTATGTAACAGAAGATTTATAATGTTACAAACCATACACAATATTATAATGACGATATTATCCACTTGCCTTCACAGAGAAGATTCTAGAAAAATTATTGAATCATGCTTAAGGTAAACATTTACTTTCGTGGTCAGAACTTTTAGGTTCCTCAGTAAGAGCATTAAGTCCGAATTTTAGCCACATTAAAGTATAAAAAAAGAAGACTTAAGATTATTTCTTTTTTTGGATTTTTATTAAGTATTTTCGTAGAGACAATTGTACTCGGGGACCTTACGACCGTACGTCAGTAAGTGATTAGTATTATTTGTTTCAGTTTGGTTGGCATTTATAATAACTTAAACGGCTTAAGTTACAAGAGGTTTACATCCAAATTCAACATCTGCAGTAACACATATCCAAATACAATTAGTGAAACGAAACCGCTGACGTTAACAAAAATTGTCCAAGTAGGCGATATAAACACTATTTATTATTATTGATATGTACAACACTACATATATATATGTACAACACTATATATATTATTTAATTTAATAAGTAATAAGTGAAACGTTTTTTCATCCTTACATTTAGAATACAATAGCGAGTGCATTCTATATAATATTCATATTACATATCTATAAAATAATTGAGGCATTGCGTAGATGAATGGTAAAAAAAAATCTTTACAATTGCTTTAATATTAGGTGCTTGCGAAAAGTCGCAGAGAAATTAATTGTCACCGTCTCATTAATTGCTTGGTGCTGATGTACAAACCCGAAGACCACGTCGATAGCGCCTCCTGCTCCAGCAGTGCAGATAGCTTGGAGATATACCAGTAAGCTTTATTATATTTTGTTGCCGCAGTGCAGTGGTATAACATCTGACTGTACGCGCGATGGTTATGGGCTCGATTCCTCCTTCTCGATTCGGGGATGATTATGTTTAAATTGTTTTCATTTCTCCGCTCTGGTACTTTCTGGTACCTAAGAGAAAGCGCGGCATGAGTTTTGCCACTCAACACGCAATGTCTCGATGGAGAACGGAGTGTTGATATTAGGAACTGAAAAAATATCAAAAAGTGACTGCTACTAGGCTGATTCCTGTGAGATATGTTCTCTCTGATTACCCTGCTATGCGGGAGAAAGCGTGTAGTTAAAAAAAAATGTATTTTTTTAATTTATCTGCCGTGAACAATGTTTACTTAATCTTTCCTCTATTTTAGTACTTTAACCAAACATATAACTCCACCTTCGTCGTCAGCATCTCAGCGCCTCAACTTAACGAAGCGTCGACAAGCTTTTATCGACAATAAAAAAGCCAAAATGAAGCAAGCGCAAAGTCTAGTGGAATTAAAAAACGGACATAACAAAGTTATTGAGATGCTAAATCCACAAAATTCAGATAGCGAAGTTCCTTACACTTCGCTTCTGACAAGCGAATGCGTGTTAGATAAAGTCGTAAATAGTGATGGTATGAATATTCATTTAAACATTTTTCAATTAAAATAAATATATTTCTAACATATCTATGGGAATGATTATAACCAAAATATTTTCATTTCACTCAACACACAATTTCGGAGTAAGTGACACTAGGTTCTCTCTGATTACCCTATAATGCGGGGAAAAGCGTGAAGCTGCTTTTTAAATTCTTTTGAAGATTGAAACTTACATTTACATTTACTCTAATTATGTAACGCCATCCTGGCGCTGTAAGAAAGTGTTCAATTCTCATTCGAAATATTTTTTATTTCCCCTGGTCTAGGAAAGTGTGATATTAGGTTTCAATTAATTGGTATTGGCTTTTGCAATATTAAAATGCCCTTTAAAATAGATGAAAAGTGCAAAAATAATTCGCATCGGTATATGTTAGTATATGTAATTAGGTCCTTTACTATGCAAATTGAGGGAGATGTATCACACGCAATAAACACATTTCGCTTTAAACAAATATTAGCTTTTTTTTACTAGAAAACGTTAATGGCATACTACAGAGTGAAGAAATATACATAGAAATTCTTTTGGACACCGTTGCGAATATGTCACCTTTATTGTTGGGACCAAAGGGCGTGAAAAAACTTAAAACGGGTAATTTTTAATCTTTAAGAAACAATATTTTATTAGTAGAAGATTTCAGTATTTTGCCTGATTTTATTGATGCGAAATTACTTTAGTTATGTGTTCATTTCAACTCTATGAAATGCAAAAGTAATACTGAAAAGTGGCAAACACATAATATAATATACATATATAGTATTTAGTCTACAAAAACGTGAAAGAGCATAAAGTTATTTCGTATTGAATTTTATGTACATATCTATACAGTATATATGCTATAATAGGCCGCCGTGGCGCAGTGATTCCCAGTCGTTGGATATGATTATATTTAAATATTTCAATTTCTCCGCTCGGGTACTGGATAAAGCGTGGCGTTGATTTGTCCGTCACTTGACACGCAATGTCTCGATTTTAGGGGCGGAATATAGCGGAGTGTCTTGTGCAGGAAAAAGCATGAAGCTGAAAAATATATTATGCTATAATAAAAAAGGAAACAATGTGTCCGTCGCTAATACAATAAGTGTTTTTTGTTCCAAATACAAAAAAATACAATTCTTAACAATATTTCACTTCTAGTGTGTGCGAACTTCACAGATATTTGTTTCAATTTAATATATATTTATAACTACAGGTAGAGTGCAAGCTAGTAAGAAATCTGCCCAAAAAGTGACAGAATATTACCAGAATTTGCTATGGGGAGATGTGGGCAGTTGTTTAGAACATCTAGTGCTTTGGTGGTCCTCTTTCCCTTTGGCTACAAGGTAGGTATCATAGACAAAATACTTCTATGATGTATTCATACTACAATTATAATAAATACGTCATGCAGCGTTAAAGTACTATGAAATATATAGTTAATGTCTTTTTTTTAAAAGCATTTTATATACACAGGTCGCCTAGCACAAGTCAAAACCTACGAGAGTGGTTATTTGCTACTTTCAATGATAATAGTAAGTAAACATTATAGCATTAAGTTAGTTACACACAGTAAAAATATGATTTAGCAGGGACCCAACCAAAAATGGGTTTTTATGCGCGAAAACTTAATAAGCGGAAAACAAAAAATAAAACGTTATTTATGAATATACAATACAAATAGTAATTTCGTGTAGATGACAGAGAGAGACCTAGTGTCAAGATACACCGTTCTTAGCTTTCCACCAGAATTCTATTTAGTGTTGGAGCTCTACGCCGCGCTTTCTTTTATCCTCCCAGAGCGGGAAAAAAAAAATAATTAAAATGTAATCATTTTCCCGTCACGGGATCAAACCCCCAACCATCGCGCTTGCAGTCGAAGAGAGTCCCGCATCGCTACGACAGTCTTAATAATTTTATAATTATAAAACTTACAAAATTTTTAGAAAATTAATATACTGGTAAAAAATATTTACAAACTTTTTTAATTTAAATTATTTGCATTATTCGTCATTAGAGATGTACATTTTCTAACAGGCTGTTGCCTTTTTTTACCCTGGAACTTTTTAGATTTTGGAATCAGATTGTTATTACTTAGTTGACTCTGAATGCCGTTCAAATATAGTTTAAATTGACTTGTACATATTATATACTATGTCCCTACGTAATAGATACTCCAGAGCTGGTGCTGTCCTCATTAAGGATATTGGCAGATGCTTTGGGATGTCACGTTACTTCTACATCTTGGGATAAACATTTTGGGTAATATAAAATATAGTTTTTTAATTTAAATTATGATTAAATAAGTTTTATTATGGTTCTAGTAATATTTAGATACAATAAAGGAATAAGGCAGTTCTGTTTATATATCTCTTGTATTATTATTGGATACGTTTTATTTTATTTTATTCAGACAAATTAGGGCAATAAGTACAAGACGATTGCTATTGCGTTATTTTCTTACATTGATTAATACATATATGAAGCTAACAAAAGTGTATTAATAAGGAATTTAATATTTTTGGTTATACAAATGACACATCTCTATATAAGTAGGTACCTTCGGTACAAAAAGGACGAAGGCGGCACTCACAGAATTTTCTCTATTTACAATTGTCATTACATGTGTCATTTTTCCTGGTAATGTTGTAGCGCGACATTAACAACAAATCTGAAACGAGCATCCATAAAGGATTACCCAGACCTCTCAGTGTATGTCACAGAAGTAAGTATTATCAGTATTTTTAATGTTATTGAATATACAAATATTCTAGATATATAATATATAAAGCAAAAAATAATTTTTATATGTTTTAAAGATTCCATGTATATTGTAAAAAAAATAACGTAATATAATTTGAACCTGTCCACGTTTTAAAATCTGTCCAAGCGCTCCATATAATAGATTTGAACACATTTATCAGGCTTAATTCTAATTTTGCTAATATTGGTAAACAAATAAACGCTTACGATAACTTTATGACGTAATTATTTCAATAATCAGGCGACAGTGTCCGGAGCTAATTTCGCAGTAATGCTTCAAGAGCTGGTGGCGTTGAACAATCACTGTGAAGTTACATGGGATTATATATTGGGAGCGCCATTGGAAGACTTGCCTATTGTGGAGCAAATACCGATTCTACATAGACTTGGTAAGTGTACTTTGTACCTATAAAATCAATGACAATTCTAAACCTAGAATTTATAAAATAGCTTGTCTTCAATCATTATTTTTGGTCAGTACAGTTATTTTATGGAGTCGAGACGCTCACTATGAATGGAGTTTTGGAAATTCGAGCCGTAAGGAGATGAAATATAGGGTAGAAAGTTTGTATGGAGGTCCGTCATTTTTAAAGTTAGAAATATGAAATTTTATTTATTGTCATTTTATGATTATAAACAAGTAAATACATGTTCCAGCATTTGAAACTGAAACTTCTGAAACTTCTACTCCTAAGGAGTGAAATAGAGATGGGAAGTTTATATGTAATTTGTATAATATATGTATATAGTTGGAAATATATAAATTTCTTTTTGGAATGCTTATTAAAAATGAGCTATTTCAGTGTTTATTAATTACTTATAATTTACTACAAAAGGGGTGAAATAGGAGATGGAAGTTTGTATAGAATTCTGTATTTTTTAAACTTCAAAACTTTATTGTACGTTTGTGGACATTCTACTTTGAAATCATCATTAAAATTATCTAGAGCGTTCATTTGTCGCATGAATTAAAACATTTCAGGGTCTAATATTTCAATTACAGTATCAGTGAGAGCAATAGTTATTTTACTGGCGATACGTTACCCGTGGTTCAGAAGAGTTCACCTACAGATGTAATTAAAGCATGTCTCAAGTCGTCTCCTCTATGGAACAATGTAACAAAATTCAGTTTCACAACGAATATGTGAACGCATCTTTACCATGACATGAATGAATGTTTGCAATTCACTTGAGCTGGCAGGTGTCCTACCCTCCCCTTCCCTCCCCTCTTACATAAGCTTGAAATTAAAGTAAGCCGTTCTAGTCATGCAGCTGCGAAGTTTATGGAACGAGACTGTCACACAACTTGGACGGAACATAATAAGTCCATCTTAACCGAGGTCGCTAATCGTAAAAATGTAATTATTACACGAATCCCTGCATTTCACACAGATCTTCTATTCTAATTCAGAAGGTTGCAATTTTCTATATAAAATAGCTCGTCCTGATTCATTGACTGACTGATTCATCATCGCCAAGCGTAAAGTATTGAACTTGGATATTTTAGTAGACACTACTAAATTATAATTTCTTTATAATTCCATTTTACCTTTCCATCTTTCGGATTTTAAATGAAAATTTTCCATTAAGTGGGAAATTCACCTACAGCCTTCTTATTTGTTAGAGCGAGCCATTTTCCATGAGCATTGACGGGTACAAGTGAAGAAACGCTTTAAGCTCTTTCGAACTTATTTGCTCCTGGTCGACCTCCGCTGTAATCTAATTTAGTATAATTCAGGGGGTTTGGTAGTGCCGCCAAGATGAGTCCGAACTCAGAGAAGTTCAGGATATCCGTAAATTTCAAATAATATTCCTTGAAACTTAAAAAAATTACATATTTATTATTTCTATTGATACGTTTTTAATAAGTTCAAATTCGAGAGATTTCGAGAGCCTTATGTAAACATAATTACCGACCAGACCACTCCGTGCACACGTACCGGCTGTGGTGCCAGAGCACGACGCGCGCGCTGGCGGCGTCCTGGGCCGTGGGGGACTTCTTCCTGGTGGCGCACTGCGACCTGCGCGCGTGCCTCGCCTGCCTCACCAGCCTGCGGTTTGCTGATCACACCCCTACTATTGAGTCTGGCGAGTTTGGCTTTCAGATTTGCCTTTCTTTCGGAGTTTATGACGATTCCTTCGGTTTTTACATATTTTGAGGTGTTTTTTGGATACAAGTTATGGTATGGTGGCAACTATGTTTTCATAATAATATGATTAACATAATATGAGTAGTTACTTGATGGTAAACCATAAATGAATAATGCCTTTTTATTTACTAATGAATTATTATTTTACAGGAAATATCAGTGTCCATGAAAATGTTTGCGCCAAAATGAGAGAAAAATTAGTATCAGAAGTGAAAGTTAATATACAGAAATTGAAGGTATGTGGGAACATGGCAGAGTATTAATATATAAAATATAAAACAAATACACTTATATTTTATGTACATACGTATAATATCACATTAGAGAGAGAGAGAGAGAGGCGCAGTGAAACAGCGTCTGACAGTAAACGCGCTTAGTTGTGGATCTGGATCTATTTTTTTTACTATTCTCTCTGACAAAAGAATAATAAAAGAAATTAATAAATCATTACAAAAATTCAGTTTACACAAGCACATATGTTTTCTTATTAAAAACGAACGTGGCAGGACGCGATAGAGGACATAACGTCGGTGCTGTCGAGTGTTTGCGCGACGTTGAGTCTCGCGCACCTCACCATGATCTTCCCGAGCAACGCCGAGTGGCGGCGCATAGTTCGCGTTCAAGTTACACACTCTTTGTATGTGCATGAGTTTTTAGGTAAGTTCCCAAAATGTAATATGTTGCACACAGTACTGTCCAAAATACACAGTGATGAAATAAAAATAAAAAACTATATTTGTATATAAATAAATTAAAAGTATGTTTATATCTTATACCTAACAAATTGGTTGCTAGACGCTTTTTGGATAGACAATACCACGATTTGTACCCAAAAGATACCATATTCAAAATTGTCTTTTACTGTATTTAAAAAAAATGTAAAATATTAATTCCTTATTCCTTAGTGCGTGACGGAGGAAAATAATAAAATACGATTGTCCCAATCTACCAAACTGAATTAACAATAAAAATGTTGATTCTCAGATAAGATGTTGCTGCCAGTAATAAGAGCATCGCAAGACATTACTACTTTGAATATGATCCTGCGAATAATGTGCGAGTCCTGGCTTCATCACATATACGTCGCCAAAGTAAAATTTACGTAAGTAATAAAATATAACAAATATTTATAATGTTTTACAAATAATTCACACTTCGATTAGGATAGGAAAAATGAGTTCGTCAGTTACGATGGCAGTCGCTCGCTTGTGTTTATACCTAAGCAGCAAATTTAAGATAGATATAATGATGAGTAATATAATCAATAATAATAATTTATTTTACTTTATTTGTTTCTGGGCAGTAAAATAGATTGCTATTCCTAAGGGGCCGCTACGTGTTCCTTCCAAAGCACAGGGGTCTTCTAAACTCGAGAACTACTTCGGGAGATAATACTTTTTGAAACGAAACTATTTTTACCGGAAAATTATACGCGACTAGCGTATAATTTTGATATTCGAAAATACATTTTAGAACCCAACGTTTCGAACACTTTACAGTAGTTCGTGGTCACAGGTAGACTCAGTCTACCAAAATTATGCGCGATTAATCCGGTTAAAATAGTTTCATTTCAAAATGTGTAATAATCGTGAAAATCAAAGAACTTATTAGATATTACTTTATTGTATTGTTGTACAGCTTGACGCTTTTACGCTTCTTCTCTCATAGCATTGTAACCAGAGAGAACGTAGTATCATAACACTCCATTCTCTACTGTCCGCCTTAATTCTGGACTTTGCGCGTTGAATGGCGGACGTCAACGCCGCGCTTTGTTTTGTATCAAGAACGAAGAAATGAAAATGATTTAAAAATAATCATTCCTCCGCATGGCGATCGAACTCATAACGGGCCACGATTGCCTATTTAAAAAGTATAAAAAATTGAAAAAGAATATAACAGCTAATAATTTATTACTAATACTTATATTTAGTATTAATTTCAGAAAAGACGCGGCATCACAACTCTTAGCTGATTTTAATGAAGTTCGGAACTGGTTGAACGACTGCAAGCAGTTGCAGGCTGCCGCTAAAAAACACATGTTGCAAAACGAAGTACTTAGGTATTCATTATTGTTCATTATTGTGTGTAATATAAAATCTCAATTGGCATTGGTTACTTCGGTTATAATTTGTATTATGTATTTCTTACGAAAACGGGGTATGATATTCTCATATCTCATGGTGAATTAAAACTAGTTGTCCTCATAAATTTAATCATATATGTAGCTCTGAAAGATTTTACTATTTTGATAAATATTATATGCACATATGAAAGAACCTATCATTAATTGAAATTTGCCGACACAATTTGTAAACACTACGGTATATTTTTCATATATTGGATCATGTGTCATCATAAAATATTGATTTGATAAAAAAAAATCTCGCTGAGTTGCGCCGGTTCATATCAGGTTTGAGGCATTAACTTTAGTAAACCGGTGGTACATTATTTGTTATGTGTATACTAATTCTTACTTTGAATAACATTATTTAAGTTTGACATGCTATTAGTTTTATTTTGCAATATATATATTTTCCCGTTGCAGTTGAAACTATCAAAAGCATATTTTCTACAGTGTGTATGTATTGCAGGCGGTGCGAGGGCGTGGGGCGGCTGCTGCTGCACGCGCCCGGAGACCTCATCTCCATGCAGGACTCCACCTCGCACGCCGCCAACACACGGAAAAATGGTCAAACACATTTCATTTAGTTACATTTTTTTTTGTATTATTAACTTACTACTTCTTTAGCATTTATCAAGCTAACGAGAGGATTTAATTCTAGTGATCGTTTTCCACTTTCTGCTTAATTATATACGATACTTTGTCCCAACGCCAACGTTTTATCAGTTTGTTTAGAGTTTAGCACCGAGAAAGTAAAAACATAACCCACAATCATAACTTGTACACTCAGACATTGCTCCTTTTTAACTTTTTAAAGGGCAAGACAAAGAAATAAATGACAATCTTTTGCTTTTACTACTTGCAGACGGCGACAGTGCGGAGCAAGTGATGCCGGCTGAGATGTACGTGCCCAATCAGAAGCAGTGGCTGCGGCTGCGCGCGCGCGCCCTTCGCGCCCCCGCCCTCCGCGCCCCCGCCCTGCGCGCGCCCGCCCTCGCGCTCTGCTGCGTCGTGCTGCAGTGACCATTTTCAATCCTAGTCAATACTGCGATCGTAAATTTGGAAAACACTTTAGTTCCTTATTATTATTCAAACCCTTCGGGATCCCATATTTTGAAAAACAGCAGTTGCAGCATTATTATTTCAAGCAAGCATCATCATCGCAAGCTTTGAAGAAGCCATCGGTCTGAAAGCCAGTTTTACAATAGTTCTTATCAAATGTAAAAGTTACGGTAGTCATTACGATACTTAGTCACTGATAACTATCCGGTATGTAATTCGAATGATCTTAAATCCACACATTTTTATCGTATATTTAGTCCTAGATGGGGTAAATACACTTTACTTATTAACACAATCTTTATAGTTGCTTTAAATGTCTATAGTAGCAAATTAGAAATAGATTGCGAAATTGTTTAAATAAATAAGCTAACGCAATAGTATTAATGTATAAAAAAGCAGGTGGTGTTTTTGTGCATCCGGTTGGAGTTTTATCGCCAATATCACGTGACCATCTGAATGCAAGAATATTACAAGTTATAATATGTATTGTGGAAAGCTAAAATCAACTGTTTCCGGCCATCCGGGTTTTTGCTAAAAAAATATACTCACAGAGCGAAGTTGTTATCAGTCGCAAAACAATGTCGAGATGTTTTACCACAAGGTAAAAAAAAAGTAACTATATTTAGATCGATTAGATACTGCGTCCCTAGCGTCTACATATATTTTCTAAGGCCTAGGTAGATAGGTGTCTTATTATGGCTATGAAAAAATATTAATGATTTAATTAGAATTTCGGTAAAAACAGGATTAGAAAATGTAAAGACATTGTACTATTATAAATTTATTAATGTATTCCATACATACGTTACAAAATAACATCATAGATATTATATACATGTCTAGATCAGCAATGGCGATCAAGAAATTGCCGAAAGTGTCAATAAATAAGTCTAAAATCATCAGAATATTGATTTAAATGAAAATGCAATGCAACAGTTTAGTCATGCTTAAAATTGAAGATATTTGTAATAAGAATTTTATCGTTATATACACAGTTAAATATAATAATGTATATAGAGTAATTACATTTGTAAAACAACACTGGTAATACAATATTATTTTTCATTTTGCTTGTGGTTTTTATATTTTTGAAGATAAGCTTTACGTTTTAGAACACGCCCATTGTCTATGTATGATATATCTTCAAACTCTGTTATATACGCTCAATCTAACATTTAATACAATTGAAAAATGCTTAATCTTATCCATTCCACTTTGACATTATCTTAATATTATAAAAATATATGAATAATAATCTAATAATAATCTAATAATAATCTAATCAAATATAGTTACTTTTAAAAAGTATATGTTAGTTTTAAAATGATTTTTTTATTCACTTACTATATAATTATAATGAGCGTAAAATACTATATTGGTAAAGGATACTTTATCAATTTAGTAAAGACCAATTAATACAGATAATTAACGTTTTCAAATAACTTTATATATTTACGTCTAACAAATGGACTTTAAAGATGAATAATAGAAATAGAAATCTACATACATTTATTTTGTATGAATATTTTTTATTTTTTTATATATTATGAATAGTTTATTAATAACAAAAGTAAATCATAATGGTGGAATTTAAAAGTTAGCACTGTTCATTAAATGCAAGGTAATAATGATAGATAACACCAATACAGAAATTAATCGGTGTTTGATTTGATTTAATATAGCAAAATTAATAGTTGCATTACAAGAATTAACAAATAATGAAAACTGATATTAAATTTGATACTTCTAGCGAAAACAACTATATAAAATGACTTAGTTGACCGTTATTGCAAGAAAACCAAAGTAATTTACTGATTTTTGGCAAATATTAAATCTTCGTCATCAGATTCGTTTCGGCGACATTTTTCTTTTAACTTTTCATATTCATTTCGATTGATAAAATCTTCTTTTAGCTTCTCCATGTCGCTGAGAAGACTGCTCACTTGTATGTGCTCTAGATTGGTATCTGGTACGGATCCCTTATCACTGTCGAGACCAGAATCACTGGCGGAAATTCTTTCCTCAAAATTCAATTCTTGCTCATTGTCGGACTTCTCTCGAACACTTTCGTCGGAACTGTCCTCTTGTATGCCGATCCTGTACGCTTTGGGCGCGTTGTCTTCTTTCCTCTTTTGATGTATAGAAATCTCTTTACCAGTATTAATCGCCTTATCTTTTCCTTTTTGACGGTTTTTCTTTTTGCGTATGCTCTTCGCGATGATTCGCTTTTGGTGATCAAGTTGCGGGAATAATTCTGTAACGTAATATTGTATGTAAATGTGTGATTAATATAAAATTGCATATATAATTATAAAGCTTTTTTTACGCAGAAACAATATATTTTTCATTGTTTTTCGATCGTTTATTCGAAGCATTGCGTGTTAGATGACGAGATACAACACCAAAAATATATTTGAAAAATAAATATTCCTCCCCGTTATCACATGCACTTCCCACATGCGCTGCGATGACACCTTCATGTCTTTTTTTTTTTTTTCGATACTGATTTAATGCTGTTGATCAATTGATCTCTACAGCGACACCGGGGGGGTGAGGGAAGAGGGTACTCTGTCCCTGCGAAATACAAGCACTCCGTGGCTGCTTGAGCGTAGGTCAACGACCGCAAGGGCGCCCCCCGCGGAGCTCGAGCCTCGGCTTGCGTCGTCGACGGGCGGGGGAGGAACCTTCATTTAAATCGCTGCTTTGAATAGGAACTTAGAATATTAGCAATCACATTTAGTAAGCACCAAGGCCTGGTGTTACATAAACTTATTACGTAATTGAATAGTAACAAGTGGTAATGGAAGTGTGGGCGTGGGCGTGGGCGTTACCGTGGGCGGAGGTGAGCGCGAGCTCTGCGGCGTTCATCTCCGCCTCCTGGATGGAGTGTCCGCGCGCGGCGGCGAGGCGCGTGCCGCGGAAGTACACGCCCACCGTGTACACGCGCGTGTTGGTGGGGCCCAGGCACTCGATCACCCTGCAACACATTACACATGCTACACAACTCTTGCGTCTCCACTTTCGAGACGTTGCTTGTTGAGTGGCGGAATTCAACGCCGCGTTTGGTTTTATCCCAGTGGAAAGGTGAAAATTATTTTAATATTCCTCCAAATGAAAGCTGAAATTTGTGTCTCGAAATTTCTAAATGCTCGGGAAAAACCGGGATTTCACATTTTACACTCCACGCAAACATAGTGGAGAGCTACAACTCGTAACATACAAAAAGGAAACTCTTTTATATGTTACGAGTTAAACTGATACAAATAACTGTTACCAAATGCGAAATGATAACATCATTTACTTTGATTAAACTCTAATTATTCAATACTAAATTTTTTTTATATTTATTTATAATATGCTTAAAGTAAACAAACATGAAAACCAATTTATTTTTTTTATAAATTATAATGACAATGGTATAAATAAGAACGGTAGAGATTTTACGACCATTTTGTAAAGAATATAACTAAAGAGAGGTGGTCCGAGCATGCACGCACATGTCCACATAAACAGGACGTACTTATACACGGGTATATCGGGTTCTCCGCCCTCCATGGAGCGCAGCGTGAGGCAGCACTGCTGAAGCTTGGACTTGGGATCGTTCCAGTTCTGGTTCAGTATGAAGTCCTGGAGACGAGGGAATAAGCACGCGTTGCAGAACGCCTGACAGTACTCAAGGTTCTGAAATATACACATAATACAAAACATTGTATGATTTTATTGGATATATTTAATAACTCTACTATTCAAAACAAAAGTGATCATTTAATCATTACTTTTGTCTCTACTAAAATATATTTTCGAATACTACTTGCATTTAAAATCTTTATTTTAAGGTAGATATTTTAAGTAGTTGCAATTTTTATAAATAATAAGTTTATTGATAATTTTATGATTAACAGAAAAAAATCGAGTAAATGTAGTCCTGCTGCGTACAATATTTATATACATTTCTGAAAAATATTTTTCAAATCTAAAGTGTGAGAATAACACTGTTTGCAAATGTTAATAATAAACATTATTTATCCCTTACAGGTAACCTATACATGAACCTTCGAAAGTAAAATAGTTAGACACATTACCTTATCTATATACAAAGCTCCCAAAAACGCTTCAAGCAGATCAGCCCGATGTTTCTTGGTCGTGGGCTTTGCTTTCGGATTGTTATAGATGGCGTACGCGGACATGTTGAGGTCGTCGCACACCATCGCCTGCGTGCGGTTGTTGACCAACGACGACCTTAGCAACTGCGGAACGTTGTCTCTATTAGGCGGCAAGCGGAGAACGGAGTGTCTTTACTTTACATGGTGCGGACTCATGAAAATAATTCAAATATTCCCCAAACTGGGAATTGAACCCACAGACGCTGTGCCACTGCGCCACCATGTTAGAATTTTACTAGTATGAGTATACCAAAACGAGAAATTTAATTACATAAACGCTTTTCCATTGCTAGGATAGACCATAATCGGTAGTAATTTGTAATTGACTAAAACCAGCTAAAACCAGCCACATGTTTATGTAATATATAAAGAAACAATCCATACCGACAAATGCCCCTCCTGGTGGTCGGGGAAGTGCCGGTAGAGGCGGTCGGACACGACCAGCTGCAGCACCGTGTCCCCGAGGAACTCCAGGCGCTGGTTGGAGCCCAGCGTGAGGTGCGTGAAGCCCACGGAGCGGTCCGTGAAGGCGCGCGCCAGCAGGCGGATGTGCTTGAACTTCACGCCTGCAACCAAACAATGCTACTCACCTACTACACCTATACTAATATTTTAAATTAGCCTAGGGTCGACACAAATTCATTATTTCTTGTCTTGTACCAGAGTAGTGTAGTGTTGTAGTAATATTAAATTGCTTCGAGTGGGGACAGAACCAACGACCTATCGCGTTTGCAGTCAGACGCTATCCCATTACGCCACAATGACCTCGTGAAATATACTGCCTCACTCTATATTACTTATTTGATTATCTATTTTTTGGTACTACATGAAATCTCACTCTTAACTTTATATGAAGTGTTTTGTTTAATAAGGATGCCACAAAAATAATTTCTAAATAAAACTATTATTTTATCAATCAATTATTTTTGTTATCTATCTTACAATACACCACAATAGTAAATACACACCAATGGACTCTTCAAAATCTGTCAACTTCTGTAGGAATTCAAAGTTCTTGATATATTTCCTATCGCCAAGTGGCTCTTGGTCTTGCAGAGGGTGAGGACGTTCCTTGGTCCAGACTTCAAGCAAGTCAGGCTCGTGGAACCATAGAGCAAGACCAAACACTCTATCTGTAACCTGGTAAGAAAAATTACATCATTACAAGTTACAAAATTAACAAGCTGTATTATTTTTTATTGCATCCGATGTAGATATTTATATTGTATGTAGTTATTTATAAAAAAACTATTTAATTGAAAAACGTGTAAAATTTATAACGTTGCAAGAATACTGCTATGAATTAAAACATTTGTCTTTACGAATTAAAACATACCATTTTAAAAATGTGGAAAGTATATTCGATAAATCAGTCTTTTTTTGATGTATCATTTGATTGTCTTTTATTTGATCTATTATATATACATTTATAAGTAACCACTGCCATTTGTATTACCAAGAAATTCTCAAGACACGCAAAAACTATTCCTTATAATTATAATGTTATGATTACTTAAAGTGCTACGTAGCATAATCATATCATAGTACAATCACATCGTAGTATAATTCTGATTAATTCGGATATACACGGAATGGATGTGAGTTCGAATCACACTTGAGGGAAGATTTATAATTAACAAAATCTGCTATTTATTTTGCTAGTGTTTAGAAGTTCAATAGCTAATACCTCTGAAACACAAAAATAAATAGATAATACAAAACTCCTACTACTATACTCCACGTATACTAACCTCCACGCCAGCGTCCAAGAAGAGCGCCCCCATGAGGGCTTCGAAGCAGTTGGCCATGGCGTGGCGCATGACCACCTCGCGGCACAGGTCCGAGCCGTGCGCGTACAGCATGTACTGCTCCAGGCCTATGTTCTGGACGGAGTGAGGAAGGATGATTATATTTCAAATATTTCCACTTCACACCATTTGGAAAAACATCTTACTTTTATATAATAATATAATAGCAGCTACGTTTCCTTTAATAAAAGAAACTTCTATAACTTAGATAACTAGTATTCATGAATCCACAGTCATCAACCTCCCCATACACGCCCTCCGGAGGATTTTACGGAACCTTCCTCTAGTACCATCGATCAATATGATAATTTATTTATAATAATTTACATATATTACATACCTTAGCTAACTGCGCCAAATGTTGATTTTGTACTATAGAAGCCCTATACGTAGCGAGGCCGCCCTCAGACAGTCCGGGGAACATTCGAAACAGATGTATACTGGATATGAACTCCACTACTGCGTCGCCGAGGAACTCTAGACGCTCGTTGTGCTTTATTTCCGATTCTGTCTCGCTTAGTTTGCCGAAACGAGACATTATGTTGATTAGTGTTACAATACCTGTGAAATTTTAAAAATATTTTATAAAATGTTGCATATTCTATTTATAACTTTGTATAACAATAATACTGATAAAATTGGCCAATGAATCCATACCGGGATAGGCACAGAGAACCTAGTGACAAGACACTCCGTTCTCCATTTTCTGCTCGAGACATTGCGTGTTGAGTGGCGGAACTCAAAGCCGTGCTTTGTCTTGCGACCAGAGCGGAGAAAAGGAAATAATTAATCTAAAAAAAAGCCTCACCCTTCTTCCTAGTATAATGTATCCGCCTGTCCCCGTACTTGGGCTGTCTTATCCCACAGTTGGTCAGGCTGTTTCGCGCGTGGTCGGGATTTGTACCAAAGTTTTCTCTATAGGACGGGTGGGTGAGGGCAGTTTGTAACAACGCCCTTTGCTTAAATGTGTAGCCCATCTTCTCTTCTAAGCTGTCGAGGGACTTATGGAAACGAAGATGACGCACTAATACCGGTATTAGCATTGCGTGCTGGAATTCAATTTTATAAAACATATATATATATCATTTTGTTTCTTTTCGATGTTAAGATAACTAACTCTTTGAATAACAATTCGCAACGTTTTATTCTACTTGATAATAGGCACTTGCAGACAGAATGAAAATCTTAATATTACTCTGTTAAGTGGTAAAACAAATCTTATTCGTCTCCACCGTATAATGTAATAATCAAAGTTAAGCCATAAAGATTTATTTTAAAAAAAAGTATAACTGGGCTATTATATTTAGTATATTTTGAAATTATGACTCTATGTTCACAATCTCCTACAGCAACACTTGTATGAAAAATATAACAAACAAACAGTGCAAAAATAAACATAAAATTTCTAATTTCTATACCTACCAATTAATATTAACATAAATTACCTGTACAACATCGCACATAAGACCCGTAGTATAAAATCCTTCGGAGGATATAGCAACTGTCACGTCCCTCTTCATTTTATTCTGAGTCCTCATTTCCTGCAGAAGTGCCTCTTTAGCGGCCAACTTCTGTCTCTCCATGGAAGACGGCTTTGCCATATTAGCTATTAGATGTCGGTATTTGACATAATACCGCCATGCCTTTTGGTATCTATAATAATCATAATACAAAAAATATTAGAAAAATGCTCGAGTGGAAGATTTACGCATTATATTTTTATTTTACGCTATTCTCCACGTAGCGTAGTAGACAAAGAGAAACTTAAAACAGTGCTAAGACACTTCGTTCTCCACTTTCACCCGAATCCGAGACATTGCGAGTTCAATACCACGCTGACTTTTCATCAGAGAGAAGAAATTAAAATAGTTTAAATATAATCATTCCCCCGAGTGGGAATCGAACCCACAATCATGGCGTATACAGTAAGACGCTGTCACACTGCACCACGATTTCATTCTTTTATATTATTTTATACATAAACTTTAAAAAACGAACATAAAATATATCAATAAATATAGAAATAATTCAAAAGGAGACATTTCCAAACACCATAACTATGTTAATAAACAATTTATAATTATAATAAATTTTAGTTACAACTTACTCAGGGTTGCCAGCATAACTTAATTGAGGAGGTCTTATGCCAAAGTGCACAATTTCAGGATAATAACCCTTGACATCCTTAGCGGTCTTGTATTCCGAGGAAGTCGGCGGCGTGCGGTCTATTTGGTCTACTCGGACCGAGCACGGCTTTGTCCCAGGATATGTTACTATCATACCTATATAGTACGTAAAAATTGCAAAGAAAAATACAATTGGATTACATTTTCATTCAAAAATAATTTTGTAGAATTGCTCTACGGAAATGACATATACAATGACAATGTTTGAACATTGCAGGATTTGACCAGCTTCTCTTTGAATTACACTAACCACATAAAGTACGCATTTTTATAGCACACTTCAAAATTCCTAAGTGTTATACATTTATTATAAATTTTATCGAAACATTATATTTAACTTTACTTGTTTTAAAAATATCGAAAATTAGTAAAGAAAAATGAACATTTGAACTCTATTGAGTCTATCGAAATGGATCTAGAAATTGGCATTTTTACATAGAAAAAATCAATATATAAATAATAAAGCACCTTTTATCCTGTCCACAAATTTTTGCCAATTATAATTATCCATGTCATGGAACTCTTCGAGCCGCTCAGGAGGGATGAGGTACTCACTTTCATTGATTAAATATTTTAGTACTTCACACATAGATAGAACCTAAGAAAAATGCAACATAAATAATTACGAAATATATAAGATAAGGCAAATTTTATGGCAAGTTTAATTTATTATTAATATATAAATTATTCCATTTATGCTGGCAACTGTAACGATCTTAGGTTTAACTCCTAGCCACATCATGGAGATTTAAAAACAGTTTTAGTATATTTCGTTGTCAGTCAATCGAAGTAGACGTGTGTCAAGTTCAATATAAAGTAAAGATAATTCTAAAATTGAAGGAAATAAACCTAAAATTAGTTAACATTGTTGAAGTCGTATTGCGCCCTAGTGCGGCGCTGCAAAGCGGCTCACCCCCGCGAGAACAGGACGGAGGCTGTTTCTCGACTCCTTAAGCCCGTGTGAAAGCTGTGGTCGGTCGGTCGATGGCTGATTTTTTTGACAAATTGAATGTACAGTTAAGCTCCTGTGCCTTATAGTAACTGCGACCAATACATAATGTTTGTTGTACACTCATAAAGACCACCTCCCAGCTAAAATCTCGGGCCTATTGCTCCCGCTTCTGGCTCCAGCGTGTCGCAGCCTGACTTGTCGAAATTAAGTAAGATGGCAACCGCACAGGACGCGCAGATGACGTGACGTAAGAGAAAAAAATTACCCGACCACGAAAGCGCGTGTTTCGCGGAGATTAGGGAGGTTCGATTGGAGTGAAATAGTTTATGGGAAAGCATATCAGAAGTGAAGATTGACATAGTTGAATTAAAGTCCTGTTAAGAACACAGTATGACTTTAGTACGCAGAAATGTTACACGCCCAATCAAAACATTTCGAATTGGCAAGTACTCAACAGATAAAACTCGTCGTGTCTAAGTATGCTATGACACTTCAGCAACTGCGAAAACCCTTTTACGGAATAAGAATAAAATGCACTTATTAATGGCTATTTTCAGATCAGACTGTAGCACAACAAAAATATTTAAGATCTGTCTAAAAAGAACTAGCGCGTCGTCAGAACGCCAGGGAAACTGACTTAACTATTAAATATGTTAATGGAACACCCACCATCATTAAACATATTTCAAAGAACTCAAATTTATAAAATGCTAATTTGTCAACCTTACATAATAATACATATCAAATCGTAGACGACTACAATAATTTGGAAACAAGTAAATCTAGACTCAATTTTTTCTACCTGAACGCATGCAGCAATCAAAAAAAAGTCAAACTTTGTATTATACGATCGATAAATGCTATTCTAATAACTGAAACCTGGATTTCTTTAGAAATACAAGTTTCAGTTATTTCAAGCTTGATAATTACAGTCACTATTACAACTGCAGGACTGGTTTCAGAGGAGGAAGAGTGTTGTCATATCTTCACGATCACAACGATCTGAAACATAATTTAATGAAATCAAAGTACTCTGGTGGAATAATTACCTAAGGGCTAGAACTAGAAAGATATTCACTGGATATTGGAGATTTAACCCTGTTGACCCTAACTATAAAGATTTCTTTGAAGAATGCAGCAGTGTAAAAGGGCTTTTGTATTCGGAGAACTTTAATATTAATTTACTCACCGACAATCACGCTAAGCTGTATAATAAATGAAAAATTTAATGAAAAAACAGTGGAAATCATTAACGTCTATGAATTAAGTAGCTTGAAACTGAACTAAAATTTTCTACAGAAAGAGAAGGATATTATGAATGAAATTAGTAAACGTAACATCTCATCGACAGAGTATCTTAAAAGTACTCATGATAATAATTTACAAGAACGACTTAACTGTAAATGAAACCAAGTACCTAATACAATCTGGGACACAAAACATTCTTAGTTCTGTAAAGAATTTACAAAATGCGCTAAAAAAAACCTAAAAGAATGTGGAATTCAGTTAATTCTCTAGCAACAAATAATGTTAAATCTAACTATACACTACTCGTATAGAGGTATCGGTCCCAAATGATATTTGTCAAACCTGCAATAATTATTTTGCCACAATAGGATCACAACTAGCAGATAAGATATCTATCTTCTTTTTTTAAACCGTGAAAAAACCGTGGTTTAAAACTTTCTTCTTTTAAACCGTGCACTACTACGGAAATAGTAAAATTAATCGACAATCTAGACTCTAACAGGAACTCTACAGGAATAAATAGAAAATCTTTAAAATGTGTAGAACAGTTAATAACACATAAACTATGCGAGTGTTTTAATGAACTATTAGGGAGAGTTTCGTCATACTTTTAAAGTGGCTGAGGTTAACCCAATTCATAAATCCAGTTCTACAATAGACTCAGGTAATTACCGACAATCCGTATTACCTGTCCTATCAAAATGAATAATCGATTTAGTAACTACAATAACATCTAGCATTTTTCAAATTAAACTTTTTTTAACCGGATTATTCGCCTATATTATTGGTATACGAAAATACATTCTAGAAACAAGAAGAATTCAAAATCAATTTTGTCATACACTTTTTTATAATTTAAATATTTTATATTACAATTATTAAATATCACAAATACTTCATAATTAACAATAATGTAAACAATAAGACGTAAGCGTTCGGCACTATTATAAAGTTAAAGCGTTTGTAATGTAAAAACGGACAACGACAATTTAAATACTATATTCAAAATTCTCAAGTTAGGCTTAAGCTTAAGTACGTCTTATTGAGAATAAATGTCTATGAACTGAAACTGAGAAGGAGTAACAGCAAGCCAATTAGAATGACAACAATCAAATTAACTACCTGTTACTGCAATACTAATAATTTTAATCGTTTTTTAAGTCAATATATAACTAGAAAAAGAATACTAGAAATTTCTGTAAAACTATAATAATGTCTAATAACTATATAAATGTACCTCACATCCTCCTTCAGGTAAATAACGTATGAAGCGCGGCATAAAATGGAACTGTGAACATGAACCTTCAGAGCCTGTGCCTAGATCTAGATCCACCAATTCCATTAATTCCTTGAAGAGATATTCCTCTGCAATACAATAAAAAATACTGTATATTAACATACTGTCCTCTATATAAGTAATTGTTTAATGTATTTGCGAAATTATTGCACATATTATTCAAATTCAAATAAATTTGTGAGATATTTATTATTTATGTAAATTTTTCACATAACATTACCTTTTAATAGAGGATTGAAATGTATAATTGCATAACCTATAGCATATAATAAAATATCAATAAATTATTTACCAAATAAATCTAGTTCCTGTATAGTAAAATTGTGCGGGGGTGGTTCTTCCACATACAATATCGTGTACTCTATATTAAACCTTATGACCTTGCATTTAGGTAGCTTTTTCAGTTTATAATGCGAGAACATTGAAAACCCAGAGAACAGGAACTCGTGCTCATCGTGTGCGATAATAGTCGGGGCTTTGATTAGGAAATTAGTAGGCGGTGAAACTGTAATACTGAAAAAATATAAAATATTTTGTTTAAACAAAAATACGTGCAAGCCATAAATAAAAGAGTACTAGCTAGTACTTACTACTCACCAATAATGGTACAGTTTCCCAACATTGCTCTGCGCGGGCACGCACCTGCGGGAGCTCCGCTCGCCCGCGTACACGCCGTGGTGGATGCCGTGGCGGCGAGCGCGCGCGCTGCAGCGACACAGCGGCCCGCCGTTCATCTCCCCGCTGTTGTTGAACCTGTGCACATTGCACATTGCACATTGTACCATGAAATTTACTTCCAAATCTAATGACAGACAGACCTGGTGGTCTCTAGTGCTTATATGTTCAATTTAAAACCCCTGGAGCTAAGTACGAACATATCATGTTAAACATGTTGCATACTATTAGCACAATGAGCACAGATAATGTAGTATTTACACTTTCAGCCCAATTTATTGAGATTATTACATAGCGAAACTATACGCCGTGCTTTATCGTACCAGGCTTTATCCACGGCCATCGAGTACAACCAGAGTTATAATATCTGTTATTATTATTACTTTTCACAAGAAATCCTAAACATATAATAAAAAGTAACTGATCGCTGTCAGTACAGGAGAGATTTATGAAAAAGAAATTATTAGGTCCATTTATGAATATAATAGAGCCCAAAACAATGATTTTTAATTTTCTATTATCCGTTATAATCCGTTTATAAATAAAAACGTTACAACCTATTAGATTATAAATTTATCAAAAGTTTATGTTTTAATTCAGATGGTAAAAAAAAAATTGTTTAGCGGGTCGCAGGTAATAAATAATATTGTAAAACATATCACAATACTACACATATAAAAATATAATAAACAAACCATAATTCCGAATGGAGTCTTCTCGGGTGACTCTGTTTCCTCTGCAGTTCCAACATAATTCGATCGGTATATCCCTGTAAGCCTTCCTCGTCTAGACTTTCATCGCTTTCTGAAGACGATGAACTTTTTTCTTCACCTTTAAAAGAATAAAGTTCAATTTAATTGAACATTGATGTAATATAAAAAAATCTCCTTATGTTACGTAAAAGTAAATTTTATTTTTTATTTTTAAATATATAAGATAACACTGCGCACACTTGGTCCGAACGCATTTTACTTATTGATTTCTTAATTTTTTTATGTTTAACTTTATATTAATATGTAATATACTACAAATATATTTAAACCTTATGCAAGAAATAAGAGGTATTATTATAAAAACTAGTATATATATTAACTACACAAACTAGTAACAATAATAAGTTTATTCATCACCAATTACAATTTTGACAATGCTCCACTTATACTTAAGTTGGTTATAAAATAACACATCATTATTTATCTGTATTACGGCATACAGCAGCAAACCCTCAGATTTGGTAACAAAGTACTATTAGCTCTGTAAAAAGTAAAATAATGAAAGATGTTATATTGTATATACTATTACTTGTACAGAAAAAAAATACGTAAATGTGAAAACGTATTGAACTGTGTGTGTGTGTGCGGTGTGTGTGCGGTGTGTGTGCGGTGTGTGTGCGGTGTGTGTGCGGTGTGTGTGCGGTGTGTGTGCGGTGTGTGTGCGGTGTGTGTGCGGTGTGTGTGCGGTGGTGTGTGTGTGCGGTGTGTGTGCGGTGTGTGTGCGGTGTGTGTGCTGTGTGTGTGTGCGTGGTGTGTGTGCTGTGTGTGTGCGGTGCGTGTGTGCTGTCGCGTGTGCGGTGTGTGCGGTGTGTGTGCAGGCAGAGTGCGGTGTGTGTGCGTTGCTTGTGCGTTGTTTAGAGCTGTTTGTGCGTGGTGTGGTAAGTGCGCTGCATGTGCAGATGTGTATGCATGCTCGTGTGTATGGCAAATCTTGAGATTTTCGCGCACGGGTTTTTTAAAGTAACATCATTTATAGCAGTTTATGGTAACAGTATGTATTTTTAATATTATGAAATTCCGCTGTGTGCGGACACCCAGTCGACTCAGAAACGGCTTTAAATTGTCTCTTTAAATGCTGTTTTGACTATAGTATTTTGTAAACTTCCCAAACATTAGTATATTCACCTCAACGGCAGCTTACGCAGAATCAAAAGCTATTTTTCGACCATTTAAATTGAATAAATTCAAGCAGTTTGTAATTTAAATGAGAATGCAGGTGAAAAACCAGAAACAGTTTAGTAGCTAATGCTTGAAGGGCACGCTGGAGTATGACAGTAAAATACGTGCCCTTTTGAAACTACTTCTTTTGAATTTGTAATCAATGTATGAAACGTCCCAACGATGACTTCTAAAGAAATTGATGCTACATAATTACATTTACTTGCCTTTACTTAATAAAATTTACCTTTGTGACTGCAAATTTTGACTCTCTGCGGTTTTAATGGTGGCAATTCGTCTTCAACGGGTCTCGCCTTTCTGCCTCTTTCTATAAGAATTTTAAAGAATTTTTCACATATTTTATCAAGTTTTTTTGTCTGTTCAACTCCTTCTCCATCTTCTACTTGAGTGTAATACAGCTCAGCAGGAGAACTTCGATACCACATTTTTGAAACCTGAAATTTTATAAATAAAATATGTTATATACCTATATAAAAATATAATACAGAATGCACACTTACTACCTATGTAATAAGTGCACATTATTTATCAAGTACTAGCCGGGCCCGCGGCTTCATCCGCGTGTAATTCTAAATAAAAGTAGTCACTGTAATAATACATGAGCTATCTGCCAGTGAAAGTCCCGTCCAGATCGGTCTAGCCGTTCCAGATATTAGCCGCAACAAACAGACAGACAAAATTTTAAAAATATTGGTCTTTTGTACATACATATGCATTTAGTAAAGTCAAGTGGTTATTACAAATCGACACTCCAATTTATTTGTATAGATTTATTAATATGATTATCTCACTTCTTCGTCGTCTGAATTGTGTTCTTTTGACCACTCCTCCATTTTCTTGATGAAGTCCTCTGAAGTGCGGCAATAATTCTTTCTGAAATTTAATAATAAATAATATTTAATATTAACTAAGCAATGCATTTCTGACACGATCTTGTTTCATAAATAAACTTAACGCAATTTATTATTTAGTATTTCGTATTTATGGAACAGGAAATTAAATATGGTTGTGGTAATATAAATTAAAAGTTAAAAATTACTTATAATTTCGTAAATTGGTTAACAATCGTTGATTTTGTCGTAAACTAAATAGCAGAAGCATTGACACAGAATTTTATATTGATTTATATTATAAATAATGTAAAATCCCATCTCACATCTTTTTCATGAACTTTTATTTAGGTTATTTGGTATAAACGCCATTTTGTGAATTTCAAACTAGAGCAGTTTAAAGTTTTATTTTTTAGAAAAAAAAAACATTTTAGCAAAACTATTAAGCGGACATAGACCAAATTGTATAAATTTGTATTGTAATTTGTACAAAGTAATTAATTTTTCGAGTTCGAGTCGATTCAAAATTGTACGAGAGTTTCAAGCAAAATAAGTGTAGCTAATCTCAAACTATTTCGAACAAAATTTATCCTTGAGTAAGGCGAATAGGTCTAACCGCCGCATTGACAATAATAGAAGTAAATCCTGATGCGGTAAAAAGAAAAGAGGTAAAACGTAACGTAAAACTTATTCTCCATGTTTCACAGTCTATAGAGTATATCAAATTGAGTTAAGTAATAGGTAATGTTTAAATTAGGCTGAGGGCATATCATTTAGAAAATGATTGGAGAAGCAATAAAACAATTTTTCGCTAATTTTAATCACTGTTTTTTTTGTAACGTAACGATAACAATATTAAAGACATTTTTATAAAGGGCAAATCCTCACAAATACTGAAAAATGTGTATTTGTAAATAATATTAAAAAAAACTTACGCCCTGACATAATATATCATAGCAGGCTAATAAGTCTGCTAACATAATGCTCGTAATAACGAGGCAATATGTTTGAACTCAATTTTTTTATAAGAAATAAATAAGATAATAGTTCAAGCAACTGAGCCTATTATTTGTATGAAGATTGCAAGTAGTTTAAGTGATGATTTATTATATTGGTAAAATGCTAAATGTTCTAAGCGACAAAACCAAATATTTATGGAATTAGTTAAATGAGTGAACGCTCACTCAGTGTTCAATATAATGTTTGGAAAATCCGTTACGAGACAAGTTACTAAAAAAATGAGTATAGTTAAAATGGTGTTAGCGACTTTGCCGCCTTTTATGTCGCTTGACGCATTGGATTGGATAATGAGAGTAAAGTTAAAAAATTATGAAACTGAGCTCAAAACACGAAAAAATCTGCTGGTTTCGAATACGTATATAACTCAATATCGCAAAAAACAGTGTTTAGACTAATTTCCTTTCAACCGTAGGTATTATATTATTTTAACATTAATTAAGAAGATAAATCATTACCTATATGTTTATATTATTCTATATATATAAGTGGGTCAATAGTTCATGCTTACAAGAGCCCAGCACATTTATATCAGCTATGTTCACTAGCTATTTTTTATATTGGGTATTTTGTAACAGACTACATAAACTATAAAGGATTAATTATTTCAAAAAAGTGTTAATCAGCCACATTGTCACAGATAATATATTAAATAGTAAATTTGAAAATAAAGTGTTAAGTTAAAAAAATCTTAACAATGTATAAGATTCTTGTCTTACTCATATTACCAACAGTGCTTAATTTCTTTAGTTAAAGAAATCATAAAAGTGCAGTTAAATGGGAATCAAACAAACTGAATTTTATGCAGACAATAATGAATATATCTTTAATGAAGTAGTAAACATGGTGTCAAATATTTTTAATGCAAATTGCCACAATGGAAACACACTTATAAATGGACCCTGTGCTAGAACTGTTTAAGCATGTCAAAGTTATGCCTTTAAATATTGTTCTTTATGAAAAATTTCATCACTTCCTGTTCAAATCAAAGATATCTTCTTTATATAAAAAAATATTTTTGTATAATGCATTGTTTTCTATTCACTTTTGATGCTTTTATAAGCTATACTTTTATGTTCTTATATAAGCTATACTTTTATGCTTTTATAAGTGTTAATACTTACATTTAATCTAAAATGAATTCCTTAAAGATTTAAGAAGAAGGAGGTAATCATTGCAGAGAAAATGCTACATTATCGTGTATCAAAATAAAATTTCATAAAAATTATTGATTTCACAGCATCAGCATATCTTATGCTTGACTAATGAAAGAAGAATTAGGAAACTATTTTGAATGTAAAATGAAAATATTATAGGTCATGTCATGTTATTGTGACTGTAAACACAATGGGTTCAGTCTGTCAACGGTTCAATCCCCATCAGGTTGATTGTATTTGGATATTTAGGATGGTCATATTTAAATTATATTTTATTTTTCTGCTCTAGTGGCAAGGTAGTGTGTGGCATTGTTTTCTGCCACTCAAAAAGCAATGTCTCTGATTAGAGGAGGTAGTGGAGAAAAGAATGTCACTAGGTTCTGGCCACCTAATCTGCTATGCCAAAAAAACAAACACAAAAACTTTTTTGCCATAAAATTTTTCTTCAGATCCTAAAGTGTGTGTGTGTAACACTTTAGAAATATAAAAAAACTATACATTACTTTCGTAAAGTACAAAAACTCGAAATACAAAATTTATAATCACAATAATCAGGTCTACATTAGAAAACATAAAAAAGCTTAGAAAATTTGATATACTGAAATGTCTTGGAAGACATACTATTGAAGTTTCAGTGTTCATCCATTGCTATATCCAAATATTAAGTACTTTAGAAAAACTAATAAAAAAACTAAATTCAAATGGGTACCTGTAATCATCCAAAATTTTTTCTCTGTCTGTTAAAGGCTTGGATGTAGATGGAGTAGCTCGTGATGATTTTGGAGACAATTCTCGCACACGGCTACTAGAGCATGATTCTCTTCGATATGATGATGAGGATTGATATTTTTCAGGGCTTCTGTGTCCTTTTAGTTCATGACTATGGCTAATACTTCTATGATCTCGGTAAGAAGAAGGGCTTCGTTGTCTTGTGTAGACATGCTTTCTATACTCTTCATATCTCTCCTTAGCATATTTTTCTTTCCTGTAGTATTCTTCTTTCTCTCTATATCGGCTTCGAGATGGACTTCTGCTGTAATGGCTTCGATAGCTTGGACTGCGACTGGACCTATACGATCTTGAGCGTTCTCTATCATATCTACTACTTCTATCGTAACTTTGTTCCCTGTCAGGGGAATATCGTGACTTGGATAAAAAATCCCTAGAAGATCGGCTATAGCGCTTTTCATTTTCATTAGCACTTTTTCCATAGAAATAGTTTTCAGAAGAACTTGAACTGGGTTTCTCAGAATGTTTATAAGTTGTTAATGAAGTAGAAGATGTATCATAATTTTGCCAATTCGAATCTGACTGATAATAATGTGGAGCCGATTGGGTGTAATTTTCAGATGTCGACGCATATGGAGGTGGTACATTAACATTAGCTGGTAAATATTGAGCCATCGGAGGAATGACATTAACCGTCGGAGCTGTTGGCAAGTAAACAGAAGGTAGTACATCAGTATTATGAATTGGAGGCATAAAAGGTGGGGGCTGATTATATAACGACTGTGGTTGTTGATTAGTAATAACTGATCGGGTTATTGGAGGCGGCAAATTATACCGTGGTGGTGGTGGTACACTAAAATCAAGTGGCGGTATAGACATTTTGACAACAATAATATAACTCAAACAAATGTGATTTAAGACATAAATCACAACACACAAAAACCATTTACTATTTTATATCGTTTATATATGTGTCAGATCAAGGGATGTGTTCAATTTTCAATCGATGGTCTTAATCTAAAATCTAGAATATTATATTAACAACACCGAACACGGAACACCACAAAATCCATATAAACGCTTATGTCAATTGTCACTGTCATACATAAAACTTACAGATTATATTTGTTTGGTCTTAGATTCTGCACACCACAATCGCAAGATAAATGTAAATTTATAGTCAATAGATAAATCCGCATAATTATAACTTCAATATGTAGTATATGTAGAAGGAAGCAAAATGGAAAATTAACATTAGTATCTTTCTCTCTTTTTTCGCCATTTCTTTTCTTACACAATCCCAAAACTCTTTTCAACTTCATATGGGACATTAATCAAATTTATACATAGGTTCTAATAATTGACTAAATTAGGTGTATATCTTTTCGAATTTTACTTCCAGCAAATGTTTTTAAAATATCCGTTTTAGCAGTTCATATAAAATAAAACAATAATTCAACAAATAATTTTTAATATACTAAATTATGACAAACATTTTTAATTTTCGCTCCCCCAAGGCACTCTTCATTTTTATATAGTACACCAAATTGTCCTTCAGTTAATGCTCGTAATTTTTGTTGCAATATGATGGTCAATCCTTCAGAGTTATTCATAACATGACACGGTACTAGTGGTTTTGTATGCTGGAATCTGAATAAACATGATAAAACATTATTGTCTTGTAACTCTAAAGGTTCTTTGTTAATCCAATGAGGTTTTTCTGCATTGCATATATTATTCCATAAAGCTGGATGGTTAGTACCTGCCACCTAAAATAATATTTTGAAATTAAAAAAATATTTATTACAATGTTTTATACACAAAATAATTTATTTCATTAAATTAATTAAATAAATCTATTTTAAACATACCACATAAATATTATTAGATTCCAAATCTTTTTTAAATACAAAATAAGGATGTTTCCAACTACATAGACAGCATCTTTGTCCAACTGTCCATTTATGAATTCCAAAATGCTCTCCAACAATTTGGCCTGTATCTATATCAATAAAATGTCCTTTCTTGATTTGGATGAACTAAAATATAAATATATTTTGATTGGATATTTAATAAATAAGCTATGTTATAGTTAATTACAAATTAAATGTATAACGGGTGTAAAATAAACTTACATCATCAATAAAATCCTTAAACTTTTTTTTCCCTACAAAACAAATTCCTGTACTATCTCTTTTGCTAGCAATTTGAAGAAGACCTTCTTTTTTTGCTATTTCTCTGACTTGACTCTTTAATAGATTTGCTATTGGAAACATACATTTTCTAAGAGAAAATTGTTTTACTTGAGATAAAAAGAATGTTTGGTCCTTGTGTTTATCTGAAGGTTGTAGTAATTTGGCACCTGAAATTATCAATTATTAGGTAACACATATAAATAGTATGAACTTGGGAGTGTTAAACAATAAAAAATCTTGCCTTACCATCATTATTTTTGTAGTTTTCCAAAAAGGGTCCAAAAGAGGTGTTAGCATAGTGACCAGTTGCTATAGCATCAACACCTAAATTGTTCCTGCAATGTTCAAAAAATCTATCAAATTTAATGTATCTGTTGCACAAAATGTCAGGATTTGGTGTGAGTCCAGTTTCATACTCCTTGATTAGAACTGTAAATACATCATTCCAGTATTCCTTAATAAAGTGAACTCTATGCAAAGGAATATTAAGCTTACGGCATACAAACGATGCATCTTCAAAATCTTTTTCATCTGAACAAAATCCTGATTCATAGTTGCTGTCCCAATTCCGCATAAACACTCCTTCGACATAGTAACCTAAAATTATTATAATACATTTAAATTCATATAATGAATAACTGTACACTGAGGTTTAAAAAATATGAGTATCTAAAGTGCTCACCAAGTACTTTTTTACTCATTAATGCTTCACTAAAGAAACATTCAGGGAATCCACAATTAACAAAATCATACCTGCCCTCTTAAGTAACAATGCAGCAACTAAGAAATTCTACGCCCTTCTACTCCACCTGAAATAACATCACTCCATAGCTATTCTTCTTGAACATATATTGTTGGTGGTAATAATGTAAAATGTTAAATTCATACCCCGAGTACTTAGCTCTCCTACAATGGAATGACAACGCGCCACGTTAAAATTCGCCAGTCATCTGTCATAAAATGTAAGACGAAAATAAATTATATACATATATAAAATTTTATAGTAAGTTACTATTCACAAAAAAAAAAACAGCACTGATGATTTTCATTATTTACTACTTAATAATTAAATATTAGCATTACAAAAATTGCCGTAAAAATCACTTAATTAATTAATTCTTTGATTTATTAGCAAAATAGTTTAGAAATAATTCTAAACATTAGATACGTTTATTTCAATATGAATAAATATTTGAAAATGTAAAAACGTTGTATTGGTTTTTTCTATAATTGTAGTAGAGAACAAAATTGCTATGCTTTATTTTATCTACATGTATACAAAATGATTTGACAAGTTTTGCGTTTAGGTTACTGTCGATTTGTATTGTCATTCTTGCGGTGAATTAACCGATTGAATTAATTTTTTCTGTTATTTATTCATTAAAATGTCGAATATCAACTTGCAATGCTTATTAGGGATACAGTGCGATGATTTTGTTATGATTGCCGCGGACCAAACAAACGGCCATAGTATTATGGTGATGAAGGATGGTATGTTTAAGTTTTTTATACATTTTCAATAATATTGTTTTTTAATTATTTTTACTTATAATATTATTATTTCAGACGAAGAAAAGATATACAAAATATCTGATAAATTGGTTATGGGTGTAATTGGCGACTCTGGTGATACTACTCAATTTGCGGAATACATTGCGAAGAATATTCAACTTTATAAGATGCGAAACGGTTATGAATTAGGGCCTTCTGCGGCAGCAAATTTCACTCGAAGAAATCTCGCTGAGTATCTTAGAAGTAGTGTCAGTATATTTAGAAATCTATGTCAGATACATATTCAATTGTGAACTGATCTAAAATCAAATAATATATTTACCTTTACAGACACCATACTTTGTTAATGTACTAATGGGAGGTTATGATAAAGAGAATGGGCCAGAACTATACTTTATGGACTATTTAGCATCAAGCATGAAAGTACCTTTTGCTGCTCATGGTTATGGTGGCTTTCTAAGTTTGAGTATTATGGATCGCTATCATAAGAAAGGTAACTTCGTTAGTTTTTTACATGTCAATGTTATATTGTTACATAGTATAAAAAAATATTTTATACTGACAAAAAATCTTTATTTTATAGATGCAACAGAAGAAGAAGCATATAACATTCTGAAGAAATGTGTTCAAGAGGTTCTTTGGCTTGACTCTGTTTGTAAGTTTACCCAATTTCCAAGTAACAGTGGATTTAACAGAGAGTAAGTCAAAGTATTTACTTTTTCATATTAACTCTGCCTCTTTGAAGTGATTTTTGTATTTTAAGTATAAATTAAATAACATAAAAACTTTTTGTCATCTTTTTAATATCCTTATCAATACATACATGCCTCTTTATTATTGATTTAAACAATCTATTTCATTTATATAATTCTTTAATTTTCCCATTCCCAATCCACTCATTCCCCAAACATTAAGTTTTTGTAAGCATTGCAAATGGCATGCTATTATAAAAATAAGTATTGTATTAAAAAACTACTGTTTAAATAGGATGTTTTATTAAAAACAAAAATGTGTATAAAGATAATATATTTTTATTTACTATAAGCACATACAAAACTTAAGTTATAGTTATCCTCCAGCTTTACTCCTTTCTGGGCTAGATGCCATTGGTGTGTCTTGATTTTCAGATTGAGAATTATTTGCATTTTCATTGTCCCCTCCATTCTCTTCATTATCAGATTGATCTGCAATGCATCATTTTTATTAAAGTTTATTATTTGCTGCTGTTGATGTTTGTATGCTGTTATTTTTATTTATTTAATAAATATTTGAACATTAGGGTTTCTTATGAAGTGTTGCTATATATGCATACACATATGTGTATATATATTGAACTTCATTCTAATATTTAAAGCATCATATATGTAAGAAATTAGTGGGAAACTTTACCCTTTTTATCAGCAGGCATATCTTCAGTTCTATTTGCTACTTGGAAATGATATTCAAGTTCATCAAAATCAAACACCTGGTCAGTTGGTAAGAGACATGGCAAATAAGCTGGGAATGTTGGCTTACATGCTATCACTAAAATATAAAATAATATTATTTTTTTTGTAAAACTAAGTTGATATGACAATTAGATTCTATATATATATTGACATGTTTAAATGCAATGGTGTGACTAAGTAGAATTAAATTTTCTTGTGATTGCTACCAATCTAGCATCATAATCACTTAATTGGAAACTACTGAGGAAAGATGAAATACAATGTAGCATTAATTTTAATTATTGTAGTTAATATTTTCAGTGGGATGCAAAACCTACAATAGGCTCTTGCATGTCTGTCAAAGTAAGGTCTTAGGTACTTATGATATTTTTACAAACAGCACTAGATTTTGTCTGATCAATATCACTAAATATTTTTTGTCTTTATTAGAAAATAAAGGTAGATTTGTCAATTTTGAAAATATTACAAACACTGCCAACAATTTTTTTAATGCAAATACATATATCTTTAATAAATAATAAAATACTATTAGCAATAAGGATGTCTTTCTATATAACCTATCTATCATATTGAGTGGTTAGTGTAAATATACATGCATATATAATATCCTAGATAATACATACATAAACATAATAGACAGATGTATAAAGGAATATTAATTTATAATTACTCCCCCACACATTGGACAATTACAATCCAAGGTTTGAGTCCCATAGTGGACACCCTTGCTGTTGTCGACACATATAAAGCTGCTGCTTACATAATGCCCAGATTATGCAGGTTAAGACAAATAGGGTCACCAGTAATGTCAAGTTTGAAAAAAAATCAATAACCTACATGGAAACACTTGATTATCCTCAGTATTAAACAGATTATGTGTTTCACTAGTCTTAGCAAGAAATTTTGTCAATGCTTTTTCAATATCTCTCTTTTGATTTGCAGCTTTTTCTCTAATAGCTTCATATTCGGTGACAGGCTGCTTGTGTGTCTGTTAATAAAAGGAAATTTTGTATTAAGACTTTATTTAAAATAGAAATTTATAATTCCAAGGCTCAGGCAAATATATATAATATTTAATGTTTGTCTTCATTAGTATTATGTGTATTTAATACTTATGTTATATTTCTAAATATGATTTCTCAGAATCAAAACTATCTGTCAAATAGTTCTAAGTAGATCCTCAAGCATATATAGGTAAAGTATAAAACAAGAAAATGTAAATATATTTATACTGACCGGTGTTCTTATATAAGCATGCGGATCTGGTAGTGGAGGTAAATGGAATGGTATATGTGGTGCTGGCTTAGCCTTTGATCCCGCTGAAAGCATAGCTGGAGTGCGAGGAACTTGGGCCTGCTGTGGAGGTTGAATCACATGCCGATTTGGTCGGGCTGCATACTGTTCTATTCCATGGAGACTTATGCCTAATGGGGATTGATGTATAAAAGTAATTTTATCGCCTAAATTATGAAATAGCATATATTATGTAACATTTTCAGACTTGTACAGATAAAGAATTTTCGAATTAATGGCAATAATCTTTAATATTATGGATTACATATCAAGGCAGCTCATCAGCATGAGATATTATTAGTATAAATTTAGCTAAATATTATTTTGAGATAAATAATTAAAATATAAATAAGCAGTGAACGAAATTCTTATTAAGAGCAAATCTTCTAATCAATATTCTACTAAAAAACTATGAGCTAATTTTGTAATAATTGCTGAGAATTTACCCATATTCACTAAAGCCATTGAAACATCCCCAAGAACTGGTTCAATACGTCCAGATAACTCACAAAAACCTTTTGCAGAGTTACCAACTTCAGTCAAAACTGCAAAAGAAATGGATTGTTACATTAAGTTAATTACATTCTTACCTAATGTATATGTGAATTATAATTTGGTTTCTTTTACTTACAACATTGTAAAATTTCTGTGAGAGTTTCTAGTGACATTTTATCAGTAGCATCAAATCCAGTTTCTAAAAGTACTGTTGAAACTGCTATATTTAATATTCGACGTCTGGCATCACAAGAAAAATCTACCTTTTCAGCATTTTCTGACATATTTGTGTTTTTTATTTAGTGTTGTGTTATAATTTAATTAGAATGGAGTTCAATAAATACAACCATTTAATATACAATTATTTTTCTATTCTCAAAATATATATGGAATAAAATGAAGACTTAACTACAGACTGGCAATTAGTTGTTTAGTGTTTACAGTTGACAATTGACAACTACGTTTTTACAAAATGAAAGTTAAAGGTAATGAATGATGAAAACCACAGAAGTTACTACAGCATTAAAGTAATTTTGTGAATTTTACAACAAAAGTGAAAAGTCAAAAGAATATTGAGTAATCCAATAAAATTAAATATAATTTAAATTCCTATTTGAATTTTATTTAGAATGTAGGAGAAACAATGATTCGTTTGTTCAAGAGTAAGGAGTTGAATCAGGAATGTGGATTACTGGAAGATCGAAAGCTAATTTGTAATGCTGCCATTAAATGATCATATCATTTGATAAAGTAAAATAACGTAAAACTTATATGGCGAATAGCGACTCTTTGATTGTTAACTGTGAAAATGTGGATGCAAGTCTGCCAGTGCCTTATGCGGCTCGAGAATAATATGTCTTACACTCCTTTTCATTATGACAAAAAAATAGAATAACTTATAATTGGATAGATAAATACAAATAATAAGAATTTTATGTATCAATACACTACAATACACAGTTATTTAAATTTTCAATACGATATTTTAAATATATTTTATAATTTTATTATATTATCGCTTATCATTTTTGTTATAGAACTTTAGATATTTGTGTAGCTTTTTTACAGATGTTCAATATATAGGCATTCCATAGCAGCGTTGTCGACAACTTTAATGAATACTGAATGTACATAATTTTTATATATCCTAGTTCATATTTTTTTGCTTACATTATAAAAAGTTAATGTCATTGTCATATTACATTTTACGTCTACGTCGTGTCTGGTCACAGTGTTTTTCTTATTTTTAATTCGGATCAATGTGAAACACATTATTAACTTTATACAATTGTCGAATACACTGTGTTTGACTCAACGTTAATAACTCTTCTTTGTATTCTAAGATTTATAACTGGTAAGCTTGTCACAATGATTTCCTAATGTTCTAGCGTTATATTATATATTGTAGCTATTGCTAATTATAAAGCCTTTTTAGGTGTCCCTGATTTCAAAAAGAACTGCTTTTGAGTTGAGAAAATGGTGAGACTGTACTCATTATCAGTCCTTTATAAGGGCGTAAACAATGCCACTGTCTTAAAGGCATCATACGACCTGCAGAGTTTCAGCTTTTTTCAAAAAGCCTCTGTGCAAGAATTTATGACTTTTGTTAGTAAGACAATGGTAGAAAGAACACAACCAGCTTCTAGGCAATCTGTCAAAGAAGGAGAATATATGTTACAAGTTTATGTAAGAGCTGACAATTTAGCAGGAGTATTGATATCAGATCATGAATACCCTAATAGAGTGGCACATACTTTGATTACAAAAATTTTGGATGAATTTGCAGCAAAAATACCTCCTAATAATTGGCTTACATCAGATGAATCTACAGTAGATTTTCCAGTTTTGCTTCAATATTTAGCTAAATATCAAAACCCTAAGGAAGCTGATGCACTAACAAAAATACAGAATGACTTGGATGAAACTAAAATTATTTTACATGACACTATTAAAGCAGTATTAGATAGAGGTGAAAAACTAGATGATTTGGTTGCAAAGTCAGACAGTCTCTCAATGCATAGTAAAGCTTTTTATAAGACTGCTCGTAAAACAAATAGCTGTTGTAATTTTTAAACCTAAACTTGGCCATAGAAATATTCTATGATTACATTTCCATATATTGGATTTGGATATATTATTGTTCGAAGTTGTTTGATGTGTTATAAGCTTTTGCTGTGTAAAGTATTAATGTTGAACATGTATTCTGAATTTTATAAAATAGTATCATTTAGTATATGTGTGATACCTCAAGGTGTTAGTTCATACTGTTCTTAGTAATATTTGCTTTAAGGTACTGATAGGCAAATATAGTAATAGCATACTTATAATACATTCAGTAAAAGTTTTGGGTCAAATCGGAAAGTAAAAGAACAAAAAGTTCATTGGAGTGTTAAACAAGTAAATAATTATTGTTTATTATAATTTAAAACATTTCCTATCTAAAATTTTACATATTCTGTGTACATATTATATGTTATTATGTGTTAAATTACAGTAAACTTTATTTGCATTTTTACATTTTATTTATGTATGGTAAAAATAATTAAAATGTCTTCATTTCCATGATTTCCAATAATGATTTGTCATTTTGAACATATTGTTATTGTCTTTGTGTAAAATGTATAGTGATACATTTCAACTTTTTTATCACATTTGTAAACCAACTAAATTAGGGAATATCATGATCTGTGTTTTACATCCTGTATTGGGATTTATTTAAATATTTTTTTTTATATGAACACTTCATATTACACACAATTACATATTATAATTTTATATGCTTGACATACATATTTGCAAAATACTACACAAATAATATCATAAAAATGAGATTAAATTAATTTTAAATGTTTTGTATGTATTATTTCAAAGTTAAAAACAATTTCATGTTCCATTTTCTTTAAAATATTATATTGATTGTTTCACAATATTAAATAATAAGGAAATAATTGTAACAAAAATAATTTTAATATGTTTGGTGCAAATATTCCATTCTAATGAATATATAGTGCATACTGTACTCTGTAGCATACAAAAAAATATATAAATGATGTTTTTTACCTGCACCAGACATCTGTCACATATAGAAAAGCAGGGTAGGCATAGAGAACCTAATGTTAAGATACTCAGTTCACCACTTCCTGCCCAATTTTATGATGTACAGCAGAAGTAAAACTTTTATTTTTTCTGCTGCTTGTGTGTATTGCCCAAAGTGAGCCATAATTATTTGAAGGTAGCATTGCCTAATAACTTCTTAGCCACTGTCCTGTTGTAGAGAGTTGAGAAAACAATGATACACTTTCTCTTACCAAAATGGATAAATGATAATATGAAAATGATGTATGCGCGACCGTAGCGCCTGACTGTATACGCGATAGTTGTGGGTTTGGTTCTCTCTTGGAAATTATTATATTATATATACTTTTATTTCTTCCCTCTGGCACCCAAGACAAAGCGCAGCGTTGAAATCCGCCATCAATCAAAACACAATCTCTCGATTTCGGGCTAAAACTGGAGAACGGAGTGTCTCGACAAAAGCTCCTTTGAGAATGTTGAGAATGAATGGTATGTGGGAAAAATGTTAATATTATCATTCCTCTGTTTGGAGTAGGCATGTTACAGATGTAACATTTAGGATTTGGATATGGATAAGGATTTTGGCAGAATGTTGTTTTGGTTTTGAGAGATATAAAATTTATTTTTAATTATTCGTCAGTTTCGGAGTATTTCGGTTATGGATATAAGATTTTTCATCAATAAAAGTAAATTTTGCCTAGTTATTTATCAATTTCCTTTTTTTTTTGGTGATACTTTCACCCTAAGTGTTTTAATTTTTAAAAGAATCTGTAATTGGCTGGTCTCATTTAGACTATGTCCATATCCGAAACTCTCATATTGTTCCGGATTTAGTTACTTTTACGGATAGTTATACATTTCGGAAATTCGATAGTTATGGTTAACGTCATTGAGCTCCAAATCTTATAAATCTTAAATATTCTAAATAATAAAAAATATATATTCTTTATCAATAACGATCAATTATATTTTATTTGCATAAGTAAGAATATTTTTCTTGGTGGTGTTTTGTCATCTATAATAGTAATATCATATTCATTAATGGAAATATCATATGACGCAGTTGGGATGTACTTGATGAAATTTTAATTGACATGATATATTAGGCTTTCCGAAAACTTTGCGCAGGTATAATTAAGCAGGCAATGAGAGTTGACGAGTGACTCGCTAGTCACTAGTAATGTGTCACGAAATCACTAGCGTTTGTCGTCCCGCGTCGCTCACTGCTTCAAACACTAATCACTGGCTAAAAATCGGTTCTGCAATGTGAAATTATAAATGAAATTATAATTTTTTTCTACTTCAAAAAATGTATGTAATACTTATGTTATAATAGTATTATCGTGTTGCTGAAAAAAAATAATTTATTTACATTTATTCATTTATCATATAAGTATAGTTTTGTATCATCACAAGTTTTTTATTTTTTTTAATTTAATTTATTTGTGTAATTTTGAACATAGACTTAAAAGGTATGGATAATGTGAATGTCTAGGTTTAAGATTGTTTAAGAAATGAAAAAGAATGATTAAAATTTTTGTTTTATTTTCGATCTGGATTAAAATATGGAGTTGATGCTCAAATGCTAAGTTCTCTAAAACTTGTCAAGCTTTGCATAAGACTGCATTGGCATATATGAAATAATAATTTTATATAAATATATAAAAGTAAAGTGTTACTGATTATAAAATAGGTTAAAAAAATTGTAACATCAGACGTTGTACACGACATTTTAATTGTATAATGCATTTACTTACAAAGACGACCCAATTGAATGCATAAACAGAAAAATCCTGATTAATGTGAAAAAAGATTGTTTTTTTTTGTAAATTGTGGTAGTAAATTGTTCCCCAAAATATAGATTCGTGAATATTTATTAAATAATATGTCCTTGCACAAGTTACATACATATAAGATAATATTGTAGGTACTTGTTTGTAATTGTAGATTGGCTAGATGTACTCGTAAGAATAGTTAAAACAATATGACTATGTGACAAAGTAAGTAAAACTTGTAAACAGATTGTAAATTTTATAGTTTGAAAATATATAGTTCTTTATATATTTTAGTTTTTTTTCAATTATATATTTGTGTATTGTGTATCAATAGATATGTAACAGCTTAAAAAAAAGGTAGTCACAGTAGAATAGTTAAAATTGTATAAAACCGAACAGGAATCGAACCCAAAACCAATCTCCATTACAGACAGACGTTAGTCCACTGTGCCAGGTGTTTATTGTACTATTGTGTATTATTTTTAAACTGTACGCTTCTCCCGCATTAAAAGGGGTTGCGAGAACCTAATTAAGGTAAGTTTGTGGTGGTCGAAAACAATTACGTTTTGTCTCGCCAGGCAGGGCGAATGAAAATTTAAATAATTTTTTTATTGTGAGTAGAATAAACTGTGTAAAATCGAATTTGTGAATAGAACCATCGCAAAACCTTCTCTGGCAATCTGACTCGATTTAGTCTCTCCACAACGTCACAATGGCTAAATGTATTCCGAATTCTGGTATGTCTAGATGTAAATTTCCAATAAAACACAAAATGAAATAAAAATACATATATTACTTTTACATCAATATTAAATTACAGCCAACGTAACTATGTAGGTTACAATAATAAAAATATACCTATATAATTTCCATTGAAACAAATAAATAATAAAAACAAGGTATTCTTCTTATTAGTAAACCTAAATCTAAAAATTATCATTGACTATAAGAAGTTTACAACTGTGGAATCCAGGTAACATTCTTTTAAACATTCCATCTATAAGTGAGGGGATATCACTTATAGTAATAGCTCTATTATGGAATTTACTTTTTAATTCTATATAATTAGTAATGAGACAAATGTTCGCGAAGTATGTGCATTGTCGATACTTCCTTATAGAAATATTTTGCAATGTTCGTTTAGATTGAATATTTTTTCTTGTACATGTAATACTTTTAAATTTTATAAACCCTTATTGTCCATTATAAAGGTTGTGGGCTTAGTTCGCTCCCGTAGTACGTACATAGTAAGTATTACTAAATACCTGTCACACACACTTCGCTCACATTCGTAATAACCTAAATAAAAGAGAATGGTATTACATTTATATTGAATAATAGATTTTTTGCAGTTATTTTTTTTGGCATCAAGCAAAGAATTAGAAGTAAGATTTAAGCTTTGGAATAGATACCAGTGAGATTTTCAGATGTTATAAGAAACTCGAAACTAATAAAAAAAAGGAAATATTCATTTACACATGCTTTTGGTCCTAAATTTTATAAAACTTATATAAATAAAATAAGTATTATGACAATATAAGGCTGCGACACAAACAATAATCTCACTGGAGAGGTAAAAGTAATTAAGACTAAGAAATATGTACAATAAATTAAGTAAAATAATTTATTGAATGACAGACAACAAACGTAAAATGGTACGGTACATTATTATTGTAAGAAACGGAAAAAAGCAAGTATGCACGAACCGAAAGAACGTGTGTAAAATTGTAAATGCCCTTCGCACTATCACCCCACTGGGAACGATAATGCTAAATATACTCTATAATTCGCACTACAGAAGAATGGACATAATACATGTAAATACAAAACGCCCAAATTTATGCCATTTTTGAATTCCACGTCCTAATAAAAAGAATGCGTCGGTTTAGACAAACCCTAATGATAAGAGATTTCATTAAGATTATTTATAATAATAGTATAATATATCTTTTTTCGTCAGACACGCTTTTGTTTATATCTATGCTCTAATATTATATATAATATGTTACAATGTTCCCATATGTTTTTTTATAAATGTAAAATCTTTTTAGTGGTTCCTTTTTAAAATTGGTTTTCTGTTAATGTGCGTTTCGCTTTTGCATCATCAGTCTTTATTATTAATATCGAATATGGGAAGCATTCTTTATTTGATAAGTTTTGAATGTAGCTTTGTCTACACGTGATATTCAGTTTAATTGAAATATATAAAGGTACTCAAAAATGTATCATATTTGAAATAGAGTAGAGTAAACTTATTAAAAAGGGTACGGAAATAATTAAATAAATTTGTTTACATAATATTTTTTTCGTAGGTCCAAAATATATCTATAAAAAGACTGATGTAAAAACTGCTGTGGTATATATAAGCTAGGATGGGTAAATAAACAAAACATTTTTTTGTTTATTATAAACGGTATATTATTTATAAGTTAATATTTTTTAATTCTATATCTCAAGAAGTGGTCACCGAATACATTTACTTTATCTTCATGTTGATATCTTAAATCTCTTATTAAAGATGTTCGTAAATTAAAGAAGCGATATACAAAATCATTCCCTAAAAACGCCTTATTTGCATTGTATTTAATGTATTAAATAATAATTTATTATAGACTCTACGTAGATAACAATGTAACAGTAAATTAAAAAATATTTAAATCGTATAAATGCCTTTTCCGATTAGCCGAACAAAACTCAAAGTTAGACCGAAACACCCCAGACGCAGTCACGCGACACCGAGAAAACACTTCATATTTATAAACGTCCCTTCAATGAACGCCAAACATTTGTAATTGGCCGATCGCTACATGAGTGGCAAACGTTTCACAATTTCCTTTCCTCTTTGCACAAAAACGTCAATATTAGGGAAATGCTCACATATTCTCTTCGACCAATGTGCAAATTCCTTCCTAGCCAATTCTTTCCAAATCATTTTATTTTATAAATATAAAAATATTTAAGGGACGTTCGTAAATACATGCAGTCGAAGTCAGCTGCCACTCACACACACTACAGAAGTGAGACACGAGTCGTCAATCCCGAAGCAGAAATAAACATATAGCTATTCACAATTATGCATCCTTACAACTACTTATATTTTATAAAAAGGCATCCATTGTCAAAAACTTCCTCATGATAATACGCAAATAAATTGAATATACACAAAAAACTACGGTACATAAGCAAAATAACGTCCGATCGGCGAATTCGAAGGAAATGGCCACACACTATCTACTGGAATCGGGGCTTTGTACTAATACACGGGGGTCACTACGATGAAATATCAGTTCATTTTCCAACAGCAGACTTATCCAAGCTTTGGTGTTCCGTACTGGCGGAGCCAGTGCCCGTATCTATATAAATCCGAATGTACAACGGTACTCGTCGCCCGCTCACTTGTTGGGCATTTGTATTTTTTTGGATCTAAAGTCGTATATTTTCCGACAGAAGAGTACTAGTTCGGGCGACACGGCGGGCGGCAGCTTGGTGTCGTTGGGCGCGATGGCGGCGCTCACCTCGCTGGCGGGCAGCGCCGGCACTATCGAGGGCGCCATTGTGACGCCCTCCTCCGCTGCTTTTAGTCGCTTCTTATATCTGAAACAAGGACAGATTTTATGAAAGTATATTTTAAAAGAGGTTGAAATCCGCAATTTGTAATTATATATTTCCAATAATAAAGTTATTGCTTTGTTGTATATTTTTGTGTTCGATAAAATATATAAATTACCTAATTATTTTATGAGGGAATTGTTGTTGCAAAAGTATATTTTCGGGACAAAATAAAACCTATCTTGACTTCATTCAATCATGAGCGCTTACCGACAATATTCATTAAAGGTGAGAACATAGCACTTGTCCTCGATGCAGGCGACGGAGTTGGCGTCCCTGTGGCGCGACGCGAATACCTCGTCGGGTGCGTCCGACGCCTGTCGCCCGAGTTCTGTGTGCTCGGGCCGGTAGTACCACACCAGCGATACCATCATCTCTCCTAGAATGTAAATCGTACATTAAGAGAAGAAACTCCTTAGCATTCCATGTGCTTTTTAAAGGGACTCCCTTTAAAAAGCCTTTTTTAAGCGATTTTTATATGAATTTTTAAATGAAACGTTGTGTTGTATACATTACATGATTACAGTATTTCGTAGTCACATGTAAATTCTTCAATTTTAGCAAAATCTAAGAATTATAATGTTCGTTTAAGTGGACGATAAGGGCTGCTGATTATAGTAATTTCTTGTGGTCGATGTTATCTTGCCACATTTGTAAATTGGAATGAAGAAAGAAATTTAATTAATTTATTTATTAGCACAACTGAGTAGGTATTGACATTATTTTATTGCCGGCGTAAGTTTATAGGCTTTATGGAAAAAGAGATATAATACAGATAAAACTTCATAAGAGGTATAGATAGATTGACTCATGAGAACTACTTAGAATAGTTCCAAATAGCCTATAAAAATTTTCTACGGTGTCATTTTTATTTTTTTTGAAATGCTAAAGTTTTATGGCTAAATTAGCTATTTTTATACAGGACCTGTGTGGGATAGTAGGAATATATTTATTAAGAAAACAAGGATATTATTGTCATTCTGCGTAAAATAACATGATATGTCACGAGAACTACCAATTTTAACTTTAGATTTTTTTTCACATATGTAAAAATTACTTATATATTGGGCTGCATATAGCCTACAAGTATTTTTACTTTCGCGAGGTTCATGCTTCGATTTAAAAAATTGCAATCTCAAAATAAAAATATCATTACCATCGTCCGGGTTTTCCCAAAGGCTGGCTATCCTGGCTACGAAAGGCTGCGCCCGCGCCTGCGATGCGCGGAGGAGCACACAGTCGCCGCGCGCAACGCGGTCGCCGCTCGCATGCGACATGCGCGGCCAGCATCGCGCCGTGCGGTCCAGACGCGAGTCGTTCTATAACATTGTCGTAAATTTTACGTGATTAAAATGTTTGTGCGGTTACTGTATACTATTTATATTAAAGAAGTAGCAACGTACTAACCGCTACAGTTCTATGAGATATATATAAATGCTCTGTAAACGTATGATAGCCGTTTTAGTTTGTAAATAAATTAATCTACGACGACGAATAGATTTAGATGAAAAGGACGGATCAAAATGAATAACTGTAGAATGAATATCATAATATGTAGACCTCACAGAAAGCATATTTACTTACATTAAGGTAAACCTTGGAGAGATAGTGGTCGCCGTCCCATTTCCAACCATTGCTCCACCGCGGCGGCGCTTTCAGTTGTACATCAGGAGGTGCCAAAGGCGAAGGTATTCGTCGTATTCGTCGTCCGCCGCTTCGTCTTCTTTTAGTTTTCCTCACATTCAGTACTGGCGAAGAACACGCATCCTCAACAACAAGCGACGCTTCGTCTGTCTTTATTACCGTCTTTTTAGATACCAGCAATTTAACACCTTTATCAGCTTTGTTCTTTTCAATATTCGCCTTTTCACTTGTCAATTTACATCGCTTCGTTGTAAGCTTATCTATGTCATCGTGATCTGTTTTTTCATCTCTGTCTATGGTTTCAATCTCCGGTGACGTGACTTGTTTCTTCGAAGCCAGTAACATAACCAATTTTTCAACATTTTGGCTCTTGAATTCCCCATTTAGTTTCTCCGTGTTTGCCTTGCATCTTTTAGATAATGGTTTTTCAAAAGCACTTTCTGTTATTTTCTCACCAATAAAAGTGATTTTCGTTAGTTTGCAGTCATCAGAATCTGAGGTTTTCTCTATTTCGTCATGAGATTCATTGGTAATTTCATTATTAACTTTCTCAGAAGATGTTACTAAATTACTTGATTGAATTGTTGATTTCGTACATTTTGATGTTTTCACTGGTATCGAATTATCCACTTCGTTTTTGTTTTCTAATAAGCTCATTTTACTTTCTTTAATTTCACATTTTTCAACGATGTCAAGTTTTTTTCTGTCATTTTCAGAAACTAGATTAAGTTTTTCATTTTTTGTTACACTTTTGAGATGAGCTGCGTTATTCGTGTCCTCTTTGATATTTAAAGTTTCGGTGGATGTTGGTAATATTGATTTTATATTGTGTGTTACCTTCGAGTCTATTTTATCTATTTTACAAGCGTTTTTATATGCTAGTTTCTTTCCTATTAGCTGGCTGACGGCTGCTATTGTTTTTGATCTGACACCACTCACAGGAACATTATTTTCTACAATGTTATTATTTATATTTAATGTTTTCTTGGTTTGTGAAACATTTTCATTTGGTGAAAGGAATAATTCAGCTGGGTTCAATTTTGTATCTGATACATAACCTTTAGCATCTGGCCTGTCTAAGCTATTTTTCTTTAAAAGATTATCTAATAACAGAGCACTTTTAGTTTTGGGCTTCATACAAAGAGGATCATCGGATACAGCTGCTATGTTAGCATGGCGTGGGTCTTCATTACTTACAGGCTCAATAAGCGCCTTCTTTGCTTTCGGCTCGCTAAGAGCAGTATCAGATTTCCTCTTATGTGCTTTTTTGTCACCGGATGATGTTTTAGGTGTCTTTTTGGTGTTATTTGTTTTCTTTTTTGATTCCTTTGTAACTGTTTCCACCCGCGGTACATGAGTGTGTTCACCTGAAACTTTTCTGCGTTTTTGTAACTTTACGTGCTCGCCGATCCCATTTGTTTTACAACTATCTTCTAGCTGCACGTCCTTCATTTCAATTTCCAATTTAGGTTTTGAATATCTCCGTTTAACGGCTTTCGCGGACTCTGTGGCATCTACTGCTTCTGTTAATGCTGTTGTACAATTATGTTCCCTTAGAGCTTGCGTATCTGGTTTCCTTGCTGTTGCATACGTGGGCCCTTCGTTTTCTTTTTTGACATCAACTAAAGGTGTTGATCTCTCGTCAGATGAAGAGAGATCGATTGGAGCGCACACAGGCGGTGATATTGCCAGCACATCATCGTCTGTTTCGTTATTGACTACTGGTTGTTGAGGAGATAAAAGAAGACCAGTGTCATCACCCGCTAGCGACCGCCTGGCCATGGCTTTGCCTAGCCTCGCTCGTCTTTGTGGCGGTTGCGGAGCGCAAGCTCCTCTAGCTGGAGAAGGCGGACCTACAGCTTCTGGCCCGGGTATGTCAGCGTTCATTTGAATATTGTCTCTGACATCAAAAATTTCGCGCTTTGGAGACGCGCCACCGATGGTAGGCAGCGAACAGGGATGTGGAGCGTCCGCTGCTGTTGGCGGTTCTGGTGGTTCTGGTTCAAGTGGTGGATCCTGTAATGAAAAATATTGTATGTGGCTTATATAATAAATAGACTAGGAACTATGAGCTGTATTACTATATAATCATAACAAGAAATGGATTAATATGGTTAATAAATTATTATTACTATTATTATTATTTGTATTTTTTATAGGGTAACCCTAAGCGTTTACCTTCCCGCTGCCGTGTGTGTCGGCGGCGGAGTCCAGCGCGCACGCCCGCACCTTCGGTCGGAAGGCGCCCCCGGGCGGCACGAGTGCTGGAGGGACGTCCGGGCCCCCACCGGCTGGGGCTTTACCAGTAGCGGGCCCAATATGGACGTTTTTTGGACACGCGTTTAATGGGCACGGGCATCCTCGATACTCTGCGAAATTTAAGGTTACTTTACTAACCGTTTAGTGAAGTTCACTAGGAACAATAAATATTTATTTTAATTAGTATATAGTCATTATTTTATTAGCATTGTAACATACAAATAAGTGTAGGTACATACGATTAAAAACAAATGGATCACATGTCCACTCCAGCACTGAATTTGAAATTACAGCATATATTTACAACAGTATAACTAAATTAGTGCTTGATGTAAGATTACTTACTTCAATAAAAATATTGTATCACTGAATTAGTTAACAGTTCATATATAAACAAGTAATTAATATACTAACCTACGTATGGTATTCTTTGAGGTGAATGTTGATAGCATGGTGGTGTTCCATGTGTAATACTGTGGCGGAGGGTAGGGATCGCTTTTGCTACGCTCACCATCTGTAAATTAATTTTAAAGTTACTATTGCTCCAAAATAATTTATATTAAACATTTTTAAAATAGAATTTAATAATTATTTTATATAGAGAATTAAGACTATGACACGAAAAATATGTTACTACTGAGACAACACAATGCAGTTAGAAGTGCATTAAACTGCGTTTTCATTTGCTAGTCTAAATAAATAAAAATGGATTTTCATTTACTAGTCTAAATAAATAAAAATGGATTTTCATTTACTAGTCTAAATAAAAAGCGGAGGTGGTTTTTGTTCTATGTGACAGTGAGAAAAAAGCTTACCTGAGCATCAGGTGGTGGGGGTCCCATATGGTAGGGTCCTGGCGGTCTGTAATACCGCCCGTAGCAAAGTTCCGCTTGGTAATAGGGGGGTCCGTACTGTGGTACCTAAATAACAAAATAAATAAATTGATAATTAAAATGACGTTTATGGTTAGTTCCTTTGCTTTATTTATTGTATCGTATTGTGGAGTAAAAGACGTATGATGGCTGTTTTAAAGAATAATTTTTTTTTTTTTTAAATTGTGGGTTTTTACTAAAAACGAAAAAATTAAAAGTAATATGTACTTACTTAATAATGTACTTTAATAATTTGCTTCAATATTAATATATAATAATGATTGTATGGCTATTGCTATCTGAGAATACATTTGCGTAAATTCTCGTAAATTTTTAATATTTTTTTGCGCAATTTAAACGTGAGGTACAATCTAGCAGTAAATTAGTATATCCTTTCCAAGGTCTTTTATTTATTCAATATAATAGGATGTTGATTATACTGTGTTTTTTGATGTATTTTAGTGATATTATAGAGCTGATAATTATTTTTATAACAGTACGATATTGCATACAGCCAAATGAATTTTTTTATTGAAAAATTAATTATTTCTTATATACTTAATAACTAGAAATGTAGGTTATAAGGTTCATAATTATTTATAAATAATAAATACGACATATCACCTTTAGTTATGCATGTTTCCATTTGTTTAGCCCATTTTACTGGGCAAATAATAAAAAGATATACGTTTTTATACAATACACTGCACATTCCAACATTAAAAATGCAAAATGAGTATTATATACATTTTGCCAGTTCCGTTAAAAATTTTGAGAAATTTTCTTTTAATGCTCCCCTGTTTTAATGCTTCCCAAGGAATCTACATTTCAGCGAAATATCAGCTTTCTACTCCCAGTAGTTTCGGCTGTGTGTCTGTCAGTCAGTCACATAGTAACTAGACTAAACTAGAACTATATATATATAGATATGCAATGTATATTCTGAAATAATTAGATTCACTTACAGGTGGATGCGGCGCATGATAGTGTGGCGGAGGGTGGTATCTGGCAAGCGCTCGTTCTGCATCTGCGCTGGTTTCCTTTATCAACGGACCCGCGGGTTGATAGTATCCTGATGATAAGAAAACGTTTGTATTAGACCTTTTTGTTTTTCTTCTTAATGTACACATAATATAAGAAATAAATATATAAGTACTAAATTTAAATTGGTGTAAATTATAATATGATGATTGAATATATATTATTATTAATTAATAACATATGGTGCTTATAACAAAAAGAAAACAGAGCTTAAGCAATTTGACCGAAACGAAGCTTGAATCTGTTTGTGAGTGTTCTAAACCTAATGAATAATTCTATAAATATTTTATTTACAGATAACCACAATTCCTTCTTTTTGTATAAAAGAGTATTGAATTCTTTGAACTCATCACAATATTAAAGTTAAATTTTTTTATGTCATATTAAATTATTTTTCTATGCATAGGTATCTACTTATTATATAAACTTTACATTTGTATTAAAACGAAGTGCAATAAAAATTATCGTCGATTAATTTATCCGATTATAAATTAATAATTGAAACATACCGTTACGTGCATAAGCCTACCTAACTTTGCCTTAACAGCTCGACTATATTAACAGAAAATTACCGTATTCCGATCACTTGTTTGAAGTATTCAATAAAATTAAAATTTTATATTGGTAAGTATTTATAGAGAACTACTACAATTAATTAGCATTAAACCTATAGTATTTGTACGTTATCTTTATCCTTATCTATTCAATAGGGCAATTTATCGCTTCACCATGGCCTATCCAGCGTTAATTCATGCTAATTGACTCGGCATATGCTGACAGTCACTCGTTATATGAAATATAATGTCCATACCATATTCGTAATATTCCTTGCCAATGATCATTTAATTTGGACTATTAAAAATTATCCACATAAATTAAATTTGGTTGGTTTGGATAATTTGAAATGTTTTTGGTTTATTAAATTAAATTTTAATTTTATAATTAAATAACATTAATAATAGATGCAGAACGGAGTGTCTTGACACTAGATTCTCTCTGACTACCATGCTAACCGGAAAAAAGCTCCAGTTATAAACATAGGTGATATTTGAACAGTAGGTAAAATAATATTTTTTAAGCATATTTTAATATTCAAAAGTATTAAGGCAGTAGAGACATTGCCTCGGATTGCGTATAATCGATTATCAATCCCATTGATATTACAGTCAGATGCCTTACTTACGTATTTCATATACATAAACTGTTTTATACATTTTTAACATTCTTTTTTTTTCAAAGTGTTATTCGCACACTTAGGGAATTGAAAAAGACATATTTAGAAAACGTATAATTTTTTTTGTACGCAGCGGGATTTGAACCCGCGCCTCTTGAATACCGTTCAAGCGCTCTGACCGCTAAGCCATGCGTTCTACATCCACCTACGACGGAATTCTTATACGCTTATTACAACTTATAATTGTAGTTAGCATCTCTGTAGAGAGATTTTTACAAATTTCCGTTACCCAAAGATTATTCTACGAACAAGCGTCAATCAAATTCCGCTGCGTTTAAAATTTTTAAACGTTTTCTAAATAATTGTTTATTTCATTGCAATCAGTTCATAAATAAAAAAGTTACAAACATTTAAATTATAAATGTAAGCAAAGTTTATGATTTAAGAGAGGACGCGGGCGGGTGAAAAAACTGAATAGTTTAGTAGTATTGTTTACGCAGGCGAAGCCGAGGGGCGGGTCGCTAGTGACAAATTAAATACTTTCAGTATTTATGTTTTGAGGGCGGATGCGGTCTTCCACGTCCGTTTATATCGCGACGAATGTTCTACAAACAATACCCTATGGTGGTCAAAAATACATCGGCCTATTTGCTTTATTGTTCGTTGTTGTTACATTTTTTCGTAAAGGCACTCTTTTATCTGTCGTTGCGGTCACATGATAATATAACGTATATAAACATATGTAGATACACACATATATAATACATAAAATACATGCTCATATGTTTATATATGTATGTTTATTATATATAATACATAATAAACATGTGTTTTTAAATTTAAAAATATATTTAACTATTTTGACGGGAGACAGAGCTACATATTAAAAGCTCAAAGCCCTCCTCTTAAACTAAAATTAATCATATTTAACGCTATTAACAGCAATACGTTGGGTACCGGTGCACATTATTCCAACATTAATTGGCACGATTGGACGTAGATAAAACAACAATATCGTAGATGATCGCCTGAATATTTATATAATTTTACAAATAAATAAAAGAATTATAAAAAACACGCTCTTAGGCGATATCCTATTGAGTACTGAGTGCGAGTGCACTAATATTAGTGCATCCTTAACTACTGTTAGTGTGTATTCCTATATTTTGATTTGACTTTATCACACTAGGAAACTTCTTAAGTTAAATCTAGATTCCGTTTAGACCTATTTTTACCGAGTTGGCCAATATGTTTGAAGTTTGAGTGACTTGATCAATAAAGAGTTTCTCATCGCTCAATAAATAAACATTAGCCATTGAAAAATATAATAAATAAATATTTTTCCTTGAAAAATCATTGTGGAACGGATGTTATTTTCATACGTTAGTTACACTACTCAATTACAATTCCATTACTGTTAATGTAAATTAACATACTATGTATAAAATTTTCCATAATTTTATTTACATATTCATATTTAAACTGAATATTGTTTGTAATTAACAATAAATTTCAGACCAGTTTTTAATATAAGTGCTTTCATTATAATTAATACGTCTATTTTCATTTAAAGTCTCAGTCACATATCAAAATCATAACAATCTTCATCTATTATCTATGAGAATAAGCCAGCCATATTTGCCGGGATAAGTTTAAAATAGTATGAAAGATATTAAAGCATGACCTACCGCGCTGCTCCACTTTGAATGAAAAGGCGCTATAGAATATCCTTGATGAGGAGTTCTAAAGACTTTCTTACGCTGTATAGAACTGGAATACATTTTTAATCTTTCTATTAGGTTTTCGAAAGAATGTTTCATGTAGAATTAGTATATAGTCTTTTTATAATGACGTTGACATTGTCATATAATGCAAAAATTATTGACATTGAGTTTTTTTTTGCAGCTTTAAGCCTTGCTCTCGCATAGTATAATAGTCAGAGGGAACATAATGTGAAGGCCCTCTGTTTTTCACTTCCAGCGTGAATTCGAAACACTGCGTACTGAGTGGCGGAACTCAACGCCACAGTTCCTCTTACCAGAGCGGATAAAATACAATAATTTAAATATAATTATGCCCCGGTTGTTGTCGAACCCACCACCAAGCGTTTGTAGTCAGGCGGTGTCCCGCTCAATATATATAATAAGTTTTATTTAGAAAAAATATGACACGATATGCTTTTATATTTTTCAATTTACTGAGTATGCTCTAGATAATTAATTATATTATGGACATAGCTGGTTTTATACTAAGTCGAAGGTTGTAACCTCGTAACTATTAAATGTAAGTAATTGAGAAGCCAAATAAATCAATACATTATTATACGTATGTATATTATTATTTAAATGAAAAATATAGTACCTACTCATTTAAAGATATATAATTTAAATTTATTCTGGGATCTGTTCTTGTACTAAGTGTGATTTCCGTTGAATGCTAGTAAGCATTGATGCCGTTATGACAAGTGGCGAAAACGCAAAAGCGGTTATTTAGTAAAATACCAAATGTAGTTTCAGTAATATTATGTATAAAACATTAAGCAATAGCGATAATTATTACTAAATTTCTCAAAAATATCAATTTTGCGCATTATTTCAAAACATTTTTCGAAAACTTACACGACAACAATATATCTAATATTCAACGTTCTTTAAATGAATAAATAATAATAAACGGTATTATAATTTAAATAGTTTAATACAATAGTAGCACTTCTGCGGTATGCTTCTTAATGAATGAATAAGTTATTGCTATAGCTAAATTATAAGGAAAAACAGTTATTATTTTGCGCGGCAGTCGGCAGTAGCAACCGTTAAGCAAACGGCAAAAATACACGAGAGCCTCAGCTTAGACTGCAACTGTCTGACTTTTTAATGTTTAAACATTATTATCATGAGTATAAAGTTAACTTAATATATTTGCACAGTGACGGTAACCGTGTATTGCCTTTCAAAAATAAACTTCGGCTTTGCATTTGTAGATACGCTAACCTTGGTCTTTAGCAAATTTGTTAGAAAAATAAATATTTTTTTTATTTACTGTCATAATTTTATAAGTTAAAAACTTCAACAAGATGCAGATAATTGAAAATAAGAACCACGTTAATATTTTTATGTATTTATATTTAAACAAGGCCAGACTAACGTAGATAACGGCCAGATAACGACAGACCGTAAACACGATTGGTCGTGGGTTCGATTCTCACTCGGGGGAATGCTTTTATTTGAAATATTTTTAATTTCCAGTAACAAAAACAAAGCTCGGCGCCTGGTTCCGCCACTCGACACCTCTCAATGTCTCGATTTCAAGCGGAAAGTGGGAAACAGAGTGTCTGGACACTAGGTTCTCTCTGGAAAATGCATGAAGCTGTATTCAAACATTATGTAGACGCTTCTCGAGAGCAAAGTATAGTGACGTTATAAGTTCATTAGTATGTATTCAGCTCAACCTGATTTACCTATACTTATGTATATTTAAAAAGGTCAATTGTAAATAAATCTTAAAGTTTAAAGGTAAGTTTATTATAGACATTGAACACGCGACATGTACACGTTATTTATTATTGTACTGGCTAATTTTATATCTCTTCAATTGATAATTACTACTTAATAGCACTTCACTTATAAAAATAAGGTTAATGTTATGTATTATCTATCGTTTTGTTCTCTTTAACCTTTGGTTGTTAGAATTGTGTGCATCTACAGACCTGCTATAGGAACATTCTTTACATATTTCTAGGTTTTAACAAAATGACTAAGACTTCGTCATCTGTAACTTTTTGTTTCCTTTCATAAAGACATACGCCTTTTCTACACTTCGTAAAAGAGCACTTGATATTAAGAAATGATTTCGTTACTATCTACTTACATGAAATATTGTATTTTTAATGGTAAAATTTGACGCCACCTTTGCTATGATAAGACAGATAAAGAAAGAACTTTTATGCTAATACTAGCGACCCGCTCGCGTCTTCGCCCGCGTGAACTATAGCTGTTTCATCCTTCCGGAGGTCATTTTCATAAAACAACGTAATTCCTGGAAAAATACAAAAAAAATGGACCAAAGTAGCCTATGTTTATCCATAGACCGTTAAGTATCCCTATATAAAATCACAATCGGCTTAGCGGTTCGGCCGTGATGACGTCACAGACAGACAGAGTTACTGGTATGCATGTATATTATTGGTATGGATTACATACATTTACTACATGTTGGCATTGAAACTGACCCAAAATTATAATGTCTTTCTTTATAATGGTAATATTTTTGTATCTTAGTCTTCCACATCATCAGACGTATACGATACGGTAATTTATTTCAGCTTCACGCTTTTCTTTCTCAGCAAAAAGGATCTAGTGATATACGTTCCATATTGAATGCCGAATGCTCAACGACCATCTTTGTAATACTGAAGAGGAAAAATGAAAACAATATAAATATAAACAGTCTTTGAAGTGAGAATCAAACCCACAACCATCGCGCTCACTGTCTGATGTGGGATATGTCTGTGCTCTGCTACAACGGCCGCATAGTTCAATAATTTTTATTTGGTAACAAAAATCACCCACCACTTTTATCAATGAAGCATTTACTTATTTCTTACAGTTTAGCTAGACCGTTATGGTTCTTCTTCAGTTGCCCCGGATCTTTAATGTTTATATGTTGACAGACAGAGTACGCATCATGCTGAAGAATTGTTTTAAGGCGGCATTTACTTATTTCTTATAGTTTACCAGGTCTATTATGATTCTACATCAAGTGTTCTACTCTTCGAAATTTATTATGCCCTAATTTCTTCTCAGGGTTAAAAGTTATACAACAAAAAACTACTTAAACAAACAAATGACTGTTGAAATTTAAACTTGGACCAAAAATTACAATACTCCTTAAAGGTGGTAATATTCTTGTCTCTTAAACTTACACATCAAATGTTGTAGACTATTGTTTTTCAGGCTTTTTTATCTGGTCTCGTGAATTGAAAGCCTTTGAATTGACTGAATCTTTTTTCTTAACTGAGAATAATAATGAAAATAATATAAATATAACCATTCCATCAAGTGGAAATCGAACACACAACTGTCGCGTTCACAGTCGGATGGCGATGGCCGCAATATTTTTATTTGTTAACCAAAACTGCCCGCCACACTGAATAACTTTTACAAATGCGACATTGATTTGTTTCTTATAGTTTAGCTGGTCTATCATGGTTCTTTGATAGATTTTCTATATATTTAATCGTTATATGACAATGGAAAATTACTATCAACAGACATGAACATAAAAAGTTAAGTTTTGTTAGATTAGATAAGGTTAGCTCTTGCTATTTTCTTATAGTTTAGCTAGACTAGTTCATAGTTCTTCACCAGCTGTTCCGTATCTTGAATTTTCATATGCTTTGCTAAGATGACATTTTGTTATTTGTTATAGTTTAGCTAGGTTTATACGGTTTTCCATCAGATGTTCTAGATCTCCAAGTTTTATATGTCAACGTATAATGTTTATCTCGGTGAAAAAACTTTTATTACGGTGCCATTTTCTTATTTGTTATAGTTTAGCTGGTCCATTATAGTTTTACATCAGGTGTTCCACTATTCAAAATAAATTATACCCTAAAGCCTGACCAGTCTTAAAAAATGTATACAACAAAAAAGTTTCATTCAAATCGGTCCTGTAACTACGAAGATGTGTACAAACAGACTAACATACAGACAAAAATCATAGATATTACTGTTTTTACATACCGTTAATTGTTTTTTTGTAAATATATTCAATGTACAGACACTACTTTTTTAATGTTTTATTATAATATAGATGAATATTTAACAAATGTGAGATTTTATTGCACGCAGAAATGATGATATAATCTTTTTGATATTTCATGTGCATATAAGAAATGTGTAACTGTAAAAACGCACTGTCGTAGAATAACTCACTAACTGCATGTGTTAGGAAGTAATGTATTACAACAAATTTGTTCAGATAACTTTCTCAAACAGTTAACGACGACTAATTACGAGTGTGGACATGGGACTCCCGACAGGCCGGTGGTAAACAAATGTTTTGCCCTTGTAATTTGTGTTTTTGTAGAAACTTCATTCACTCATTCTACAGTAGGTAACATTAAGTGAATACTATATGACCGGAAATCCAGTAACAAAAATAAAAATTTTAAATGTGGATATAATGGATAAACTTTCAATTTCAGTTCAGTAAAAAATATAGTTTTTTTATTACATTGTAAGTCTTTAAACTAAAACAATAATAAAACGAACATATTACATTATCAATGGCGGTTAACAAAAGTCGTGCTAGCGAACTAGTGTTTTGTCATGTAAAAAGAATTTCCAATATATAAGTTTCCAACAAAACAAAGTCAATTTCCTTCCTATTGCTTTAAGTAGCCGCCACTACCGGTCTACATGGACTAATGACGTCGGTATTAAAATTTATTATGCCCATAAATTGCATATTGAAGAAGCTACAAGTAAGACGCCAGTGTAAGTAGTGTAATAACTTGAGCTATATTTTAATATGTTTTACTTATAACATTTTCTTAAAAAAATTGTAAATTGTACAAGATTTTACTAGTTTATGGTGTTTATTATTTTTGTGCATCTTTCGTTAGTTTTCTATTATTAAAAGATAAAGAGAGACTAGAAAAAGATTGTGGGTTCGATCTCTCTGGGAGATTATATTAAATCGGATGATTATATTCCCCTGATTTGGTAAGACAAACTACTGCGTTGAGTTCCACCACTCATAACGCAATATCTCGACTTTGGGTTGAAATCACAGAAGTCTTAAAAATAAGTTATCTATGCCTACTGTGAAGGTTACCCACACTGTTATTAAGGTTAAAGCTTAAAAAGCAAAGTCATGCTTTTTTTTAGAGAATTCATATAGTCATATATATAGTTAAATGTCATATAGTTATTAATTTTACTTTATTCAGAAACTTTGCATGCTGAGTGGTAGAACCATACGCAACGTATTGTAAGTCGATTTATAAAATAAAATATTTTAAATAGAAACATTTCACTTGGTGGACAATTACGCCACAACTATCGTTTGTACAGTAACAATTATTAGTCCTACGCCACAATTACAACAGAATATAACTTTATAAAAGTACAAAAGGAAATTGGCATTCTACTAACATATTATTTTCTATATACTAATATGGTAAAGCAATATAAAAATATTTTTGAAGTAATAATAGAGTCACTGACAATAAAATAAATAAAAACTAAAATAACGAGTGTGTGTATTTAGCAAACTATCAATTAAGAACCCGTTTAATTATACCACTACTTAAATTATGTTTCGATTCGGAGGACGCTTATAGCCAATAAGTTAGCTTTTTCAACGCATAAATATCAATATAAACAAAATGAGCTGCATTTCTCTTGTAAACTGCAGCTCTAGATAGCATATAAAAAGTAGAAAAAAATATATTTGAGTTGCAAAACACGGCCTAAAAGAAGCGGGTGGTTCGCCTTGAGCCTGCATCGCAGCTGCTCGACTTCTTAAGGGGGGGTTTTTAAAACCGCTTTTTGCACTTATTTATTTATTTACCGGTTTTATTGTATAGTTACAGGATCCATTGCGGTGATATCTTAGCAGCTACGATGCTTTATTGTGTCCCACTGAGGCGCTCTGGCTTCAATTTACATTTATTGCCCTATATTTTTGTCAAGACGAACGCGAACTTATTTTCAGCAGGATCCGAAAACGTGTGAATGTACAAACGTGCTCTATATTTTGTCAGTTATGTATAATAAAAATATGAATATTAGCTCTATTATATTTCTTGTTCAATATATTATATTTTTAAAACGTTTGTGAGTTCAAATTCCTTTTGGGGTCAGAAAAGCAAAGTGGAAGACATATGGGTATACCAATACGTTTACCTAATATACAAAATATAAAACATGATGATGAGAAATACAAAATAGGGTAGGCAATTCGTGAAGATGACAAAAAAGTTTCTACTTAAATGATTCAAGTAGCTAGCAAGGGACGTTTTATTTTATATCAGAAAAAATTTTGCGCACATTTTCTGATTTATTGCTCAGTAAGCTCTTAAATTTTATATTAAATGAGATTATAAGCCATGCGGCTTCACTTAAATAGAGAGTGCAGTTGTATTGTATTTTTACTTTTTTCAGGAAAGATTATAAGTACTTAAGTATAGTGTTTTATATTGAAGAATTTTTAAATTTATTCCTTTAATTCAATGCTTAAATTTAACTCTTTCTGATCATGTCTTTTTTTTTAATCTTATCTAGAACAAATTATAGATATAGCAATTAATACACGAGTACAAAATTGTAAATTGTAAGTTAAAATTGCAAATTCAGAAATAAATATGACAAATGAAATAACAACGAGCGAATATATTGCTTTGCGTAACTTTGTTTGACATGTATTACATATTTTTTTTATGGATAGTTTCTATAAAGCAGTTATAAACTAATTTAACTTAATAAACAGAACGTTGTAAATAAAAATGTTAAGAAAATCTTCATTTGTGATCAAAAATTGTTAAAATGAAATTCATAAAATAATTTAAACTTAATATATTTAGTTTACAAGTGCTTATAAATAATTTCTAAGCTATGTAAAAAGCAGTTAATATGCCGCATAATCGACTAACAAACACCGAGACCGGTTATGGTTAACCGTTCAATTAGCAGTGTGTAGCGTGCTATTACACTTGCCGCAAACTGCGCAAAAATCAAAAATATTGACATTCAATTGTAGAAATTTGGCATATTTATACTAATATAGTGTACTTAATAATTTTATAAATGTTTTTTAAAGTTTCAAAAAAAAAATAAACATGATATTTACAATATATACCTCTCTCTATGACTCTCTCAGCCTACTTTTCCAAAAGCATGTAGCGTCACTCTTTGTTTTTTTACATATTTTTAAATTTCTCTAATTGCATTTGGTTACAATAAATTGTATTTTAATTAACAAATATAAAATTTATTTGCAAATCTGCACGAATTGTACCGGTTGTACTCTATTAGTGTCATCATTGCAAGAGTAGAATAGATACGAAATGCATTTAGTTTGGTTACCCTGGCACATTGTTTGGAAATTTCATGAAACTTGATCTATCTACATTCGGGAAGTCCGGAGGCAGTAGTGGATAATACAATAATTTATGTCTAAGAAGACCGATCCCAACTCAATTGTGGCTTAGTTGAGTGTAACTTGGCAACTAAGTATTGATAACATTCTTTTTTAAGATACTGCGTCATAGTTAAGATGTATATTATTAAAAGCTACTACATTCTATACTAGTTGTAAGAAATTAAATTTTTCGCAAATTCTTTCAGTTAAACATTTTAATTTAAGTACCCTTAGTGTGTATCGCAAAAACACATTCGTTAGATGTCGACATCCAACTTTTATTATCTTTAAATATTTCGAATAGATGGACATGTATAAACGACAGCACATTTTTTTATCTTCTATACGCATAATCTAATTTCACATTACTTTGTTTCTACACTTGTCTACCAATATTAAATTTCCCACTACGTCATTGGGTAAAGAATTAATAAAGTTAAAGTTGAAATATGCAATCATCGTTTGATATTATAAACCCTGTTGTTAACAACAAAGGCTGTGTATTCTGTCCGACATGCAAGTACCTTTAACGACATCATTCAACTCCCAGTCTTATTAAAACACAGTACCTCTACTTCAAATTAAAAGACTCTTTACCTGAAACGATTGCTTAAATGTATTTTAATTGTTTTTAGAATTTTACGTTGCTACGTAGCAAATCAACTTGAAGTAGAAAATATATGGATTATGGAGAGCAAGAATAGTGGAAATATTATAAAACATGTAAAATGTGTTTGTTGAAAAAGTGTATCAATATATTTATAAGAACATTTATGTAGATACGCTTCAATAAATATTGTGTGACTAGCGGCTCACTCGCAGCTTTGCCCGCGTAAACTGTAGCTGTTCCGTATTTTCGGCGGCCTTTTCGTGAAACATCATAATAATCATAAAAATAATTTATAACTAAAATAAACTAAATCGTTCATACGAAGTATCTCTATATAACATTTCATCACAATAGGTTCAGCGGTTTCGCTGTGATAACCTCACAGACAGACAGACAGATAGATTTACTTTCGCATTTATAATATTAGTATGGATTTCAAATAAAACAGTAGGAGCGAAACCAACATTTTGGAGAAGTAATCGGTGCCGAAGTTATAACCGAAACGTAGATTCGTAACGGCAGTTTTGTGGTAACTTAATGTGCGGACCACCGACATAGACAACACTGTAACTAATCGTAAAAATCTATTGTATTAGTACTCTATCTTATTACACAGGTATAGGTATTGGTAAAAGCATTTCTCTGTATTTAAAAACACAAAATTATACTTTAAAAATCTCATTATATGCAATAAAATAAGTGAAAATGAATATCTTTATATACTAGTTGGTATTTGTACATTTATTATAAGCGAGTTGCATACCAACTAATAACCTGATATTTAACCGTGAAAATTGACTGGAATAACGATCGTGAAAGGTTTATTGATATAACAGTTAGAAGCAATTTATGAATCATGTTTTTATTATTTTGCTTTTAAGTTTTGAATACGTAGAATTTTGGTTTTATTGAATGCTCTATAAGCCATAGAGAAAAATGACGAAGAGTACCACAAAAGAAAAAATCTATTCGTAAAGAATTTATAATGCTGGTAAAAATTGTTATAAAAACAAAAAAATAGATATAATTTTAATAAAAAGTTTATTATTAAATTAAGTTTAACTATGTAAGGCATTGGACAAAATTAGTTATAGGCATAGCAAGTTGTCATTTACAACAATATCAACACCTAGTATAGAATGCGGCTATTGACTACTTTTTAAGTGCCTTTGTGGCTTTTAAATTTTGAAATGATGCTACTCGGTTACTTTAGACTGTTTGACTGAAGAGCTTTTCTTTTTAATCACGAATGTTGAATGAAAATAACAAAACGTTGCTAGGCAACGAATGCAACATAAACGCTGCTGTCTAGACTGTCAATTTTTTCACGTTGACTTTTTAAAGTACATATGTTATCTCATATGTACCGGTAAGTGAGTGCTAAACTGAGATACCATTTTTAGCGATGGTACGTTTATTTTAATCTCTATTACAGATATGGAATGAAATTTAGAAAATTAAACTTTTTGCTGAGAAAGCTCTATGAAATAAATTTAAATATACCTTCCTGAACCACTACCGGCTGTAATTTCGTAGATTTTAAATGGCAATAGATAAAAAGAACCAAATTCATGTACAATTTGTTATAAGAGATTATCAAGTGATTCAATTTAAGCAAGATATCAGTAAACTCAATTTTGTTATTCATGTATTTTTAATATAATATTAAGTAATCATATGTACATGACAAATGTATAAAATCTTTATTAATTTATAATCTAACATTACTATACGTATAACACGTACGATGATTTTATATTTTTATATTTATTTGGATTACTTTATATCCATACAGTTAAGTTACGTTAAGTTAAGTTCATTTACTGAAAACAGACAGTATTAATTAAACAGCCAATCTCGCTTTGTAAAAAACAGTAAAAAATAAAAAATCTGAAATTTTATTAAATATTTTACGATTGATTAAGCATATTATGTTCTTAAAAGTTCCAACATAAAGTAATTTCAAATATTTTTATTTTAAATACAAACAAAATACTGTAAAACATATAAGAACTTTTATTTGTTTTAAGTTTTCAAATTGAAAATGAATTCCTTTAATTTTATTATATTAAATTTATTTTTATTTTTATGAATTTCTATTATATTAAAATATTTTAATATTTTAATAGATTTGTACTATTTTAAAAAATATTATTTCTAGTTTTTTTCTAATCTAAAATATCATTCGCATTACGCATCTCACGTAAGCATTAGCTTATTAGCTACTTTCGAATTGTTCGAATAGATTTTTCAACACATTTTACATAGTCCTAGTTTTATTTATACAGATAATGTAGGAGTAGTGTAAATAAATATAGTGAAAATTCGGAGACCGCGTTTCGAACAGAGTCAATGGCCTCAGGTGACGTAATCGGAATAATGATTCGCTTACAGCGTTCAATGAGCCGCGCTTTTATTCACGGAGACCCCTAATAAGTATAAGATAATAAACAAATTATAATAGCTGTTTACTTATGTTTTAAGCTTTCGCTGGCTATACAATAATTTAAAAGAGTCCATAATAAAATATAATAAAAGTTTTTAGAAATTTGATGTTTTTACACATTTATAGGAAGCAAAAGTTACAGACCGGTGAAGTAAAAATTACGTCCATTTTAAAATACGATGGATGTTGAATGACGTAATTTCGCGCCATTTTGAATGGAAATTCATGTTTTTTTTGCATTCGAGAATGCTAGAGTCAAAGATCGTATTAGCGAGGTCGACGTCCTTAGATTAGTTAGACACGACGAATGTTCGCGTTTTTTTTTATTCTACGCCTTTTTGCGGTGCTCGCGTGCGTTACCCTTTCTGTTGAAGCTAGATATTTAATCATACATGTCTTACATTATTAAACAAAGTCAAGTAATAGATAATACATACTTGTATATATATATAGAAAATAATTTATAAATATTTAAAGATCTATCGTAAGCAAAGAGTCTGCCTAATCAACAAAACTTCGCATATGTAATGTAAGCTGATAACATAAATCGGCACCGCTCGTAAAAACAATACGAATAATCCAGTTCGCGGAAAATTCTAATAAAAGTCGTTCGTTGAAGCGTAACTCCTACATATGTGTGTACTTTGATCTATTATTAAATACATATGTATGGGTAAATTGTTTTGACTTTAGTATTTATATGGATTTGGATTACATAATATTTAAACAAATAAACCGTGTATCATTGTGTTATAATATGTCGACATTGTTGAGATGCAGATTATTGATTGTGGGTTCAATTTTCACGTAAGAGTATCACATAGATACAAGAAAAATATATTTCTTTGATTTCGTTGGATATATTATATTTCGCAATAGCTATGTTAGGTCAAAAAGCGTAAAACTGAGTGAAAATGTGAATTACATCAAACACATTATTATTATTATTATTTTCTATTAAACATATTGTATTTTGTTCATATATTATATTAAGTATACAATTATCAAAACAAATATACTTTATATAGCTAGAGTTAAGATTATGGGTGCTATGAGTATTATTATATACCCATTATATATATAAAACTAAGAGAAGATCATTAAATAAATATTTTTTTCAAACTAATAACGTCACTAAAGACATTGTAAGCATATATATATATATATATATTTTTGTAAAACTGATTATTTTAGAATAACTAACTATATAATTACAAGTTACATTACAATGTAGCCAACGGATGGATGCCTAATTTCACACGGTAAGTACTTACAGGTTAGATGCAATTTAAAATGGCGTGCATAAATAAAAGCGGATCGGATTGTGCTCACCCTTGCGACCTTGAACAGCGAGGGTTGGCCCCTATGTAAACTTAGTAACATGGGATATGAGACTTGTGTTGAAAACCCAATTGTAGTAAAAGAGACAGCGGTTGTTAAGTGAAATAAAAACAGCTTTAAGTTAGTCGACTAACTTAAGTTTTTGTATAGCGATATGAGCACGTTTTAGTATAGAGTACTAGATATGATAGAGATACGAGTTTTAGCAGTGGGACCGAGTCACGTGATGGTTTTGTGGTTTCGATCCCCAGTTTGGAAATGATTGTGATGAACCGCTTTCATTTTCTTCCCCTTTCGAAAGACAGAGTGCGGCGTTGAGTTTCGCTTATTTCAACACCTAATGTCTCGAATCTGTCTGGAGAGCGGAAACGGAGTGTCATGACACTAGGGTCCTTCTGCTCACTCGGATAAACGGACAGAAGAGTGAAGCTGAAAAAGATGATTTCAACAACAATTTATTTTATTTTTATTAAAACATTGTGGTATTGCTTAACTGAAAATTCCAGTGTGCTTATCAATTCCAAAATAAATGTGTATAACTTTTATATAATATTATTAGATTACTACGACGCAGTAAGATATTTAATTAATTATAAAATACTTTGTTCTTTCTTTTGTAACAAAGTTAGGCGGCATCACATGGTCCGTATATATAATATATACATTCATATTCATTATTGAAGACGAGGATTTGTAGGCAATTGATACTTAAAGCCAGACAATAATAAGTAATGGATCTATATAGAGTTATGCACGGTAAGTACTTTACATGGTGTATGTTCTGAATTTGATTCTGTTAATAATAATTTTTCGAGAATATCGTGTTTATGGAATTTCATTTTATAAAAATAACAGAGGTTTAGGGGTTTAGTTTATATCTACATTTCACGATATATTGACTCAAAATGTGGAGAACGTAGTAACGTAGTTTTTTTTACGATTTTTTTGTTACATATTAACCGTAAATTAATGGAGTAAAGAATAAGAAAAGCTATTAAAAGCCAACCTTTTAAACTCGTCGTCTATAAATATCAAGGAATTATCATTACGTGGAAAAACGAACGTTGAAATTAATATGAACAGATTGAATGTTACGAGGGGAAATTTCCACTGAGTAAAATTTGGAACCATAACGAAACGTACATTCGGACACATCTCAAGTGAGTCACTGCGGTTTGGCGTCTTATTTATTAACCTTCTTGCTACTACGCTATTGAATATTTAATTTTTATAATCAAGAAAATCAGGACTTATTTTTTGCAACAGGCTCGGCCTACGTCCGAAATTAAGACACAGCGTGACGAGTGCTGGAACTCAATAATCCATACGAATATTAGAAATGCGAAAATAACATAAGAACTGTCTACCGTGACGTCATCATGTCCAAACCACTGAACCGATTGTGATGAAAATGTCAGTTTAAATATATAATTTTTCCTTTGAGTCGGGATTGAACCAATCGTGTTTACAGTCAGACGCTGTCTGTCTACATATATTTGGAAAAGTTGTTTAAATCTATAACATTTTCTTTTTAAAAACAATCAATTCAAAGAAAGAGACTTTCTAGCTTTCATGGTTCTAGTCAGACGATATTACGGTACACTGCTGAGAATTGCGCCGTTTATTTGTGCAAGTGAAGTGAAAAAGGAAAAATAATCGTATCACAAAGTATTTATAAAAATATATATATATAACCGCTTAAGCTATATGTGAAATTATTAAACCAGTACTTAAGTAATAATAAATTCTTTAATAAAATTAATTTTACGTCATTTTATTTTTCATTTACATTAACCTTATTTGATTTAAATGAAATAAAATCAATTAGTTAAATATAATCTATATATGTCAATATCAATCGAATTTTTATTCCTTTTCTGTAATAGTAATATTAAAGATTAACACACTTTTGGCTACAATTAAAAGATAAACCTCACAGTAGTCCGTGGCCGAAGGTAGACACAGATTAATATTTTTTCGAGTCTTTGAAATGACTATTTTGAAATAAAAACAATATGTAAAATATAGTACTTCAATATAAGTTTAACCAATTTTGTATATAATTTTATCTATTTACAATCATCGTATTTTAAAATAAATAACTTTGCAAACAGTTACAAAATAGTAAAACGTCAGTTAAACTAAGAGGCAGATGTAATTTGTTTTTTTAACTCAAGTAGCGGCTTGAGCGTGATTTATAAAACAATCACGAATTGATTATCGCTCTATCGACACATCATGTGCCAAGAATCATGGCCTAATTTTGTGAAGTCGAATACAATGTTTAGACATCTATTCTTTGATGTAAACGCGTTCTTTAGGTAAAAATACTGTGCGAGTAAGTATTTACGTTAAAAAAAAGGTAAGTATAAAAAAAGCTTATAAAAGCTTGCTAAAAATAATATATGTTCTTAAGAAAAATACATATATGTACCATGTGTAAGGCCATTTTAGACTCTTTTGTTAACTAAATTAATAATCTTTTAAAATTTTGTTAAGTAGACAGAGGAGCTTGCATAGTGAAGGCGAGTGTTAATGCATTTTAAAAGGGGCCCTTAACACTAGGGTCTCCAGCTCGTTTTTCTGCAGCGTGATGGGCCCGGCATTCGCACATTGAACACATGGAATGCTAAGGAGTTTCTTCTCTTTAGAAACAATGCTTTTTGAAACTGATTCGTTTGTTTTATTACTTTTATAAAATTTCACTTAAAATCCAGGTATAACGTGCCTACTCACAGGCAAGGAGGAGGGAAGATTGAGTAACATGGCGGGAAATATTTATTCATATTTTTTTATTTTATAGTCCATTTCGAAGGATGATTATTATTATTATTTATACCTTATAAGCGAAATAACTACAGGATGTGAATGAATAAATATATATATAATTAGATTAAGACTCTCATTCAGGGATTTGTTTATATTTAATTCGATGGTCAACACGGTATATCTGTAAAACGAAAAATGCTTAGCTGTGTATAGGTAAAAGATAAAATGTTTTGGGTAATTCTTTAAACACCGGGTTTTTAAAAACAATTAAATCGCAGGAACAGATTTACTTGCATTTACATAGGCAGTTAAATTAATCACGAATACGGTGTACTGTTCAGAATCGTTCGAATTCAACGCTTTCGCACAACCTACGAAATGAAAAAGAAAAAAATATAGAAGCAATACGAAGCATTTTCAAGCAACGGATATGAATAACTCAGTTATATATGGATTTAGTTTGTACTAGATGTGAATATTTAAAATTCTGTAAATGTATTTCAGATTGTGAATGCACTTTCATGTGATATTAAAATAAATCGAAAAATTTAAATACCTCAATACACTTTTTTAAATTGTTGATAAAAATAGCTTCGGTTTCAGTGCTTATTATATATCTAGAATGTATATACGTAATTATCTTCTCTATTTATAAGTACTTCCTACTGAATTTTATTGTACGTAATACAGCTATGTAGTGAATATTTCGTTTTAACAGCTAATACTATATTGGTCCACGATTACCGCTTAATTGAGATGGTATTTCTCTCTCACTTCATACAATTTTTATAATATACCTCTGTAGGCTTCGTAATGGCCTTGGATTCCAATACAATAAGTAGGTACATCTTGTCCTCTGATGCAAAGAATTTGGAGTTTCATAGTTTTCAAGAACTTAAGAAGCAGTCTCAAACAATATTAATAAAAAAAGATTTATGATTAATTGTAAGCTTAAATGTAAAAATATTTTGGCGTCTCATAAAATATTCATTGCTCCAGTTCTTAGACATGAAAGTGTAAATGACATAATACTTATACTTTCTTGGAACCAATGAAACGGAACGTTGACGCTTACGCAGGGTAAGCGTCGAAAAAGTATTCAGAATACATTCAAGACCATAAATACGGTATGTCTAGTCGTCGGACAGTCGCGACTACACGCGATGAGATCCCGGGGCGCCGAGTTGTCCTACATCGCGCAAATCAGACGTTTGAGTGATCGGCCGGCGGCCTACTGAATAATATCTAGCTAATATCTATCATATTAAATATGTAGGTCTTATGTCTCTTTATTATTTTACATTCATATAACTCATACAGGTTCTGTAATAATATACTGTGTGCTTGTTGTAATAATATACTTGAAAATTATTATTTTTTACACATTGGCATCAATCATTATAAAATTTATGCCGTTTTGAAATCATAGAGATTTGAAGAAAATAAATTTTAATACATAAATAGAAAGTAAAATTTCAAAGTAAAGCGTTTTCCGAAATTATTATCTTTCTTGGTAGAAGCCAACCAAAATTAAATTAAGTATATTCTAAACCATCTGTGTAAATATCGTTGAACGATCTTAAATGGTGCTGAATTAGTGGCACCAATTTAAAAAAAAATGCCACTTAATACGTATATAGATTAGAATTACATGTACTTTAATATACAGGATTATCTTGAATAAGGAAAGGGTTCCTTCCGTTTCGTCGTATTCGGAGTAATTAAGCAGTTTAAGTTACAAACAATGACTAACTAGTGAAGAAGAAAAATACTTCGTGACTTGTAAGGCTAACTATTCTTGTGTTTTATAAAACTGATGTGTTTCACAATTTTGTTAGATATAATAACGTCTATTATTAGGATATAAAAATTATAATAAAAAATTCGTTGAAAAAAAAAGGAAAATGACTAATCGTTTAAAATAGTTGTCTTGGATTGGACATATCAGGTTCGTGTAGTGAAAATTAATATCTTATATAAATTATTATCTTAAATAGGTACATAAATGTGAAGCTAAAAAAAGTGTTAATTCTGCTACCCACTCAATTTAAGATTTCATATAACAATAATACCAAAAGCAAATGATTATTTAAAACTTTAATTTTATGTGCTTATTGTTATCTAATAGTAGACTTGTGGATATTTTATTTATCAAGAACATTACAACAACAATGTTGTATCATGTTGGACATTTACCATATCAATTCATATCAATTATTCAAATCGGTATGATTTGGCGCGATAAATAAGCATTGGTGAATGCGTTCCTGAAATATAAATCACTAAATTTGTCTATACTTTTCTGTGAATATTTGTTTGTAGTTTAAGGGCTAAAAGAGCTAGCTCAAGTAGGTCCAGATATCTACCGTGATCAATAACTTGAGACCCCATACGATATATGTCTGTCTACTCCATCTATAACTCAGATAACAAGCAACAATTTTTAAAGTGTTAATGCACACTTATGAAATTGGAAAATACATATTTAGAAAACGTATAAAACGATTTTAAAGAGGTTCCAATCCCTCTGCGTTAAATTTTTGTGTAGGTTTTCCACATAGATTTTTTAAAAGCAACATGTTTACTTTCTGAACTGAGATTTATAGACATGATCGTATCCATTGGCCAAAGAAAAATTTGACTGTAATATTTGAAAGAAAATCAGGAGAAAATATGAGCATTAGTAAGATTGAAATTATTATTATCATATAAATAAAAAAATACTTAAGTAGTTTTTATTATAATGCTTAAGCTTTTAGTATCTCAATACCAAATTTCAATGGCATCCTTTATTCAAACAGTTCATATTCAGATTTTCAACATACTTCGTAGCAATTCTGAGGTCTAAATATGGCAACATGGAGGAAAAAAGGAACAAAGAGGCGCTTTAGGTACTCTAGCACGAAACTCTCGACATTCAGTGCATGCTCAGTACTAAAATATTAATTAGATGGTTAAGAATTTCGTAGATTACATATTTTATCTTTATACAAATGTTTTTTGTATACGTTCAGTTCCAAGTTTTTAGTGCTTATTGAAATTGTCGTATCATTTCCGAATTTCGTAATAAGAACAAAAATTGTATTTTATTAAGTCCATTAGAAACTAATAAATTACTAAACACAATATGTGCTACCTTGATCAAGAATTTCATAGTTATATTTTCATAAATAATAAAAATTTAAATGAGCGATAATTTTTACCTCCGTTATATGTACATGATTTTGTCTACAAGTACACATTACATTTTATATCTTCATACATGGTTTTACGGCTTTCTTCTCTCGTTAACTCAAGCGCTAGAAAGTCAGTATAAAATACAAAATATTTTATAGGCATACGTGAATCTAACGTCATATTTAACACAATATTGGCAGAACAAAAATGTATTTGTTATTAATATTTGTAAAATATATGACATAGATACATAGATATATGTATATATGGCATATGTCATATGTCAAAATCATAGATATATGTCATAAGTCAAATTCGTTCAAGCTTGCCGTAAAAAGTATTATGAATTCCGAGTCCGCGTTGAAGTGCCAAATCCCTGACGAGCTGCGAATTTTAAACAACGCGGAGTTATTGATAGGTGTCGCCCGCAGTATTTTATTGAGGTTACGTTAACAGTGACCGCGCAAGGACACCCGGTATTATCGTAAAGGGAACCAGCGGGCGGGACTTCTGTCACGTGTCAATCTGAAGTAGAAAATAATGTGACATTGATTCGATATTTTATAAAAAATTATTCGCTTTGTTAAAGTTTATATAATTAATGAATCGTCACAAAAATTTAAAAATGTCGATAATATTATATAATATATATTCTATTTTTATTTATCATTAAATATATATACTTAGCAAACGAGTTTTTCTTGAGTATAAAAACTACGCTACCGGTTTTTTATCAATAGCACGTATAAAACGTTATCCTACAAAATTTGGATATGTATTTTTAACACGCTTTTATTACTTCACTCATCTTTAAACGTATGAAAATCAAAGCAATACTATTTTAATCATATATATGTGGACGACATGCGAATTTATTTCAATAAGTATACGCGTCTGGGTCCGATGACAATACAATATTAATACAGCACGATCGATGTCAACGAAAAATAATTTAAAGTGTGTTTCTTCTAGTTTATTTTTTTATAATTAAAATGCACTACTACGATAATACTAAATTAAAAGATTAACAAAACAGATAGGCAATATTTGTAAATTAAGTATGTATAAAGTCAATAGACAGTAAAAAAGCTATTTACCATATACATACAAAAGCTAGTTCACATATTCAGATGTGTTGGGCACAGCTCATTTCCCAGTTAACTCGTATAAGCAACGTAGCATATTGTATATGCTGTAATCACTTTGGAGGCTAAATGACATTAGGTCTTTGCCCTGAAGCCTCGCGCCTTATGATTCACTTCAGGATAATTACAAGGGGGGATCTTTTAGGCGAGTGATTATGTGAAATGTTATATGTGTGCAAAACGTATACTAAAATTGTAAGTGGGAAGTAAATCCGTTATCCTTTCACGTTGAAGTTCTTAAATAAATAATAGATCTCATTTGGTACAGATACATTTATTTGGATTTTTATAACATTTTAATGGCGGCGTATATAAATATTCATATTCATAGATATATTTAATGTACTTAATAAGGAACGAAATAATGATCGGAAAATTATGCTTATTCCATTTGCCAAAATCTGTTACAGCTTGACTTAAACAAACATAGGGCTATAATACTGTAGATTACTTAATTTATCATGATTATATAAATAAAATTTTAAATATAAAATTAATACATAAAACGCGAACTCTGTTCCATACAATGAAAGTATGTTAAAATTATAATAATTAAATATCCATCCACACCTCTTTTGTCTTTTATGTATAATTTATTTTTGTGCATGGTTTGTACCATATAACTATTAAAAATATTTTATTAGTGTCTTTTACGGCATATTAAATGTTTCACACGGTAGCTATATTTATAAAAAGATTTACGGTTGAGTAAGTAATTTTAATTATATTATTATATATATATATTATTATTATTATGTATTTCTTATTATCGATTATAATATTTTAATTAACTAAGCTTATACATATTTAATACGGAATATCCGGTTGCCTTAATTACTTTTTTATATTGCAGCTTCACGCTTTTACTCACATAGAAAGGTGTCAAAGAGAACCAAGTGTCACCCTATTTTCCACCTTCCAAATCATTTCCCGAGTGGGAATGGAACCCGCGGCCAATCACGTTTACAGTCAGACGTCATCCCACTGCGCCACGACAGCCGCACAGGCTATATTTCAATAATAATATTATACTAAAATAGGATTATATAAATTTATTACGACTAAGACAACCACCCTTAGAATAAAACATGCATTAACATGCATTAATATGCGTATTCAAAGAAAAGTAGCAGGTGAGGGCTAGCACGTTGCGAGCGCGGTGCCTTTTGATTTATAAGTATATTATTAATAAGCCGTTACTGCGCTTTTGAATTCTGTTGTGTTTAACTTGTTCGTTGAATCCACAAACTTAGGGTAAAGTGTAGTGGTAACAAACGAGAGTGCTTATTTTGCATCAATAAACCTACGTTACATTTATGTTTCCAAAACTACTTTAACTCAATATGTTTTATTGAAATTATTTATATTCATTATTATATTATCATATATTATATTCATACATATGTATAGACGCTGTCTCATCATGGCGCATTGGGACAGCGGCTGACTGTACACGCGATTGGTTGGGGGTTCGATTCCCACTCGGGGGAATGCTTATATTAAAAAAAATCATTTGTTCTTTCCGGTACCTAAGATAAAGCGCGGATATAGCCTGTTGTCGTGGGTGCTGCTACTCAACACGCAACACTAGGTTCTCTCTGACTACCCTGCCATGCGGGAAAATGCACGAAGCCGTAAAGAAAAATGAAATAAGTAAGTAAGTTGAACATAAATCAAGTAAAATAAAAGCTTTGACATATTGTTGACGGCGTATAGCTACAAATAAAAGAGGCAAACTTAAGAATGAAGTCCGATCATTCTCTCTCGAAATAATACACCGCGAGTATCATTGGGCCGGGATTATTTGTAACATCTATAAAAAGATTCTGCGCCAAAAATAACACGTCCTCTAAACGGTATACCGTTTACAACCGTTATTAATTTGTATAAATATTTCATAAGGTAGTTCTTACGTTGTAAAACGATTAACAAATGCTTAACGGGGTTATTGTGGGGTAAGCGAATGTTCTTGTGTTAAGCTTTATTAGATTACAAGTATAAACTGCATACGTTACATTTGGCACGCTTTCGAATAGAATGGCTAAATTGAAGATTTATCAGGTGATTTATTTTGACAAGAAAATTAGTAATAGAGAAGTAGTTACGTTCTGTACATAATCAGTTTATTTGCACGTTTAATTTATAACTCTTAACTTGTTATATACTTTTAACGTGCTTTAAATATGTTTAAATACGAATTTATTTCAATATCGTGGTGCTGTGCGACAGTGGCCGACTGTAATCACGATTGGTTGTGGGTTCGATTCACACTAGGTGGAATGATTATAACTTAATTATTATCATTTTCTCTGCTTTTTTGTAATTGAAAGCGCCCCTTTAAGCCCCGCCACTCTAGATGTTATATCCCAAATTCGGGTGGAAGCTCGAAAGCGGAGTGAATACCCGGTTCAGGAAAAAGTGTCAAATAAAAAGAAAACTATAAGTCAAAATTCATTTAAAACCTTTTTTAATTAACTGATTTGGAATATGAGTCCGTACCCAATTTCTAAACTAAAAATTCAAATTACAAATATGAACAGAATTACATACAATCTTGTTGACACTCCAAAAGAACAAGTTTTCTTACTTTTTTAATTACGAGAAGTTTAATTACTTATGTGAATTATTCACTTTACAATTAACATTTACTATAGATAAACATATAAAACGAATATATAACTATATACTAATTTTATAATTATTCAAATGATTACAAAACTGACCTCAGTAATATGAATTTATGAATAATGATTTATCTTGAGCACCAAATTAATTATTTTCATAGCTTAAGATAATTACAAACTTAAATAATTTTATAATGAATACCGTTAAACTAATAGATATACGACTTACGAGCATAAAACTTCTTCCATGACATAATGAAGGCGTTGAGTTCACATCACAAAAAGATTTCCAGCTTCAAACCTTATATGGCACAATCAATAGAAATCACAGACGTCAACGTTGGGCAATAAGAAGGCGGGTAAGTGACAAATGACTATCATCACTAAATTACTGCGCATATCACGATATCACGCCAATGATAAAAACGAGGTCGAAACAGCTTTTCGCGAGGTCTCAAGGCAAACCTTCGCAAAAATTAGCACGGTTTACATAACCTACCGAGTTTATTTTATCTCGACCGCGGATATTGATAATATGTGCAGAGATAACAATCTGTGAGATCACTGCAGCGTATAAGGAAGCGCCTTACCTAATATTGGCCTTGCTAGCTTATTTACATATCATTACTTAGAATCTATATTATAATATTTGCTTGTAAGTCTAAGGAAGAATTACAATAGCAAATCGAGCGGGGTCAAGAGCGGGCCCCTTTGTCCTGAGTATTTAATTGTAAAACTAGGTATACAGATGTGACATTGGTCCCGTTTACGTTGACCTAAAATCTTTTAACAATAAATCGGTTTATGTACGACCTACATTGGATCGGGGTCGTCCGAATATAAAAAATATGCATAAAATCTATTTGATAAGATATCGTATAAATTTTAAACAATATGTATATTATGATTATAAGTAAAAAATAGAAATAAAGCTGACGTTGGCTACGTGCTTATTTTTTATTATATGCTTAGAAGAAATAAACGATAGAGAATTTTAATTTTTTTGAATTTTCCTATACAACTGTGTCTCACCCTTGAACTTCTTATCTAAAAACAAAGTACAAAAGTAGAATCATATTCGGCGAATGTGTAAAGCTCTTTTCACATTATTTTTTATGAAATAATTCACGAGTAGTTTAGTTAGTACTGTTGTTTTTGCCATGTATTATTTAATAATAGACGATATTATTTTGAAATTTTCAAAAATCTTGTATGGATTAAAATATTTGAATTTGGGTGTAAATAATCTGCTTATTTAGAATTATAGAATATAAATACTCAACTATCAGACCGCAATAACTAACAGGGATCAATTTCTTGGAATAACAAATGACAATAACCGTTCAAATTATCAAAGAAAGTAACATATTACTCATTCTAGTTAAAACAAAAAGGGACGTAGGCGGCAATTAGCCCGGCAGGGAATACAGACAGCTTCCCTACAGCTAATTATACCGACAATCAATCGAGAGTGCCGTACGACATAAATAGAGCGCTTGAGATAATAGATTACGCCGGCTAGTCGACGGTGTTCCAACGTACGCTTTGTTAATATTATTTATGGACGCCATGCGGGCCACTAAACCGTATCCATACTTATTTTATTTGATGTACCGTGCTTGTTCTCGTCACGCTATGATGAGTTTATCTTTTATGTTTCTATAATCTTGGACATTTTTGACTTTTCTTATTTTTTTTCTTAATTATAGACTGTTTTTAAAGAAATCTATAATACTTTTTTTTTATTATATTTTTTTTCATTTACATTATACTAATAACATAATTGTATTTTAAAATAAATGACTACAGCACTACAAAATTTTATTGGAAAGCTAACGGTACTTTCCGGGTTCGATATAGGCCTCTACAAACGGTCGAAAGCCGAGTGGAGAGACTAAATTTAATTGCTGTCAAGATTCAAAGCCAGCAATTAGTGAGCGGGATTATTTCGACTGCCTTAATACCATTATTAATATAAAGCTGAGAGCATCGGGTTGATTTAGACGTGCAACTTGATCTTTTGAAGGTTAATCGGAAGTATTCATGAATAGCAATATTAAAGGGTGTCTAAAATAATATGGAACACTCCTAAAGGTCAATCTTATTAACCATACATAGAATAATTTATAAATTAATTAATTTCACGTAACAAATCAGTAGTATCTAGAAAATATAACAAAAAAAGAAAGATATAAAGAAAGTTTTATCATATTTTATAAAATATTTAAACACATTCCACCCGTATAGCCCGCAAAGCAAACAAGTAGAAAAAGTTCCCACACTTTAAAAAGGCGTTCATTATGAGGGTGAAATGTTTATTGGTTGTTTTGTGAATAATGTATGGATGGATGTGCGGGCCTGTTGGACTCCAGTGGGAGCCGCCTCGTGACCTAGTAATTCGGAATTTGTGTGGAATCACAGTAAGGTAATTTATTTCTTAACTAGTTGCTTAAATTATGTATGCGCAATGTACATGGAGATGTGCGTCCATACGCAATACGATGAACACAGATGATACACTACGTGGCCAAGTTAGATGAGTAATACGTAATGTCGCACCTAGATAATGAGATAAAACTTGTATGGATCAGTAACATTCGCATCACGTAAAAATCTATGACGTGAGTTTAAGAATCCGAGAAGATGGCTATATTATAAGTGAACTGCATATATTTTAAGTTTTCTTAAAAAAAAAAATATAATTTTCGGTACACTATTTACCATAGGTTCTTAATTTATTACAATAAAAATGAATAAACAAATCCTTTAAGTCAATAAGTCCTCTGTTGTTAAGATAACGCGATAAGAGAAGTGCTTAAATTTGCAGCGAGCAGTTTAGTTCCAACCAATATGTTATGTATATGTAAAAAACAATGTAAATATTCACAGTATGGGAAAAATATATTTTATGGTCCAATGTGAACTGTAACGTAGACCTCATGGTAGTGAGGTGTGTACCAAATTTCAACATAAAAATATATGTGTGCGCTGTGCTATAATTTGTGCGTTGCTAACTAAATCAATCAATCGCTTTGACCTTTATTATAAATGGTGGGCCAATAGAAGTCATCCGATGTTATTTGGCTCTCATTTGTTTTTCCAAATGAATAACTTCGATTCTGTTTTTTGGTTATGTTTATTTTGAACTAAGAACAAAACATATTTTTGACAGAATCAACAGAATCGAAATTTTTCATTTAGAAAAAAAAAATGAGAGCCAAATAACATCGGATGACTTATTTTGGCCCACCTTGTATATTAATAATATTGGTGTTAGATAATATTATAGAATAAAGAGACTATATAAATAGCTATATCAGACGTAATACGTAGCTAGACGCCGCCGATGGGATAAAACGGTCACGTGACCCACTTGATTACTGCGTGAGACAAAAACACGGTTAATACAATTATATTTGTTCGTCGGTTATTTTATGTGGGTGTTGCCATAATTTTTACGATCTTTAGACTATGTTGCCGATATGTATGTATGCGAGAACACTTGCTCGTCGGATGGAACGGCCTAGTGACCCAGTCATAGCCACTCGATTACGTTGGATTCAATTGAACAAATAAAAACGGTTAGCATAATTGTGCTTGTTTAGAGGGTTTGTAATGTAAGATAACGCAAGGGCATCACTTTTTCTATGTATAAGATATATTAGCAAAAACTGATCATTTTAACCCGCCTAATGAGTGCTTAAACTTAAATAAATTTAAACCTCACCTGAGTGGAAGGCTAGAAATAGGTGGCATAGAGTCACACAAACTGCATGGTGTCGTCTTACCTGTAACAACGAATAATTTAATTAAAGCTTGAATAATAAAAAATAATGATAATGTAAATATTAAACAAAAAAAATCTCCGTATGAATATATATACATAATATTTTGTGTACGAAATAACCTGACAACGCTGGTAAACAACTGGCGTAATTATGGCAATAGGGCACGGCGGATATAACAGTGTTTTCTCGTTGATTATATTTCTTTAGCATTCATGGTGAGTACGCTATTTTTAAACTGCTTATAAAATGCACTCCAAATATTTGTAGTGTAAGAATCCCTTGGCTTGGTAATCAGCATTTTGCCTTTACTGGGTAGAATCACTAAAGAGAATGTATATTTGTCCTTATTTTCTTTTGTTAAAGTTGGATGGCCCCAAAAGTGTACAGAATTTGGTGGAAACGAAGCTGTGCCTCTCAAATGCGTTTTCAAAAATGATATGTATATGTAACAGTGTCCTCAAATAAGGTACAGTGTGTTCCGAAACGGTCTTTTCTTATTGTGTCTTGCGCCGTCTGTACATAATACAACTGTAGCTTGTCTGATTGTGGTGGCCGTATTGTGTGCGTTAAATCTTCGTACGTATGAATTTCTTATAAATAAACGGTGTCGTCATGGGATAACATATACTTCCAAAGAAAAGTGCATAAGCGCTGGATTATAATGAATTGTTGTATCTAATATGAGCTATATTGTAATCTTTCAAAAATAACATTGATCTATTGCAATACAAAACGTTGTTTTGTAATGATTTTGTAAGAATATTATTCCTATCTGCTTGAAAATACGATTCGTCTATAGTTCAAGACTTTATTTACCTAAGTTGTAAATCATGTCAAATTTATTGTTGCAATAGTTTAGTGCCTGGATATAAAGGCGATGGTTGTGAGTTCGATTCTTGGTATTTAAAATATCTTTATATTTTCATAATCTGGTTAGCAAAGAGCTTAGTTTGCTTCTACCATTCGACAAGCAATATCTCTGCTTGGGCATATAGTAGAGAATACATTTTTGCATTATGAAGTTTGGTTACCTTATTATCTTAAGTTAAGAAAAATATATGTTCATTAAATTATATAAGGTCTTTTAATTGCAATTAAAATTATATTACCTAAAATTGTTTTCTATAACTTTAGATATAAGCTTTGTATTTGCATGTTTTTATAAATAAAAATCTAGTACACACTTCGAAATTAATATGTTTTACTAATTTAATATTTCTATGTTTCTCTTTATATGTTATTTATCGATGGATAATATAGTTCTTTCTAATAAAGTCACTTTTACTTTCATACCCACTCTGATAAGATATACCTACTGTAATCATTGTCAAAAAAAATCATATCTCGTCGTTTTATTACCACATAATCGTAAATTATCAATGTAATTGCTCTAAATAAATAAACGATAATAACATTAAATAGAGAAAGTGTTTAAAAAAATGCTCAATTTCTGTTTTAAATTCCTTAAGTAATTAGACAAGAGCAATGTATTTTGTTTCTTGATTATGTCCTCTTTCATAAATATATTTATATGAGGTATGTTTGTTGGTAAAGCTATGAAATGAAATGAGATGCAAATCATTTAGTGAAGCTTCAAACATTTACCCACAAAGCAAGATAACCTAGTATTATGACACCACTAGAAACTCGCAACTTGTTCATAACGTGTGGAGTGACAGTATAATATACCCACTGTATCAACATATAAAAAATTGTCCATACCGACTTATTTATAATAACTATCAACTTATAATAAATTGCGTATACATAAAAGATAAATGAAAAAAAAGGAGCAAGCAGTAATATATCGGTGAGCATATGTAATAGATTGTATGTGGCAACGGCGCCTAATAATGTTAAACCCGATGTGATATACTGGGCGTGTGTACACTGCTTATTCTTTTATTCTAACGTAAGGATTTATATATTGCCTTCATAGTTGTATAAAACAAAGGATACAATATCGTATGATATTCAGATAATTAGAATTATTGGAAATTAAATTTATAATACTATGAAAAACTACGTTTAACCGATACTGCTTTGAAATAAATGTAAAACAGTAAGACATTAAGATATATTATATAACTTTCAGAATAACTATGATCTGTTGAAAACATTTTTGCTCCAAGAAACTTGCGTTGATTTGCTTTTTTTTAATTTAACGCGTTTAAACTAGCAGAAGTTATAGGGATAGAGATTTCATGTGTATATGATGGCACGATGGTTGTCGGCTTAGTTGTAGATAGAGAGATGTTTTTATTTAAAGTATTTCTTTCACTATGTGCTAGTGTGATATTTTATTTTCTTGGAAGTTATCAATGTCTGTATATAGATAGACAGCGACCAAAATACCGATGCTTCATTCACTCGATTCTCATTTAAGATGCTTACTTTAAATACGAAAGATATACAATGTTATTTTAACTTTAGAAAATATTTAATAAGAAAAAGTAATATTTAAATGGATTAGAATATACAATGTCAAATAATGATAAGAAAATGTTACGTAAAACATTTACTAAAATTAGTGTGTTTATTTTTAAAGATCTAAGCAAATGCTCACAGCTGCATATACTACCTCTAGTAACTGTAAACACTTATCCAGCATCCTGTTAAACATAAAGAGGGCTTTGTAATCGATTATGTCCCAGTTGACTTGTTTTATCTAATACAGCATATGCGAATATGTGTCAAGTAATATATGAAATATATATATATATTTTTTAAAGCGATAGTTTTACATTTTAATAATAACAGTTTAACATCTAATTATATGTATATATTTTAAGTGTTTGCAGGCACGTTCACGGGAATGCCCTGATGAGTCATCGCGTTATCGAAACGGGATTTCATGAGATGGGGAAAAACAAATCATGGTCGTTTTAATGAGTTACAAAAAATTTAAAGCTAAATATACGTATTTTTAATATTTTCTTAATATACGTTTACTTGTTGGTTACATTACTTTCAAATAAAATTATATTTTGTCCTTAAATATCTTGTAAAGTTTAAATCATTTACAACTTCTTTGAAAGTTTGAATTAGTTGATAACGGACTAATATTATAAAACAATTCTATTGGTATCAAGGACAATTATTGCAGTCAAGCGTTTCGTCTGGTACAAAAATGAGTGATAGACATTTCGAAATATACACTCGTATAATACTTATGTACATACGAGTATATATAAAAATCTTAATAGATTTTAATATAAGTAAATTATGAAGTTGAATAGTTTTACTGAACTATAATTAGACGAATCAAATCTGCTACAGAATTATTCTGATAAATAATTATATCTGTATAAATAAATAATTATAATTATTCTGATAAATAATCTGATAAATAATTTAAAAAAATCTGATAAATAATTATATGTTTATTAGCATGAAATTTAGAGATGTGCTTGTACCTCGATTTATTATGGGTTATCTTCATAAGTTTCACACTTTGTTTAAATTTATAATTTAACCGATAATGTACAGGGATATTTACCAAAATACAATAATCAAAACTGCATTAAACTCGGTTAACCCGTTTCCGAGATAAGCGTGCTTAAACGCATATTCAAACAGACTTACCTGTTTATAAAAAGAAAAGAAAACTAAAAATCATTGTTTTGGGTTTTCTCTCTCTATATATATAAAACAAAATACAGATAAAAAATAAGAATATTACAAACATAAATCTCTTTTTATAAAATATCTTAATAAGTAATAAGTGAGTTGTGCATTCGCGCATGATTCATAGAGCCAAAATAACTAATTAACTCGTGATAACGTATTTATATAGTTTAACGCGCCTAAAGTCAAATAGTACTTCATTAGGTTTTATTAGATTGTATAAAATTTTATACTTACACACTTTTGGATTCGTTACGATAGTTACTTATTTACTTAAAGTGTACAGCTACATATTATTTGGCTTACAATTAGATGTAATGTTAATTATAATCTGAAATTGTGTTAGGACTATATCATTGGTATTTAGTTTTACGATAGAATTTTACGGAACTAAATACCCTACTAAGTCCAATGATGTAGTCCTTATATAATTTTAGATGTTAAAAGGTATTAGTTTTATGTTTATGATGCAAATTACGTGTCAGTTGGACTATTATTTGGGGTGCAATTTCTATGGCTAAGTGCACGATACTCACCGACATTGTCGTAGTAATCGTGAAGCGTATACAATGGATAGTCACCTAGTTTGAACAGGTAGGCAGAGAGGAGCACGGCGTCGTGTCTGGGCTCCATTTGCCCTGGTTGCTGCGCGGCGGGCCTCATCAGTGAGTTAATAGAAAAATCAGTTGATCCCTGCGATCCGCACCATCCGTTCACACTACACAACTTACATTCTTCCTTCATTGTTTCAATGTAAATATAAATATACTAAATCCGTTTTTTTTTGTACTCGGTTTGTACTGGGCACTGATAAATGACATATAAAAATATCCATATGCGCACACGCACATCACAGAAGGTATCACAGCAGAGTTTGGTGGCGTCTGCAATCCGTTATAATTCCATATCACACGTCTTCTTAAAGGCACTACGTTTCAAGCGCAAACCGCCTGTTTCACATAAAAATGTTTCAATTTTAATATTTAGAGTAAAATTTTATAAGTATATAGATATTTATTTTTAATACTATTTAGTTTAGTTATACGTAAAACAGAAAGAATATTTATTTAATCTTTATTTATTACAAATTGACCTTTAACACCATAAGTGGCATGTCACGATATGAACTGAATCCATAATAAGTTGTTCTTGTAATCGATTGCATCATACAAGCACATGGACAGATTAAAACAAAGATATCGATTTTGAGAGTTATTGATAAAAAGTTATTTTTATAAGATAGGCGGCAATATATGTATTTTTGTATGATTGTAAACCGAATAGTATATCATAGGTAATAGGTTAGTGTAGTGTCAGCGAGCTGCAATGCGGCTTTACCGGGTCAGAAGGTGCAATGCTGTCGTTGTGCGATTTGCGTTTCAAGTAAACGATGCGCTATTATTACCACTTTCAAATACCTGTAAAGGCTTCCTTAGCTGCGACGCTCGATATCAGTTTTTGAATACTGACTAGATATTAGGTAGATTTATTTTAAGCTAGCAACCCGCTGGCGGCTTCGCCAGTGTAAACTAGACGACTATAACGATTTCGTGTTTTCAATGTTTATTTTCAAACATTACTTTACATTTAAGCACGAAGCTATATATATATATATATCTCGATATAAAAAACACATTATAAAAGACTTGTAGTTTAGAATATGGAATGATAAGAATTGTGTTCTGTTTTCTTGATGGTTAAATTCGACTTTTAGAAGACGTCACGTTATTATAACCAAAAAGTTATATGTCTAGTTTTCGTTTTATGGCGCAAGTGTTCAAAAAATTATATTTGCTATTGGCCAGTGTTTATGAGCATCGAACGTCGCAATATGCAGTGGCCTTGAATTCGCACATAAACAACGGTCACGTGTTCCGCTGGAACTTGTCGGATCGTTGTAATGAAATTTCATTCAATATAGTTATACATATCAACTCAAATATATACGGCTATTGTTATTAATCGATTTTTCTTCGAATAATTTTAGAATTCATTCATATAATTAATACCAGGTAATAAATAACTACCAAACGTAACTAGATGTTGCGAGGTATAATTAAAGAAATCCGTTGGTCAAAAAGGTGCAATACAATGCCTTTTTATCAGAGTCTTCCGTAACACTTCTCAAATTAAAAAAAAGGTATTAATAATAGGTGTAGGTAGCCGCACGTGCGATCAAAACCAGGCAGCTGCTATGACAGCTGTTGTAGTCGACGGAAGACCCCGGCCCCCTCCGCGCTAGCTACCTGCCCCTAACTTGACATAACCGAATGTAATCTTACATTATTCATTTGTTGGGCACATATCAACATTTTCCAAGTAGAACATAAATAAAGGTCTCCTTGTTAATCTGATACTTAATTACGCCTAATAAAGGCGGACTATGCGATAAATCAAGATAAATTCGAGCACGTCGTGCTAAATAATCTAATACATATTCATACACTGGTTAGGTCGCAATTTGTGTGCTTTGATTGATCGAGCATGTTAAATCTCTACGAACTTTAGCGAATATATAGTATTTTTTATAAATTAAACACCATTTTTAGCATTCTGAAAGAATTTTTTAGCTAATATACCGATGAATGCAATTAATTGGAAGTACTTTTATCAGACATCCAGAAAGAGGACCAGTGGCAAATGTGACATATTAAAGTAATACATATTTTTAAATAGGAAAAGCCCACGGTGACATTTTCGATTATTAGTTTTTAATAATTATTATGTTTTGTTTAAATACTTATATCTACTGGTTTAAAATAATGTACTAGTTAAGAATCTTTTGGCAAGCATTCTTGGCGTCCACCCAGGTAGTTCTATTAACAATTTCCATATCGTACTATTGTTTCTGTTTATGGGGAACAAGACCCGTTGCATAGATTCAATATTTATTTTATAATTATGGTACAGCAGATGATATCAATACAAAATACAAAAAGGGTATGGCACCTTTAGAACCGTTTGGCAAACTACTGAAGATAAATTTGTTTGAAATTGATCATATATGAAGGTAAGGTTGAAACAACAATCGATCCTGCTTGATATTATAAATTATTGTGTGAAATATGAATGTTTAAATAGTAACAAAATAAAATTAATACTTATGATAAATATCAAAACATTTTATATGCAAGCCCTTATATTTTCGGAGACCTTTTTTAATTGTATTTGTTTGCTTAATGAGCTAAACCACAGCTAAGTGACAGTAGGTAGGTAAAGTAGTATTAAAGAAATTTATATTTGATTGATAAAAATATAATGAAATTGCTTCAAAAATGAAGAGAAAATTTAAATGATTAATTATTGCTTGTATGCAAAAAGAATGAGTAGAAAAAAACTATTATATGCGAATTACGTTATCGCAAATTTTAAATTATCAGTATCGATTACCATATCGTGACAGCGAGATAGTGTGACACGATAAACGATACTTTCAAATTGATTTCAACGTCACTAGTAAATCGAAATAAAAATATATTAACACACAATACTAAAGAAAATCATAATAATTATGAATATATTAATTACTAACGATCCGCTCGCGGCTCTGCCTGCCTAAACTTTACTAATAAAGTATTTTATTTTTTCAACCGCCCACGTACTTACTTAAACCACAAGCTTTGCTTTAATTTATTATGTAAGCTGTTTTAATTTTTTTATTTATGAACCGATTGAAATGAAATAAACACCAAACGATAAGGGAAGTTTACCAAAATATAAAAGTCATAACTGTATTTAAATCGGTTAAACTGTTTCTGAAATTAGCGAGCACAGACGCACAGACAAACAAACCAACAGAAATGAAAATAAAAAAATAATCGTTTTGGGTTCTATTACATTGATAAACGCCCCATATAATATTTTTTTAATATATCTTTCATGTACAGACAGCGATCAGTTACATTTTTATTATATGTGTCATTTATTATTAGTTTAATGATTTCTATCATAATAATATTAATCATTAATATCATTATAAGTATTGTTAACGAAAGAGCAACGTGGTTGCACAAGAATCACAAATTGCTTACATAAGAAAAGCTTGCATAAACTCCACTTAGGAGCTTGTTCGCTCGTTATTTGGCTTTAGGCCGGATATAGCATTCACATGGAAAATATGATTATAAGTTAATAAGCTTAAATCAAAGTCTTTAGTCGCGTTGTTAATAAATTACCTTATCTAGTCATGTAAATAAACTTGTTTTAACTAATCATCTATTGATATATGAACCTAATAATATTTGATATTTAGATTTAGATTTATTTCATTTAAAAGTCCTTGTTAAGATGAGATATTATTATAATATTGTTAAATATAAACAACTTTTTAAATAAATAAAAAGATTAATTATTTATTATGAAAGCTAAAAATATTTTAGTAACATTTACAATTAAAGCCTTATGCTATGTTAAGTTAAGAAAATACTCGCGTTGGTTTAAACTTGCTCATTTAGCATTCTTTGTATTTATTCGCATTTCACATTTTGCACGTATGTTACAACAGTTGTTTTTATATAAAGTAAGGAGATCCTGTGTCTATATTATTTAAGTTAAAAAGCTCGTAACAAAATCGCCAAGAAATGAAACGTTTTAATAAACTTTATGCGAATTAGAAAGGACAATTATATATGTATATTTATACTTACATTATTAATCAATTTAATTAAATATTAAAGCAGTTTTATAAAAACATTGACTTTGACATTGAAGCATTAATCAATTTAATATATATATATATATATATATATATATATATATATATATATATATATATATATATTACACAATCAGCTATAGTTATTCTACTATAATAATTTATAAATATATATCATCTAAATAGTGTAAATGATATCTTAAGTCGGCGTGCGGCGTAAGTTTCTGCAATAAAGTTATCTTTCTCGAGGGCCTGAGGGCTAGAGAAAGTGCCTTTCACTCCGTAAGTCTACCACGACGTATAAGCGCCAATTCAAACAATCACAGTTTTTAATAAAGCACTATAGGATACGGTTTATAAAACAAAACGTTATCCTATTTGAATTGAAACATTATTTTTTTTACATATTAGAACCAAACTTCTTGATTCACAGCAAGTTATCCAAAGACGAAAGTTTCGAAGACGTCAGGTATATTAAGTAGAGTCAAGAGATGAGCCAAATAGATCAAAGAAATTTTATAAGAAGTTTTATTTTTTATAAAACTGAATCTCTATATTTATTATTAGAATACGTACGTTTCCATACGGTACAATTTTTTTTAACTAAGTAAATATATATTTTTATATGTGTCGCGTTTAACTTTGTTTTACATTTTTGAAAGGATTAGTATTGAATATAATTCAAATATATCTTTTAATATACTTTGAACTAAAATATAATTCGAACATGTGTTTTAAACTCAAGTTTCAGAGCTTTAGAAAACAAGTGAAGTTTCCGCGGGAAAATATACTGCATGTTGAATAAATTTTAAATGAAATAATGTAAGTGAATAAAGACCGAAGTAAAAGAAAAGTTTTAATGTTTAAATACAAAATGAAATCAAATTTTGTATCTTATTGTAAAAACCCAATTCTCACAACCCTAGTTTAGTAACCTATCCAAAATATAATGTAGAGCTTTCTTTCTAGTTTGATATTTATTTTTAGCTTAATAATAAGTTTTCCTCTCCGCCGTAACAGTTTGGCGGGTTTCGTATAACTAGGACACCTCGATGGCATTAATTGATAGCGTTGACAAGCTGAGCCCGCTCACAGTTCAGATATTAGACTAATGATTGGAATATTATACACGTTAGCTATTTAAACTTTCAAGTAATTCATTAAATATCCAATTCTTTTATCATTTATTACTTTATAATAATTATACCAGTAAGAGAAATAATAGTGACTTAGAATTAAAAATTTCATTAAAAACAGAATTTCCGAACAGTACAGAATTTTATAATTTTTTTAGTAGTAATTTAGAACGAGTTCAGTATCCAGTGCTATGATATTATTCATTATAATGATATAGTTTCAGTGCTGTCATAGTAAAAATTGAGTAATGTATGATACTAGCTAAGTGTATAAGCAATAAAGTGACACTTGAATTAATAATAAGCGCGCGGTTTCCTGCCAAATTGCGTAGGTATTTGATAAATCTGGTATCATAGTTTGGTACGACGAAAGCCAGTAGGCGAACGGTAGCCTCATGTACATTCGGCAGCTTTGCAGATAACCGGACGGAACCCGTTTCGCAGTTCGCACAATTTCTTTGCACGATCTGATCGACGCTCGCCGGCACTACACTCAACGTGACACAAGTGACATTTATTTACATGTGTAGCTAAGAATTCCATTCACACTTCAAGATCCACTGTTTTGGCACAACACGACACTGGCAGAAGAGAGCTGGTTGGAGGGGTTATTTTGCTAGCGGAAGCGGTGCGCAGATAGTGCGTCGTGTTTACAGTTGGCGCGGCGTTTGCCTACGTGCGCGACTGAACCGCCCACCTCCGTAGTTGACAGTCGACTAGCGCGAAGCGGCATGTTAAGGAAAGCTGCGACGTAGAGCCGAGGCGCGGGGCGGGGGGGGGGGCAGTTGCGGGGAGAGGGCAGCGGGGCGCTCCGCGGGGGGCGCGGCACACCTGCGGCGGAGCGCCTCTGGCGACGCGGTGAAGCTTCCCGCTGAACTACGCAATAAACGCTCGATAACTTTCTCATTAGGCGCGCCTAACCGTGTGACCGTAAGCTCGTTTCTGTGCATTTTAATGCAATGCAATACGAAAACATGCATGTAGCCAATTTACACTTGCCCGAGTCGTTACTGAGATTTCGCACCGCACGAGCTTTCGCTTGCGCTTGCGCTTGCGCAGTGTCACAGATGTTGTCTGTTAATATAGTAAATACTATGATAGTACTCGAATTTAAAAACATTGTTTAAATGAAAGCTCATATTACATTATTTTAAAAAAAATATAAAATATAGTAATATTTTTTTTAAGTGATATAGGAACACTTAATTGTTACTGTAAAAAAAAACAGTTAAAATCTCAATTAGGGTAATTAGTTTGGATGCTATATTAGGTAATTATATACATATTATTTAATAAGAGTCCCCCAATGGTGGAGTGCGCACCAAACCGGAAAGCTTACTAAGAGTAAGTGAAAACTATCGTTGATAAGAACTATATCATTATTTTATTTATATATACAAATATACATTTATATTACTTTTTTATAATTAGGGGTAGAGCATAATAAAAACGAACTTTTAAATTGTTTACCTTATATCTGATACACTTTTAGAAACGGTTATTATTTCTAAATAAGTTAAATAAATACACTGTCAAAATTATAAATATTTAATAAAAAAAATATAGTTATATTTTTAGTCGTGTGGGTTTCCCAATGACCATTTTGTAAATAAAACCGTCTATCTTTCTGGGTATTGTATTCCTTTATTAGTTATAATAAAAAGAAACCTTTGTAATGTCCAATAGTATAATATGCTTTCTCTTGAGCTTAAACCGCAGCAGTCTTACAAACTACCTCTACAACATATCTAAGATAGTTTCAAGTGTGTATGATAAATAAAATATCTATATAAATTACGACGCAGTGAAACAGTCTGGCTATAAGCGACGCCATGATTGTGGGCTCGTTCTCCACACGTGTTTTTGAGTTCCGCCACTCAACACGCAATGTTTAAAATACGGGCACAAAGCGGAGAACGGAGTGTCTTAACATTAGTTTATATTTGCCAACTCTGCTGCGGGATAAAACATGAAGCGGCATTGTACATGTAAATAGTTAAAGACAAACGCAAAACAGATTGAACAGTTGGCCACATCTGTTTGCGCAGCAATCATACGTTTCATAAGAATTCGTAGTACAAATAAATTCGTTACACCATTATTCTCAATAGTGTTATGACATTTAAACTTATAACAGCAAAGTTTATTATTCGAATGGTGTTCTCTATGTATTTTCTTAACAATAAAATATAGGATGTTCAGTTTTTGTGATCTTTTACTTAAATGTTTTTAATATCTTCTCCCGAGTTTCAAGAGTCTAAAAAATTATGAAAAGCAAATATGTGGGTGAAATTAGAAAAATATTATCAATTTTCTTTAAATTAGTGGTTTTTATCTATATATAATACCTTAAAACCTTCAACGTTTCATAAACACTATGAGCTGTAAAGGTTTGAATAACTCCAATTAGTTCATAAACGTTAATGCCGTACTTAAGATTCTTGAAGTAACTTAGTCACAATTTTGCGTACATAAAAGTATGTTAGAATGTAAGGAATCCTCAAAGTCAATCGATGGAGACAGAGGAATCTACCGTAATTACGAGTTATATAATACAAAGCCTTTGATGGACCATTTATTTTATTTGGTATGCAAGCCTTCCTTTAAACTGGAGTTTAGTAGTTGTTTATATAAACAACTACTAAACTCGTAAAGTTTAATTGGTTGTTGACAAGATATAAATTTGTGTAATTTTATTTTCTTCAATTCATTAAATGCTATAATCACGATCTATGAAATTATATTTCGTTTGTGTTTATAGAAAAAAAGACGAGAATTCTTTAACTTGTTTTAAGCTATATGATTGGGGTATGTAGTGGTAAAACAATGTTCTGTTGTTTATTAACATTAATAAATTATTAAATAAGAATTAATTTTACATCAAAACAAAATGAACAGAATTTTGATCTCACTTATGGAAAGTCGCCAAAAACAATGACCCCATTAGCTCAACGGGAGTTGCGGGTGACAACTCGTGGTATCTATATAAAATAAATTAATCAAATACTCAACTAGACTCATCTCATATTGATAAAACTGACGTTTCCAGTACTTAAATGTTTGTCTCTTGCATAAAAACAAGCATTTATACTTAAGAATATCCTAAAATAGTACACCTATTATATCAATGTTAAAATTATTTTATGTTCGTAATACGCCTCCACTTTAAGGCAACACGTCAATTCATACGCACTGTAAAAAAAATCTCACACACGTAGCCTATGGCAATGAGAGGGGTATAGACTACATATTTTTTATTCTCGTCCTTCAAGTGTTTCCCGTGGGATATATTTATTAAACACTAGCGACCCGCACGCAGATTCGCCTGCGTATACTGTATGACTAAATTTTTGGTTTTTTTTACTCACTTAAATCACAAACTTTGCTTAAATTTATATTTTGAATTGTTGTAACTTTTTATTGATGAGCCGCTTGAAATGAAATGAAAGCAATAAATGTTAAGGTTAAATGCATTTAAATCGGTTAGGCCGCTTCGGATATTAGCGTGCACAAATAAACAGAAAAGAAAATTAAAAATCATTGTTTTGTGTTCTATTACATTGATGTCAATTATAAAATAACATTAACACACATAACATTTTTTTTCATAAAACTTGTATGTACAGACAGCGATCCGTTACATCTTTATTGTATGTTTTTATGTAATTAAACATTAAATTTAATGACGTAAAAAAACAATATGAGAACGTCATAATAATGATTTTGTGTCATATACAAGTAAAATATTGTTATAATATTATCTATATCATTAAAAGTCAAAATAAAGTTAGTATTTTCTTTTAAATATGTTCTACTATTAATTAATATAAGATGTGACATATATTATCAATATATTTTGAACAATTACATATTTATAAATCATACATATTTTATCTTTAACAATTGTTTTAACTACATAATAATTAATTCAACTTTTCACATTTTAATAAGGTCTCAAATGACTGTATAACAAGGTTTTAAATAACTGTATGAATACCATATCAGTATTGTAATCGAGCAAACAAAAACTATATCAATATTAATAGCTTATCAAAATATTTCGTTTTGCATAATATGCGTATTGTGATTAATTAATACTGAAAGCTCCCGCTGTTTAACGAGTTTAAATATTTCAATCTGTACTGAGGTGCCATCTTATGGTAATATTAACAGTCCTTGTATTCGAACTGACATTTATACTTCGTTTTTTTTTTTGTAAAAGGATAAATAATTAAGAATAACTAAAACGGTAATAAATAAAGAAATAATTATTATATTTATATTTAAACAGTTATTCAGCTGCAATTCTAAAAAACTAGTAATTGTATGAAATTTATATGCGTGCCCTACACTTATTACATATGATGAGTATTTCGCTTTTTATAACGCAAATGGAATTTCATGCCTCCAGCTATGAGACGCACGACACCGCGACATGGTGGACCGTTAATGTTTTCATTATCTGACATCTCTTCGAGAAAACTAGGGATGCTTGCTTGATTGAATTTAATTGCTTTTTAAACTAGCCCTATTAAAGTCTATTGCGAGGGTGATATTGTGTCGGCGCAGACGGTCTGTGATGACTAGAATTATGACGAGGGTTTATATTTATTACGTCATTAATATTCCTCAGCGCGCAATAAGTAAAACTTTTCAATCTCTTGAGCGGTTACACAACGAAATTCGTAATTTACCTTTAGTGCTTATTGTGAATATTAATTAGACATGTTGAATACACGTTACAACAGTTAAAACAATTGTGGGCTTGCAATCGAAACCATATTTCTTTTAAATTACAGTCCCGAGCCACTGTGAGCTCATAATTCAACACATATTGTCGAATACTCATTAACATTTTCCCTTCCCCATTACGGAAACAAGCACGGGTCGTTCCGAGTTAAGCCGCGCGAAACCAATTTTTTTTTTACAGAAAAGAAAAGAACAAAAACACAAAAGTTCCAGCCAGCTGCGTTTGAGCATCCTGACTATACGCCACCTCACCTTTTCTTTCAAGATAGCGACATACGGTCATCCTTTACTTTCGCATTACTTTGGCTTCGTGAAAAGAAAGGGCGTCAGGTGTGGCGGCTTATTGAATAATAACGGCAACCTTCCGCAAAGCGCCGTGTTCCTTTATAATGTTTTGTTGTAGGGACAAGCCTGTTGGTTTTTGTTGGGTGTAAATGAGTCCCAACTGGGACTCTGTAAGGCGGCCGATCATCAATATGTTAAGATTGTTGTGACATAATTATTAGTAGTAGTCAATATTTTAACCCCTTATACCTAATTGAAATAAGGAACCGTACACATGTTCATAATATAAAAAAATAAGTGTGTTTAAAAAAGTTTCATACAAAAAAGAAACAATAAAAATTATAACTTAAAGTTTTTGTAAATTTAATGAATTCACTATTTAATTCAAGGGCTTAAAATCGAATTTAATCAATATAAAACAATATTTGAACCTTTATTTAAATTACACAATGTATTTTTATCAAAGTATTATTGGTCAATATCGTTGCGCTGCTTGTTGAAGTGATGATAGAGAAAGCCGATTTCACTTAGCGGCGTCACTATCACAGTGTTTATTGTTTACTGATAAAATACTTACGCGCTGTGGTTAAGGTCAAGTGATATCTCCTCTTATCTATTACGACAAAATTTATAACACATTTAAGCTTTTTGGTGTCTTTGGTTTTCGAATTCTGATAAGAAGGTCAATTCTTATAAAGTAATATTCTATTAAAAACTTACAGGAAATTCTATTTTATTTATGCTTGTCAATATATTTTAATTATATGTATAACGTGCACACTTTGTCTTAGACACTTTTATCGTCATTGCAAAACGTAGCCAAGTAATAAAGTTTTCCTTATTAAGTAGAAAGTTATTAGGTGCTTAAGTCCTGTTATTTATATGAAATGAAATAACAATTAGGGACAATGTAAACACTGGATTATAATTATAATCATTGTCAGGTAAGGTGAATAAATATTAAACAAATTCTTTATTCGTTTGCCTTTAGCGGGTTGTTGTGAGCAGATGTTCAAGGAGCTATTTTTGGATAGAACATATTTAAAAAACGGACTTGTACCTAGACATTACAATAATTACTAAAATATGCTAATTTTATTTTTACACACCTGTATTTTGCGGAGGAATCGGTGAGAAACTAGTGATTTTGTATTTAGTTACCGTGAGTGCAGTAGGCATTTGTTACTAAACTTTGGATTAGGTCCGTAACCTATGTTCATTCTTCGTGTTTAGTCAGTTTAAAAGGCACTGTTATATAATAGTTCTATTTATGTTTAATGTTTGAAATTAGTGATCAACATTTCATATATTTGTAGATGCTAGAATAAAAACTAGCCTAAGTTACTCCTTATTAGATCATCTATCTGTTAGTGAAAGTCCCATCAAAGTTGGTCCAGCCGTTCCAGAGATTAGCCGGAATAAATAAATACACAGACAGACATCCAGACAAAACTTATAAAACTTGTTACTTTGGTGTACGTACCGTATGTTCATACATATGCATTTAGTAAAAAGCGGTTATATTAATATTACAGAAGCTCCAGTTTTGTTTATTTGTATAGATTATTTTTGTTCTCTATGTTTTCATAGAGTTCTGGCGTTTTAAGTAAATTATTTACTTGTTCTTGCATCCAGTCAATATAAGGTAAGCTTTTTTTTAAAACCTTTACTTTATAAAGTAAAATCTAAATACAATATATAAAGCAATATATATATATATATATATATAATAAAGCTTGTAATTTGCGCGGCACCAAATAAGACAAGGAAGCATCATAAATATCAAGGTTTATGACAATGACATTCTTCAAACATTCACGTACTATGTGAATAGATCATATTATATGTACATATATGTATTATGAAATGAGATTAGACAAATATATTTCCTCTTTCATAAACAATATTAGGTAAGCTGAATAAGCTTTGAGAACTTTTAATTATATGAGGTTTTACTTGTTAAATGAATGACGAAGAATGTGAATGCGAATATAACTAAATAGTGTCGAAATTTTAATCAGTGTACTGCATTTTAAATGAGTGCTTATTATTATATTTCAAATTTACTTAAGTAGTGAAAGGAGCTCGGACAGAGGAGGCAAACGTTAATGTGCTTTTTAAAGGGGCCTTTACACTTGGGTCGTAAGTCCCAGGCACTGCTATGAGCTTCTCTCTCTCTGTAACTCAATGTGTATGGCGCCCACCCTCCATGTTTCCATGGAACTATGGAGTTTTTTCTTTTCTCTTATTATTATGTAGATTGTAATTTAGTTAATTAAACATTTTTTTTATTTGCTTTAAGTTAAGTAAAATGAAATATATGATTTCACTTAATGATACTAAAATTTCTTAGGCTTTTCTTAACTTATGTACCAATTTATAAGAGTATACATTATTATAGTAAAATTTAAAAAAATATTTATATCAGTTTCACATTTTCTTTAGCTACATACAAAGTAATGGGACCTGCCTATTAAGTTACTATTATAGTGCCAGTACTTGTGTTAGGAGGGACCGCTTTTCCATAAAACTTCATAAATTTGTAGAAATAAACATTAACAATATATTTAAATGATTAAGTTTGCAATACACAAAACAAGGAAAAATTACCTAATTTAAAAATATACAAAAAATAATGGCAAAACGTATGTGTGTTGAGTATGGGTAGATGTGTGATACCAAAGCTTTCTATTTAGCAAAATATTTTCAAAGAGATAGAATTCGCGAATGCTGTCACATTTTAACTGTTGTATTTCTCAGCTTCATTATTACTCTTTTGCATTTACAACCGTTTCCTAATAAAAAACAAGTGCTTTTTATCAGGAAACAGATGTAAATGCAATCTAAGCCTGAAATAACCTATAAAACTGCGAACATCACTATATTATATATATTGGAAATGTAAGTAGGCTTATAACGAGTTTTACAGATGAACTAAAATACACATCTTAAAAAATATATTTCAGTTATTGTGTGATAATTAAAAAATTAACTAGCCTATGATGTATCTAGCTGCATATCCTATAAAAAATAAATTGCTTACATAGCTCTGTACATATATTTAATTTGCCAATTTATGATTCATAAATTATAAACTGTGATTATGTTAGTACGTAGTAAAATTCTTATAGAATAATTATTAAACATAAAATACAAATATTCTCTATACAAACAAATGATTAAAATGCCATTAATAATTTTCATTAAATTAGTAGATCGTATTCCATTACTATACTTAAAATTAAACACGTATCACCATTTTATATAAATTGAACGTTTCTTAGAAATGAAATCAAGTATTTTTTTGCTTTATGTTCAAAACAAAAAACCGGATTTGTTGGGCGGTAGTTTCGCAGTTAATAGAGGTCATTAAATCATTACTGGTGGAAGTCAATAAATGAATTAAACTTAAATACAAGTTAACATTTTATATATATAGACAGTAAATATTGTGAGGATATTTTAATTACAAAAGCCGCATAAGAATGTTAATGAATGAAATATAAAACTTTTAGATAGGTGATATAGGTGAACTATATAGGATGACTCCGAAATAATTAATCTGCGCATCATGTTCATATTATAAGACATTTGGTTTTGGCGATTTTCGTACATTTTGGAAAATAATTTATAATATATATAATTTAACGTTATAATTTAACCGGAAAAATAGTTTCATTTCTAAATCATTTTCATATTCAGTTTTAAGTTTTTTCCCGCATAGCAGGGTGTTCAGAGAGAGCGTAGTGTCAGGACGCTCCTCTCTCCACTTTTTTACCGAAATCGAGACATTGCGTCTTGAGTGGTAATATTTCGGATTCGGGGGTAATGTAAGCTGAAAAAATTGTAAATGATACCATAAAATATTTAAGTTAACAATTTTTTTCTTATTTAAATCAGCAAATGTAATCTAGCGATATTATGGTAGCAATTTGTAAACGCGGAAGCCGGACATATCTCCACGGCTCCATTATATCAGGTACAAATGGTTTAATACAGCTAGAACCAGTTTAACGGTTCACAAGGACCGTTACTGTTGTACGTTCGACTTTAAGAGTTTTGATTCTTAATGCTAGCTACTTGTTGTTGGATTTTTATTACGGCTTAAACTTGTTAATATTATATATATATTTTTATAAGTATATAAATACAATAATAGACTTTCATGTTAAAGTATCATAACATGGATTGATTCTTTAAATATTAAATGTATATATTAACAAGCTTTGAAAAAATAAACTACATAAGTAAGTATAATTAACTTATGGTTTAAAATTGTATGTTTTACTTTGCAATTATAAACTGCAAATACATTAATCAATGCTTCACACTGACGTTCTCAAAATGCACATAATTTTAATTGAAGTACTTGAAGTTTTTTTTTTAAATAGTTAATTTGCAGCTTTTAAGTTTCTAGCTTAATCCTGTTTTAAGGCACTCCATTCTTGACTTTGCACTGGAATTCATGAATTAAACACAATGTCAGACACATTGTGTTTAATAATTAATTTATTTTACATACCGAGACCTTAAAACTAAAGAAATTATAAAATACTACGGTTCTAATTATACAATTAACGAACAACATTCATGCTATGTTTGGATACACTAAATTAACATATCTATTTTAGGCTCCAATAACAAAATACAAATTTCTGCTGAGCAAAACACAATATTTCAAATTTCACTGTATTTCCACTTTGGAAATAAATTATCAAAATAATAAAGCTCTATGTAAATATAGAGATGCAATGAAAGTCAACCAGGATCAGCCAGCAATAGTTCACGGAACAAAGCTGGGTGTTTTTATATCTTATTGTATACCACAGTGAAATCTAGTAATCGGGCATTCATTCATAGCGAATAGCGTTGACACGACAACTAATATTAGATATTTTAGGATGAACGAGATGTTTGACATTTACTGCTTTTCAGTTTAGAATAAGCTAGCTTTCCCGACATATGTCGTAACTATAATTAATTGTGCTATTTTTTATAAGGTCCTGATAGTATATACGACACATCGTATAATATCGTATCGTATAAGTCACAGACTTAAAAGTTATATAAAAATAGAAGCAATGTTACATCAGTAATTCGTTTGTTAGAATGTTGGCGTTTAATCAAATGTAACATTTTAATAGAGAAATAGCAGAATCGCTAAATTTGCAAGTAATTATTATACCTCGTTCGACTTAACCCTTATCTCGAAGGATTTACAAACATTACAAATTGGTATGTAGCGTCAATCATAGCAGAAGTCAGCCGTTACACTCAACATGACATGTTATATTATAATAAATATACATATAGGTACCTATAAAATATATATGCTATATAAATTGTTCATCATTTACGCTTTCAATATTAATATACATTTGGAAATATAGTGATATAGATATATATATCACAAATATATTTTTTTGTTTTGCTTGTAACACTGTAGTATACTGTACTATTTAAAACTAAAATGTGTCTATAATAAAAGCACTGTTGTTAACAATAAACCGTAAGTAAGCGATGGCAAAATGAGACTATGAATTGAGGGTTAATTAGGCGGTAAAAGGGAGGCAGGAGAGGTTGTCAAACCAATAAAAGGGTCGTGTTTCCCTTTAATAATAATCTGTGATGCACATCCTTAGCACATTTCTATAGGATGGGTTTCGGAGCGAAGCGTCACGTCTGAAGTATTATAAAGAACGGATTCCCGAACGCTTTCACTGCCGGTAGGGACTTGATAAAATTTTCATGTGATAAAATGTGGTAATAACGGATGTTAGCTGCCGCGGTTAGGTCGCGATGGACATTCACGCCGGACCCTACTTAACTGACAGCCTTAAGTTTTTAAGTTATTGTATATGTATGGCCATTTATAATATTGTTTGTGTATACTGCATTAAGATTTCATATATGTAAATGATGGTACATTTTTATCTGTAAATTAGGGTAAACTATTGATTGGACGGAATGTTCTTAAGTTTAAGTGCTATGTATTAATGAGTTTCTTTCATTATACGTAAAAATAAATATATAATATGTTATTTATGTATGCACTATACGTACACTAGAAGCTTGTTCTAGGTTAGTTGATAAAATTACGATTCAAAATTAGGATGTCTATGGTGAAAACAAAAACTTGTTAAAGAAAAGTATGTTACTTATTTTATATATCATGAATGAATGAGAATCAAAAGAGATGAATTTTAGAATATTAAAATAGACAATAAAATAATAGTCAATAACTGTGAAAATATGAAAAAAGTCTATCGGTTTATAATTTTTGGCTTCAATTAATGACGACTGGCGACTTTGATTTGGGGTCTGCGGTGACAAGACATGTACATGAATGAATGACGCAAAGCCACTGAGCGCAAAGTACTCTTTATGTGCAACTTACCTAGAGGTCTCGTAAAGTAGTTCCCAGTGTAAGAAAAGTTGTTATTACCTGTAACAATATTATAATGATATTAAGTACAAAATATATGTAATAAAATATCAGAGTAATAAACCTAGTTTGTAAATCTTTTATGTAAAAGATAAATATACTTAATTCATAATTTTAATATTAACCCCTGGACTGACTAATAATTACTGAAAATTATTTTATTTTTATTGTTTAATAAATTATAAATATATAATAATAATAATAATGGCTAATACATTTTGTCAGTAGAAGGCAAATGTCTATATGTAACATTATTTTCCTACGTTCGATAGATTAAAGCGTAGATAAGTCATGACTCATAGAGCTATTTCTGTCGTACTGCCGCGACTCATATTTAGTTTTATTATATTACATATCTCTTGCTTGTAGCTTCGCATGCGCATATATTTTCAATTAGTTTGCTTTGGTCGCATCATTTTGTATATATCATAACTTTTATATACGACATTTTATGAATAGTTCAATTACATATTTAATAAATATAATACGTTACATAACAGGCTTCTTGGTAGTAAGAAACATTTTGCAAAATTAGATTTTTTTCACGAGCCGCAATTAAGTAAATAAATATTTAAAAGTTTTGCAAATAGCTATTAAATTGTTTTTCTTTTATTTAAATTTAATAACACAAAATGAAAGGGGAACTCTGCTACGTTTATCGAGATCCACAAATAATCCTTCAAAGAGCCGCAGGTTTGCCACCCCTGTTATATAAGAATAAATAAATAATACAATGTTCATAAATTCCGAAGATTCCGTTTGTAAGTAATATAACAACAATATAGCAAACAGGCAATTATATTTAGTTTATGCTTCTGAAAATACAAACATAGATGAGCTGTCTTTTTATTAACATAATTGAAAAAAACAATATTAAAGTAATTGATACTTGTAAATGTGTTTTATTATTAATAATGCAAATTAATATTTTTTATCTGCACTTTATAGCCTAGAGAAAACCCAGTTACATCTGCCTATTATTAATTCTACTTACATACTGTATACATTGGGGAAGTTATATGCGAGTAATAAAAGTTCAAGGATAGATGGTCGTATATGAAAATATATACGTAATATACAGGTGCAATATCGTTACATTGACGGAGAGAAGAGAACAGAGAGAAAAAGAGAGTTAAATGTAAATAGAATAATATGGCCACGAAGACTCATCCCCTATTTTTATGTATATGCACCAATCATAAGTTACAAGTAATAAAGTAAGTTATATCTTTCATAACATTTAGAGAAAAAAAAAAGGAAAATTACTAATTAATCAAATTGCAAAAAGCTAATCATATTTGAACAAATTAGAAAAATCTGTCGCATTACGATGGAGTGATTGCGGGCATTAAGTGTTTGTCGTCGGAATTTCCACGTTGCTTGGGAGTCGGAACTCCCCGGGATTCCGGCATGCTAGCTACCTGTCACAACCCACCCGACAGATTGTACATCAGATTATTCGATAACACAGCGGGAAACGAGCTCTTTTGTAAACGCCATGTCGCATTTTGTCAGTTTCTTATACCGCTGCAACAATTTGTTGGCTGAGTGCAACCTATACCAGTATATTACTATAGCTTACGTGCAGTATTACTATATTTTTCTCATTTAAATTCATTTAAAATAAAATAATGTCATATTGCATGTCTTTTTTGTAGACACATTTATACAAAAAAATTGCAAATATATTAATACGAGGCATATAGATTATGATCAATGTAACTTGAAATTCATTCCATTTTTAATTGAATGAACGGTGCTTTTATTGCATTATAAAATTAGAGATGTTAAGTTATAAATTTTATTTAAAACCTGATAATTGAAAAACTTGTATGCATGTTATTTTTCAAATCTTTAGGATCAAATCAACTTCTTTATTTAATAATAACTAAAGGCTTTTGGACTGTCAATCGGTTCATCATTCACAAAGCAAAATTGTTAGTCCTACACTTACTATCAAATGAGTGCAGACTTGTGTTATGTAGAATTTTGAGCTTGGTTTTTATATCTATCCCTAAACTGTTGGTATGTATCTATATAAATTGGCTTTAACCTTGCATTTGAACATCCCAATATAAACGCATTGAATGAAGTGAATGACTTTTGATTACCTTAACGTTTACTACTAGGCTAACAGAATAAATTAAATATTTTTTATTTATTCATACGTTTATGTAAAAATGAAGTTATATTGTACATATAAATATATATCGATATATTGTGCTTTTATTTAAGAAGACACAAAGAAATGTTAATTATTCTCACAAATTTCACAACAAGCGCATGTGGTTTCGCTGAAAAATATTAGCTTTGTTTCAAACTCATAGTCAATAATATCAAAAGCTAATAAGAATTATTATAATCTTTTCATTATGCATTGCATGTGACAGTTTTTGCATGTAGGCGTTTGAATTGAACAAAACAAAAGTCTCAAATAGCTTGTCACTTCTCCGACGGGGCGAAAATGAACAAGCTTGATTGATATGTGGATACATATGTTTTAAAATATACACTGTTTTCATTTGTTTTATTGTGTTTCTTTCACTCTATAATAAGTGAATTTATTCTGTTAACGTGGTTCTTTTAATACATTTTTTTTTGTTTTATATATATAGTAAGAATCCTGAAACTTTTATTTAAACTCAGTATCCTATTTTTCGAAAATTATATAATTTATATTCTTAACATTTTTTAAAGTGTTAATTACACACTTAGGAAATAGAAAATCATATTTTTAAATAACCTATAAATTTGTAAATGTCTCCAGAGATGCTAACAACAAAAATAAGTTGTAATAAGCGTATAAAAAGTTCGACGCAGCTGGATGTAGAACGCATGGCTTAGCGGTCAGAGCGCTTGGATGGTTTCCAATAGGCACGAGTGCGAAATCCACTGCGTTCAAATTTTTATACGTTTTCTAAAATGTTTTTACATAATTTATGTTAATGAATGAAATAATATAACAATATTTAAAAGATATTTTAATTTTTGGTTCTGGTACCTAAGGCAAAGCGCTGCGTTGTGTTCCGCCACTCAACACGCAATGTCTCAAATTCGGGCGGAAAGTGGAGAACGGAGTCTCTTGACACTAGGTTCTCTCTGACTACCCTGCTGTGTGGAAAAAGCGCGAAGCAGAAACAAATATATTAATGTGTACTTATATTAAATTCTTCATTCCGTTCAAGTCGATATTACTTTATTTGTGCTCTACAGCTAAAAACAAAGCTTAACTTTAATAATTATTATGCATTTAACCACCAGACTAAGGACACTAGACGTCAACGCAAGCGCGACGAGACGTGCCGTCTCAGTTGTAGCCAGTAGCCACTTGTTAACTGATAATGGTAAAATGCTCCTGTAAGTAATATTGCTGAGTTGCATATGAATTACGAAATACATTTTTTTATTTTAACTTTTTATTACACCAAGATGAATACTATAGTATATATATATAATACACAAAGTAAGAATATTGAAGACTGAAGAGATAAGACATGAAATAATGTAATAATTTTGGTGTAAAGGCGGCCTTATCACCACACACCACAGGTGATCTCTTCCAGGCAACCACATTTACTAACAGACTAACATTTACTAAAAACATAGAAATATGTATAAGAAAAGAAATGTGTCCATTAGATATTTAAATATTTGCTTCTTTGTATGTTGTCTAATGTACTCATATTATCGAAGATTCAGTTTTATAATAAATTTTTAAATTTTGATTTGATAAAATTTGTTGTAACTATTCCTTACAAAAATTATTGTGCAATTTTAATAGAGCATATTATGACGTAAGTACGTCTGCACATCGCAATAACATTTAATATATTTTAGCAACTTTTGTGTCATGTTAAAACAATATACAATTGATATTATATTCTGTTCTATAGTTTATTTTATGGCTTTTAGGCGTGCCAATTGAACACAATTTACTTTGCCAATGTCACATAGAACGGAGAGAAACGATCGAGATAGGCCAGCTAAGTCTGAAGAAATTATAATTGATCTTTTAGGATATTTTTCTGTTTTTGTGTCTGCTTTTTATTGCGGTGTCTTACATAGTTTATTATATTTATTATATTATAGAAGGAATTGAAATATTACGTTATCGTGATATTCTAGAGGAGCAAAGTATTCGTTTTTTTTAAGTAAAGCTTATTGATGAACTGAATTGGAATCCGATATGAAGAAAAAGTCAGACTAAAACAACACGTACACATATAGCTTTCATACAAGCTATATATAGCTTTCAGAATTATACTGCGATAGAGTGAGATAGTATATGTAGATTTAAAACGACTCGTCCTATTATTCGTAAATACGTCTCATGCTATAATCGGTCTTAAAATCCGTAGATTCTAGTTACAATTTCATAAAGTCCACGCAACGAAGTTACCGACATCCAGTGTAGAATAAAATATAAAACAATATAAAAGATAGAAAACAATATAAAATATATTTTTTCCCAAATTATTACTACAAAAATCTCTTGTTATTCTTTTTTACATTCATTACACCCCCTTGAAATATTTTCATATCACTCCCATAGTGTGTGAACTGTCCAAACGGTCTATTAGTTTTAGTTTTTTACATGAAGTAAGAAGTTCATTCAATTATTTTTATCAATAATTTATATATTTTTTTTATTGAATATCGGGTTTATAATAAGACAATGCCATTAGAATATTATAATATAAACAAAGCAATTTACTAGTCTTTCAAAAATGAGAATTACCAATGGTATGACTGTGCAGTGTGAGTCACTATATGCATTTTGTTAGCATTTGTGTAATTGTGTGGCCTGCCAAAACTCATTTAAACACTTGAATCACTGTAAAGAATACAATATAACTATTAGGTAGGTACATCGTCTACCCACTGAGCCCGAAAAGCGTTGTTTTTAAAAAACTTATCGTTTAAAACTAGTAAATGAATAAAAGCACATGTGATACATTAAAATTATTCCCATTACCCCGCCCCAGTAAGATAAAGCGCACTCATTTCTGGAAGAATTACAGTCTTGACTCTAAATTCTTTCCGGGTATTGCAATGGGCGAAAAGACATCACGCTGATACAAAGTATTAATACAAAAAAGAAAACCAATTACGTTTTTATCTACACTACATAAATTATATTAAGTTCGGAATAGAGTTTAGTAGTCATAAAGTTATCAGTGATTATTTACATTTGGGACAATATTGTCAAGAGGCGATTTTCTTTAACACTGTACTTCCTGAAACTCAATCATGAACATAAAGTCGTGTTCGTTACGCGCTTTACTTAATTTGTTAGTTATCTTGATCAGAAGTTCTAAACAACTTTATTACGAAGAAATAACTTACTAAAAGATACTCGAAGGTTTAGAAAATTAATGGTTTACCTTGGATTTTGTGAACTAAAAAACTAAAAAGTGTACTGTATTTATGAGTGGAAACGTGGCGGACGTCTCTTCCTGCCAATTTATTATATTTAACCTTGATCGACAGAGATAAGAGGAATGTCTGACAGCTGAATGGGTAGAACACGCGTTTTTCATGTTTAATTATCGAGTTGAATATATTATTGTCTATAACTACTACTTTAGTGAATAAATATTTATAAAAGGCGTATTTGCAAATTAATTATAAATGAAGAAAAATATAGGCTTAGATACGAACATTGCAATTCAGTTTACATAGAGTTCAAAAAAAGATCGAACGCTACATAATCTTTGGAGATGCATTAAATAATAACACTGTACTGGTGGACCAGGTACCACATTCTGATGTGTAGCTAGTAAAGAATTTGATATTAATCAACAATCGAGAAAGATTCTAACGAATATAAAGTCATTTATATGATAATATCCAACTTTCACTGTGAAATGAAAACTACGCAGTGTAACGTGCATTATTAATAACTGTATATTATAGTACGTGAAGGAAAAACTTAAGACCCCTTTTTACGAAAATTTTGTAGACGCAGGTGTATAAAATTTGGCGTAGTTCAAGTGTATATAGAACAGAAATGCAGTAAGCGAATATATTTCCTAAACTAATGCATTAGAAATACATTTGATTGATATAATAAAGATCACGCACTCCATACAATGTATTTGCACACATGTTGCTAAGACAACACGAATTTTACGCGTCAACGAGGCACGTTACTAGTAAAATATATAATTTAATTTATTCAGAGTGGCGTGTCGCTAGCTTCCTATTCTGCAAGTAAAAGTAGATGCCTATACTTTAGGCATCATAGCATAGGTACTACCTTTAATCTATAAAATTTAGTAGTAGTTACGTTTTCTATGTGTTTCTGTATTGTTGTGGAAATAAACTAAAAGTCAACATGGTTTATGTCGATATTTTACTTCGTCTATTGTATTAGTTATATGTTATATGTATGTAAATTGTTTTAGTATGATATGTTTGTTTACTCAAAAAGAACTACGTATTTGAATCAAAACTTGAAATTTATATTAACTATAATAGCACATTTATTGCTTACGTAGTTTTTTTTAAATTAAATATACACGATGCATTCACCGGTATTTTGAATGTTGAAAATAAAAAGGAAATAGCGCTCGTCGGAGCTGACAGACTGTAGCTATATAGCTCTCAGCTGGTCGTTCAGTGCTTGAACGCTGGAGTGTCGAGAGCCGCCGACAATCGCCTGTACTCCAAAAGGTTGTCGGTAGTTGGTTAACGTAATTACTACTTTGATTTTTAAAGTATATAAATTCTAATGTACATTTCATTTGAGTATATGTAGATAGGTAAATTCCTTGATGTAAATTATTGAATACGCAAACTCAATTTTTTACTCTGTTTCACCCCATTTAGACCAACCACCTACGCATATATATTTTAAAACATTAGAACATAGCAATTGACATTTCTATTAGAAGGCATATGACATGGAATTTCCAAATATTAAAAGGGCTAAATCGAAATAAAAAACATCAGAAATACAGGCGCAGAATACATATTTATGGAAATCTCTTGCCTTGCCAAGCCATACGATAGCAAACTTTTAAAATACTAAGCAGGCCTCGTTATTAGTTAAAAAATGTATCAGAAATCGACTAATTAAATATGTTGTAATAAAATATATCACGGGACTGTGCCGCGTGGCGCACGCGCATTACCCGACTGGGGCGTTTAGGGGATTGACAAACACGACGCCCCGTCGACCGCCCGCCGACCATATATATGTTTCTTATTGATATCGATCAATGTCAGGTAATATGTTTCAAAAAATTAACCTCCCTTTTACGACAGTATCTTTTAAATAACAAATGTAATTTACCTCATATGTTTAGTCGCGCCGAGCCAAGTTTTTTTACGTACGTTAAAAAACTTGGATGTGATCTAAGTTAAAGTATCCACTTCTAAACCCAGCTTGCTTCCGTGGCTGTAGCTAATATATCTCGACTTATTGAGCATTTTCATGAATTGTTTATTAGGTAACATTCCTTCCTTTTACTACTCCATACCAGACCATATCCATATCGTTATATAAACCATCGAAAGAAGTAGAGGTACTGTATATTTTTTTAAAGGATTTTTTTGTGGATTACTGCCAAGCCTTCGATTTTCTCTAACATAATAAAGTATGGCAAAGTATATTAGGATCCTAAAAATCATCTATAGCGACAGTCAAGAGAATGTGACGCTGCAAATAGGAGGGAAGGAAATTATAAAAGCAAGAGGTGTACGCCAAGGCGACCCTCTAGCTCTAGAACTTTTATTAGCTGTCCTAAAGAAAGTACTCTGCTTATTAGAAAGGGAAAATTATTGCCTAAACATAAACGTTTAATGACGACCTGATAATCTTTTTCTCGACAAAAGCTGAACTAACAAAAATTCTTGAAGACTTAAACAAAGAAAGTCAGAAAGTAGGCTTGACAATGACTACCGTTAAAACGAAAGCTATGACCATTCGTATAGAAGAATTACAATAAATGACAAGCCCATTGAATATGTTCAGGAGTACACATACTTTGGTCAAGTTATCTCGCCCATTGAACAAACTACAAAAGAATTAAACACAAGAACCGGGAATGAGTGAAAGAAGGAATATTGGACATTCAAGGTCCTAACATATGGACACCAAAAGCTACAAAATAATACAATCGAACACTTGCTGAAGCCCTGGAACCACCAGAGAAAGGAGAGGAAAATGAAAGAGGCCTTAGTCAAAATTGGACAGATTCAGTTATCAAATAACTTTTTGAGAAAATAAAATGTTAATAAATCTGTAATAAAAGCTTTATTATTAATAAAGTATTTGCAAAATAAAAATAATGTCATACGTCTTGTGTATAGATATGCCTAACACAAGTGTGTATTGATATGTACTGTAATAGTAACATTTATTGTCATTTATTTTCTAAAGAATTTGTTTAATAAATAAAACTAATATTGACGTAATAAGGCTTGAAGATTTTGTTCGTTTTTCTCTTTGTTTTTTTAGTTCCACGCTCAAGCTATATATATTACAAGCTACACGAATGAAATTACGCGGTTTTCACGGTTACAAATTGCTAAAAAAAACTCCTCAATTTGAATAAAATATCATAGAAATATTAGTTGTAAAAAATATTCAAAGTAATAGATATCACTAGTAGGTTTGATTTCCGGGTTTGGCAAACATTATAGGGATATTAAAGATTTTTGCATATTCGCGTATTTGATTTGGCTTTCGTTAAAAAATTTATCGCCTTCAAGTTTTTTAAGACTGCAATGCAGGCAAATACTGCAGCGACCTTATTTTACCAAAACATATTTGTTTGAAAAAATCTTTTTATTTTTTAAACTAACAAACAGGTCGATTAAAAAACAGCCAACATAATAAATAAATACACATGCAATTCAAGGAAGCATTATATTGGCATATTCAAATATGACTTCCTGCTAAAATGTTGCCAATATACGGAACAATATAATGTTACTCAACTAAAAGTTAGTAATTTATTGATCATTAATAGTACAAACAAAGCAGTAAAAACAAAATTATATAAATTTGTGTTCCTTAACACCTCCAGTTTTGGCGGGCATTCGATAATATAATAAACAGTACTTCTTGTTTGAACTACATTAAGTACCCTTTTTTTTCAGCTTTACGCTTTTTCCCGCACAGCTGGATAGGCAGCCAAGTAGAGCCTAGTGTCAGGGCATTTCGTTCTCCGCTTTCTATCTGAACTAAAAGCATTGCGTGTTGATTGGTGGTACTCAATGTCGGGCATTTTTTTGTCACAGTGAAGGAAATAAAAATAATTTAAATATAAAGAAAGTAGATACGGCATTCCACAATCACCGCATTATTGTCAGACGCCGACCCACTCTAGTGTCCATAAAATAAAGTTAAGTAAAGTGCAAAAATAATTCTAAAAGATCACCCAAAAAAATTTCAATAGGTGGAAAATATAAACTATATATAAAAGTCTTACAAATCACCTTTCCTACTCGTATTTGTTGTGAAGATTAATGTTACACTAAATATATTATATTGAATAACTGCTATAGTGCAATTAGTTAGAAGTGCATAACTTCTAATTTTTAGATCTTAATATGACTTATGATCCTCGATATTCAATGGCCAACTTTGTTGTAGTTTGTTATGTACGAGTAGCTATGGCTCCTTATTTTATTGTATTCTTTATTATGTTATAATATTATTATAAAAATGATAATCTAAGGGTGTTTTCTTATTTTTGCTAAAAAAACTATGTAAAAGACGCTCCGGTAAGTACCGGTAACGATATTACATGACGTTATATATTTTTGGCTCACGATTTAAACAAACTAAAAAATTAAATAAATATTTTATATATATATAACGAAATTCATCGAGGACACCGTGGCACTGTGGGCCAATATCTGACTGTAAACACGATTGGATGTAAGTTTGATTCCCAGATATAATTATATTATCATTTCTCCGCTCTGGTACTTAAGATCAAGCGTGGCGTTGAGTTCTGCCACTCACCAAGCAATGTCTCGATTTCGGGCGGAAAGTGAAGAAATCTGAGTGTCTTGACAGCTAGGTTCTCTCTGACTACCCTGTTATGCGGGAAAAAGCGTGAAGCGACAAAAAACATAATAATAAATTAAAGTATGAAAAATCTCGTTCTATAATTTTATATAAAGTGACGTAAATGGTATTCCATATTTCCTTATTTTTCAAAGCAGATAAATAACCTATGTGACAACAATGGTTGTCCTTTTCCGCCCACCGCGGCATTGAAGGCCTGTTGATGTTTTGTAATTCAATGTGAACTGTAACTGTCGATGTAGGACGGAAAAAGGAATATAGAATTATATATAACGAGGTTCTTTCTGTCACACCCAGTGTTCAGAGGTTTCAGTGGAAAATAATGAAATTTACAGCTGCGCATATTAAGTTTAGCTCGTTATGTACAAAGTATACATACTATGTTGAACTGTAATATTAAAAATACTGTTAATTTTTTTTTTATATAATTATTGTCAATGTTTAGATAATTAATATAATATTTTCGTAAGTTTTTAGTAGTAGAGATTAGATTTTACTTTTATGAGCAAGTTGCATTTTTTTATTGTCAAAAACAGCTCAATTTCCTAATAGTATTTTAATTTGGGTGCATGGCGAGGTTAAAAGCAAGCCACGGTCACCATGAGTATTATGAAGTAATTAAAACATTTTCATGTTTTATACAGAAGTGTACTTATCTTGTAGAAATCCACTTAAGCCGTTGTCTCTCGCCAACCTAGTCTACGTTATATTATTAAGTTGTCTGGATACGTTTTAATCTCATGACAAAGCCTCTCACTTATAAAAATGGAAATTTAATAATAGACTCAAAGTAAATGAGTTGAGAAGTCTTTTATGTAAATAATGTTTCCAAATATTTGAGAAATTATAGATTTATTTTTAAACTTTTATATTTCTTAATGCATTTGAAGGTTATGTATTAATTTCAAAAAGCAAATATACTTTGTATTATGAATGACTTAAATGATTGAACAATATGTTATTTGAAAATCCGTAAAATTGCTTTAGCTGTACTTTCTGCAACGTGATATGAGTTCATATTGCCTAGAAAATTTCAGGCACTAGTGTATTTCGTATGTTCCACGTGTACCTGAATTTTTGCTTGTATAAAATGTCCTTGTCGTACAGTGCCGCAGTTTAAATTAAAGGTTAGAATTCTAGTTTTAATGAAATCTAGTCAAAAATGTAACTCCCTGGGTAATTAATGTATATTTTTATATACATATCTCACTTTAAATTTTGTTATAAAATTGTATAAATATATTAATATTGCTATAATGCTATAATAAGGCTTATACAATAGTAAGCTTAGCACTGTAGTTATATATGTATAAGTAATTAGGTATACCCTTAGCTGCATGTCCTGGACTTAGTACTAAACGTAACAATATAAAGACTTGTATAATAAAAAAGTTTTTATACTCTAAGATGGCCGTTTACGAGGCAGGTTAAGTCTCATTACATCTTTTATTACTAAGAAAAGATTGTATTGAACACTGCTGAGATCTGTTAGTATAATTAATATCGGGTATACTTCAAACTGCTTTAATTTCTCCGCTCTGGTAACAAGGCAAAGCGCGGCGTTGAGTTCCGCCACTCTCTCTCATTCTTGGTTTCGTGCGGAAAATTAAGAACGGAGTGTCTTGACACTAGATTCTCTCTGACTACCCGCTATGCGGGCTTAAAAAGCGTGAACCTTTTCTTACAGGACACTTACTACAACTACCACAAAATCAACGAGTCGGTATATTACAAGTGAGAACGATTTCATTAAATTTGAAAACTAATACCTTAATAATACTGGAATTGTTCGAGTGAGTTCAGCCGCTAGTACGGAGAACTTTGATAAAAAATTCAACGTACTTAAATCAAAAGCCGTTTGTTGGAGCGAATCCCTCGTTGCATTTTACGATGCCATTTTGTTACAAGTTTGTTACTTTTATTTTTAATCCTATTTACAGAGTGTGAATGCACAGTACTGATAAACGTCCGTTTAAATGCGCCAACTTTATTGTATAAACCGTCTAATGCTAGCGTAAACATATTTGAATGATCAAACATTAATGACGGTCAGTCTGAATTGTTTTTGCTGCGGTTAGTATAATAATTTGGACTTTGTGTAAATATTTGTTTACTCCTTTTAGTTTCCAGCTCTGTAAGGATTTAAAATGCAAAGTAAATACTATTTGTAAGATGATTTTGAAAATATAATCGCTTCGCAATTACAAAAGCATTCATGAGCTTCTATTAAAGTATAATAAAATTCATAAATTAAGGACTCTGTAAAGGTCAAAGCGATCGGGTGACCACATAGACAGGATAAAACCGCCATTACCAGTAACTCAGGAGCTAATATTTAAGCGAACTATTTATTGAAATCAATAGGGACGTTTACGCGGTCGCTTTCTCTTTGAATAGCCAGATACCGACCGATAATTATGTAGGCCTTCTGCAGGACCGTCAGCAATAAACAAAAAGTGATATATAAATACAAACGTGTTTAAAAATATCTACATTTTATGTCTCAGTTAAAATACTTATTACTATTATATTATAAAGAACTAAGTAGATAAAACTCTATACTTCTTACAAAAGCGTTGTGTAAGTTATTGAAATATAATCTTTATTATTTTGACTAAGTCGTATTTTTAAGCTTACCAAAGCTTATTAAAATTTAGTGCTTAAAGTTTTTATTAAATATCGATATCGAATATAAATTTGATCAATAAAAATCTCATTTCATGTATATATCAATATTTAGTTTAATTGAATAAAGAAAATTTCCAACAATTGAGCATAAAAATATAATTAAGAAAGTATTAAAAGTTTTTTTTTGCAATCTGTACAAAAGTTCAGTCTTACTAGCTTGACCGACGCAATTCATTGTCGGGGAAGCGGGAACGGGAAAATGGCTGAGAGCAAAATTAAGGTTATTTAGAACGTGCTTAAAATAAAGAGTATCTAGACGCTTATTCGAAAGTTACCCTCATATTTTAAATAGTATAGATCGCCGACTCGACGCCGTGTTTTATCTTAGGTACCAGACCGAGAAATGTAAATATTTTAAACATAAATATTCCCCCAAGTAGGAATCGAACCCCCAAACGTTTACAGTCAGAGGCTGTCCCACTGCACCTTTGTTTTTTATATTTACCTGGGTGTTTGCCCTTTTTATATTTAAAACATACACATATTAAAATAAAAATCAATAAATTAATCTTAACAAACAGAACATTATTTAGTATGTGGCCACTATTACATTCTGATTTGCAATACATTCTAGTTATATAAATTAAAAAAATATATATATATATTACTAATTAATTAGGAATAAAATTTTGTAGCACTTGCCTAGTCTTGTAGTTTGATAACGACGTTAAAATATTTAGATAATGAGTAACAAACGACAGAAGGGGTAAAAATATTTACATTTGCTTATTGTGAACGAAAACATGCTCCGAACGCAACACGTGTCGTTCAAGACATAAGTAGTTCGAGAAAGTAGTGAAAGGCGTACTTTGGAATATTAGTAACATCAGTCTCTCGATATTTCTTATTTTCAGCACAATTAGTTTGTATTTCAAAAAATATTTTGTGCTAAATATATTGGCCAAACAGAAATGAGAGATAAAAGGCTATTATGACTTAAATCCAACAGAAGATAACAGGTTTCTTTATTTATTTGTTATTTGCCACTCTTGATAACTTGTCACTCTGAGTCCAGTTATCCGACCGAAACCAGTTTAAAATGGTGATCTTCATTTATATTGTTGTCTCAATTGCAAATAAGATTGAGGGTGCATCTAATTTGCAACAAATGTTCAATTTGATCAATCAATCTATCTATCAATTGAATCTATGTTTAAATTATAAATACGACTATACGAGTACAATGGCCTACATTGATAGTAGACATATAAAAAATATCATGAAACGTAGTACGATTTGTTTTAATTTCGTTTACGGTATATAAGTTATATATTGAATTGAAATAATAAAAAATAATAATTCATAATTTATCTCTTTATATAGATACTGGGGCAACGACAAAGTAATTTTCTTTTTTGTCAATTTATAAATAAAAAGCTAATCGGAGTTTTCTATGATAGATACACATTTACAAAGAAGCATGATATGGATTAGCAGGCGCAGTCACAAGAGATAAACGTACGCTGTGTAAAGGGAAAGTTGAGTGACGCGAATACGTTTCATTATTCCATTGTGATGGATAATAGTGGCCGTTCGTTTACAACAATATACAGGATACGCCCTTTCACGGTGAAAGTGATGAGATCATGCTCAAGTGTGTTAAATGAATAAGTGCACTTCACTTTCTATACATATATATATATATATATATATATATAAATAACTGACATATTCTAGAAACTTCCGATTGACACATACACTCCAGCAATACTGGCTTTTAAAGCTAACTGAGTGTGTTCTATTATTGTAGCAATTCCAATGGTAATTTAATACGTTTTTTATCGACCCATGACGGACTATCCGTTACCTTCTCTTCACCTGCGTAAAAAAAATATTAATAATATGACTAAAACAAAGTAGGTAAATATATAATTAATTGAAATAATGTCTAATTGACATACGCAGATAATTCTGTTCGTTTGAACGTAAAAAATCCATTGTTGGCTCTCAAAACGTAGCCACAACTTTTAATTATACAGAGAAAGGTAAATTAAAAAGCATCCGCGCGGAGCAATCGCCATAATAAAGGCAGCTTCATCCCCTCATTCCACCTAATGTTTTGTTTGTTGCAGCTTTATTTCCGCCCCCCATTCTGACTCCTTTACAGACAATTGAGAACGGAGACGCTCATTTTTATGTGATTTGTTATTGGAAAACAGTTAATATGCGCAATATTTGCAAACGTATCGCAATTGCGTATTAATTGGTATAGTAATTTAATTGTCCTTTTGTATAGTAAAACTCTTTCACTGATTAAAATTAAAGTTTCAGGTTTTCTTTAATATATCAATGTTTTAGTTTTATACTTAATAATGTAATTAAATAATTTATGATAATTTTACATTTTAATGGTATTATTTTATAAACGAAAACGACGTAGTTAACAAAAATATAAGCGCCGGGAAAACTACAAGAAAATTAGCAAGCGAAACAGATTGTAAAATTCTATACAGCAATAATAAAATGAACTGGCTGCTTTTAAAGGGTCGAAAATGTGCTTTAGTATTATCCTAACGTAGCACATCTTTTTCCATTTAAAGATTTGTCATAAATCTGTAAAATCTCATGCATATAAAGAAAATTCTATTTTAAAGTATGTTCAATACCTTTTACAAGTAAAACTGAATTTCTGATAAGATACTAGGAATTCTATAATATTTGATATTAAACGTGACTAGAAAAGCCTGTGACCTTCTAAAGATATTGAAGTTTATATGAACCAACCGTCCTGTAATATTGAAAAACGATTGTAATAAGAACAGTATAAAAAAAAGTTTAAATCAATATAGATTGCTAAGAAGCCATTCATTGTTCAGCCAGCATTTGATTTAAATTTATAAAAGGCAGACACTGCTTGCGGAGTAATGTTCTTATTTCAATTACCTAATATGTCAAACTTGTAGTAATATTTGTTTTGAACTATAGCAAAATAACATCCTTATATCATTTACATTAAAATAGTATAAAATTAAATTTATAATAATGAATTAATATCTTAATGCAAACCGATACAGTCTAACGTATACATGTACGAATGATCTATCACAAGTACTGTCTTTAGTATTAGCTGATAAGATAAGCCTTATCTTGCGCAGACCGGCATGGATGTGCTAAGCAAATAATAAAATTCCAATAAAAAAACATAAATGTGAAGACAACCTAACAACTTCTAATATATATAAAACTAAATCAAAATATTTATAATTTATGAGCAGGTGTTGTAATAAAAATAAATAACATTTTTTATAGCTTCGATAGATATATTTGAAAGCATAGCAGGGTCGTCAGAGATAACATAGTATCAAGACGCTAAATTCTCCACTTTTTTCCAGAAATCGAGACATTGCGTCTTGAGTGGTGGAACTCAACGCCACGCTCTCTGACATATCACAGCGCAAATATTATAAATATAATAATTTCTTCGAGTAAGAATCGAACCCACAACAAGTAAATTTACATTCAGGCGCTGTCCCATTGCGCCCCGATGGTCTCTAACTAAGGATTAACACGTAATTTATACAGATGCACTTCTATTTATATAAGTTATATTGTGCTTGCTTTTACGAGCGGCAAAATATTTATTCTTTAACTTATACTATATTAACTTATATTAACGTAACTAATCAGATTTGACGATACAATCCGTTCATAAAAAAAAAACAGTAAAGACACATTTAGCTTCTTACAATTAAATTCATAAAAGATGTGAAATAACTTATTGAATCTATGAGGTAAGAAAATAATGTTGCGTTAGCCAAAATTTCGGCAGAATTCCAAGAAAGTTTTCGGAGATTCGCGAACTTTGAAGTCTGAAGATATCAAAGTGATTTGGCAAACTTGCGGACTCTTTGGAGATGCTTTTGGCGATATTTTGGAATACGTCAATTTTTAATTTCCTTTTAAATTGTTTGTTGTTTGATTTATATTTCTTATAAATTCTATATTATGTATTTTTAAAAATATGTTCGTCATGGTAAATTACCAGTCCTAAAATTTAAGTGCATCTACAGAAAGACAAAGGTTCGTTATTAAAAAACTTTTACTAATATAAAAATGACTTAAAATTATGATAAAATTAAGCTTTTCTATATCTTTTCGTCATTCTTGCATAACAAATCGCAGACGTTATATTTTCAATATATTTATAAACCTTTGAAGTGTAACTAACATTTTGAAATATTATAAAATGATCGGTATTCTGTTTTCAGTAATTTTTGAAGCAAAGTAAGATGCCACGAACTAATCCGGGCATCCGGGCATCTTTTTATTATTTTTCCTTAGCTTTACGCTTTTTCTCGCAAAACGGGGTAGTCAGAGTCAATCTAGTGTCAAATCACTCCGTTCGCAGCTATCTGCCCAAATTCGGGAGTGTGTTGAGTTTGAATGTAATTTACATTTAACCTACATTTTAAAATAAAATTTGTTCATATATTCTATCTATAATATAATAAAGCAGTACATTGAATATATTGAAAAAAAAAAAACATTTAGGTAAATGAAAAAACAGTAACCGAATATGAATATATGATTTTTGAATTGTTTTGCTGTCTATTGAGTTTGAATAAAACTATTTTGTAATAAAGCTTTTAAGAATGGAACACTTCATGGATACCATAATAGATGAATTAAACTATAAGCATTAAGGAAATAGCACTTAAACAAAAGTTGTTCAGCGTCATCCGGTGATATATAAAATTAAAAAATCTAGAAAATATTACGAATAATCAGATAAGCCCAGCTAAACTATACTATATATAAATAAATGTCACCTTAGCAAATTGATCAGTCTGATGTGAATTAACCGATTACATATAAAAATATACGGAACAACTGATGAAAACTAAAATAAAAGCAATAAGTAAATGCCTTTTATTAAATCTAGAGTATCTAATGAAGACATATAATAAATAAGAAATTAGTAAATGTCGCATGAATAAAAGTTATTTGGTATGGTGTTCATTTCATTAACATATAAAAATCACTGAACATTGCGACCGTTGTGGCGGAGTTGCGGGCATCAACTAGTATTACATCGATAAGTAGAAATTTATGCAGGATTTCCGCCGTGCATTTTACACATGTATTCAGTTTGGTAATAACATTTAAACTTTGGTTTCTATTCTGTTATTGCAAGCACACAACAAGCATTAACGTTTTCTTAATATTCGGTAATATTCGTTGCGTTTCGGATTATGATTTAAAAACAGTTAATATTTTTATATTATGAATAATATAAAAATATTCAGATTCAATATAAAAATATTCAGTTTCAGTTTCATGAATAATATAAAAATAGTCAGTTTCAGCTGGAATATTTATAAAAAAGCAGTTTCTATAAACAGTTGCTATAAAAGCTTATCTGATTAATAAAAAGTGTAACCAAAATAAATTCTTTTGTTTTATATTAGTGAGTAATAGAAACATTATCAGTGCCAATTAAAAAATCTTCTAGTGCCATTAAAATTGATAATTAAGTTAGTATTTTATGTAATTTTAATTATAAAATTGTTTCTAAGACCTTTCTTATTTATTCTTCATTTATTAAAATATCCTAAATATTTCTTTTTTACATATAATAAACTATTTAATGCAATGAACGTTAACTGTTTCATCATTCATAGTGTCTGTTACGTAGTCGGTTGAATGATTTCAAATTAACATAGGATACTTTTTATCTCAGAATCGTTTAAAAACTATTTCCACTTCGGTGCAACCAGTTTTTACAACAAGCATATGCGACAGCCAATATAACGAAGCAAGAAAAACGAAATAAACTTTTATACATTACTTTGATTGGCCAGTTTAATATTACGAGCGTTGTGAGGAAAATGTTTAATGAAAATTTAGTGTAGCTTAATATAATCAGGTAAGAAGACACGATTCTGATTTTTGTGTGAACCAACAGTTATTTTGAATATCAATTCCGTTAAAAAGGTGAACGTTTAACTGGTCCCTCTTTATCAACCATCGAGCTGTAAATCGAGCGGCATTTTGAATGTGAAATTAACTTCGCATTAATTAGTCAGTGCACACAAGGTCTATTCAATTCCCTATTCTGTATTGCTTATGTATTCAATGAGCATTACACTAATTAATGTTTAGCCGAAGAACCGAATATCATGGCATCCAAGCAAAGGTATCATTCGCTATTAATTGAGACGTGACGAGGCATGCATAAAATATATGATTCTTATAACCATTGCGTAAGTTACCGTTTCCAAATGTGAAAGGGAAGATCTAGCAGATATCGTACAAATAACTGTTATTTTGTTCACAAGCCCTCTTTGTATATGTTTTGGTCGTTCAACATTTTTGGATTTATAATTTTGTTCTCGAGAAAGAATAAAGTACGTTTAGAAGATTGTATCTTTGATTGTTAGTGTAATTAATGGTTCCTTGTAAAGTGAATTTCAAGTGAATTTTAGTTAAATATTAGTTTAATCAAGTAAGAAAAATAGCAATACTTAAAAATCAGTTACGTTGAAAATAAAAACTTTGTAGACGTACTCAGTTATTGTCGTTATTGTGTTAGTTATTTATAAATAGCAATTATTTGAAATTCGATTTCAACAACAACAAAATCTTTGTCTTTAATTATATGACTTTTGTAATGGCTAATTATAAATATTTATAATTTAAGGTTTTGAAAGGTTTTAGGATTCCCGGTTGAACAGCTGTCGTTGAGCTGCAGTAGTGTTCGTTACTACGCGGGACGCCATATCCCTATATGACTTCTCACTTAATTAAGCTATGCCACTTTATAAAGTGTTAGTCAGGTAGAGAGAGAGGACCTTGGGTAGTGAAGGTTAGTTGTTAATGCGTTCTTAAGAGATGTCTTAAACCAACACTTGGGTCGCAAGCCCCAGGCACTGCCTCAGAGTTCCTCTCCCTTCAAGCGACAGGTCCGGTGCCCCCGGTGTTAAGTGTCACTCGCGTGTCGTAGTGGCGAATGAGTGTATGGTGTGTAATGTAATGATGTTCCTTTGCCCGTTATTACCCACGTCCGAAAGCCATTCCTGAAGCGTATCGATCTAACTACAATTACATACCAGCAACTATGTAAATACAAGGGGAAGGGGAGGGGGAAGGGCCGAGGAGCTCACCGACATCAGAAATGTGATTATGATTATTTTTTTTGTAAGTGTTGCCGTCTTATATGTATGTTATACCTATATTCTAAATAGAATAAAATGAATATACCTATAAAGTGGCCTATGTGGGGTATGATAAGATTGTAATACGAAACTTTGTTAGACGACAAACTTTGTGGTTATTTTAGTAGACCGCTCATTTTCCGCTAAGAGAATCTAATTCACTATACAAAGTTCCGAAACCAGTAAATTGGCTCTATTAATAAACACAATAGCTTTTATACTACAGTTAATTTATACCCTAGGTCAATCTTCGTCACTTTCGACCGATATTTGTGACTACTTTAAGTGTAGAAAGAAACTCATATCTATTTCAACTATATTTTTGTTTAACAGAAACGGTAACTGAACCGGCAACTATTACGTGTGCGCATAAATAAAACAGAACTGATCTTTTTTTAAGAGTTATTCGCACACATAGGAAATTGAAAAATACAGAGAAACTCTAACGTGAATGCATGGCTTAGCGGTCAGAGCGCTTGAACAGTTTTCAAGAGGCGCAGGTTCAAATCCCGCTGCGTTCAGATTTTTATACGTCTTCTAAATATGCCTTTTTACAAAAACTGGACTTTCTAGTGGAACAGACACACAACAAAGTTTTATACTGAGTTCTATGAATTCAAGTCAATTCAAGTCAAGACCCTTCGTCCTCCACTTTCCAGCCAAAATCGAGACACTGAGTATTGAGTGGTGGAAGACAACGCCGCGCTTTGTGATAAGTCTTATAAGCCTAGTTTTAAGTAATGGATAAGTAAAAAGATATACTTATAATATGCAACAAAAAGAATGCATTGTTGCCAATAGTACCTAAGTAGGAACGGGATTTACGTCCGTAGTGGACAAAAAAAAAAAGAATCGAATAAACGATTGGACTATACTCGTAAACCTTTTAGGTACGTAATACTTTTGATTTTGGGCTAAAAAATATCTTCATTAAAGAAGTCTAAAGTTTCTCTTGTTATCAATTTATATTATTTTGTTTTACAAAATGCCTGTCAAATAAAAAATAAAAAAGTGTACCATACCAGATATTTTATTGTATCAAGAAACAGTACGAGGTGTAATCAAAAACTAAACGTTATTTTTAAATTTTGTGAGTTAAGTATGTCGGTTTTCGTGTTTTTTTCAGTTATGTTGGTATAGATGTCTTTTATATATGTTGACAATATTAGCCATTTTCGATTGTCAGTTTGTTATTGACAGATAAGCAGGTTAGTCTGGTTTTGGTGTGCTCTTCGTTTTTACTATTAGAAAAAATGGATCAAACAAACTGTATTAAGTTTTGTGTAAAAAATGAAATTAAATGAGCAAGGACATTTGAAATGTTGACTGTGGCGTTTGGCGAGTCTACTATGAGCAGAACACAAGTTCAATTGTAGTATAACCGTTTTAATGAAGGCCCGTCGCCCGAGCACGTCACGAAAAGTAATGAAAATATTGAAGCAAGAAAATGATTTTGGATAGTCGTTGAATCACTATTAGAGAGGGATGATTTTGGCATATCGTTCGGCTCATGCCAAGCAAATAATCATAGAAATTGCACCATGATACCGCACCAGCTCACACATCGACGCTTGTGCGTGAGTTTTTGGCTAAAAAAAAGACCGTAAGCATGTCTCAACCACCGTATTCACAGGACTGCTGACTTTTTCCTTAGGAAATTGAAAAAAATATATTTAGAAAACGTATAAAAAATTGAACGCAGCGGGATTTGAACCCGCGCCTCTTGAAAACCGTTCTTGAACGGTTAGTGTGGGAATAACACTTTAAAAAATGTTAACAAAATATGACTTTTTCTTCTTCCCAAAACTTAAGACACCGATGAAAGGAAAGCGTTTTGCTACGATTGAGGAAATACAAGAAAAATCGAAACCGGTGCTGTTGGCGATACCAAAAAGCGCGTTTCAGAAGTATTTCGAGGATTGAAAAAAACGCTGGCATAAGTGTATTATATCTGAGGGGGATTACTTCGTAGAGGACAAGATAGTTATTGATGAATAAATAAATACTTTTTGAAAAAATTTAAAATAACGGTTATTTTTTGATCCCACCTCGTATACATATAACCCAAACTTACGTTCAATAAATAAGTTACTGTTGAGGCTTTTATGTGGAGGTATCATACATTTTTTAAAGTAATATTCATTTTGATTGCGCCTATTTCAAAGTAAAAGCTTTAAAAAACATGTTTGAGACACGGTAGCGCAATCAATAAGCAAATGCGATGGAAATATAATTTTGAAAAATACGAAATACACTTAAAACTTATTACTGTGCTAGCTTTCTATATCTATAAAATGCACATTTGAATGTTTACTAACTTAGGTATATAGTTAGTTCCGTTCATTCAGCTGTAAAGAAAATCAACGTAAAATCTTAATTGTCATTTTATCATGTTTAACATATTTTTATATTAATGGGTATAAAATTGAAATCAGTCTGCTATTTATTTAATACGAATAAAAATAAAAGTAATCGACGTTTAAAATCTTGTTTTACTCAAATATAGTCTTATTTTATTTTTAAATGGCAATTGGGAAAAGACTCTATAGAGTACGGTTTTGTTGTAGGTTTAAATGATACTCGATGGAGTGTTTATAAATTGTAAGAAAATTCGCTTCTCGCTTCACCCACTTCGTTCGCCTTTAACTAATAGTTATTAGTTAGTCGTTGTTAGTTATTATGTTTTCGGTCTTCTCAACAAAATGCGTGAAGATGAACATGAACCACAAATAATTAAGAATTTTTGTAAGCTCCTCACAAATAAAAGGCAAAATTATTATATTTTGTTTTATATTATTTGTCCTAAAACCATTCGTCCTTGGAGAATATATTTGTTGAAGATTTTTCATTATCAGTGAAGTCAGATAAAGGGCAACAAAAGGTTCCCTAGGGAAAAAAGCTTGCCAAAAGCTAACAAGGATATGGTTATTGATAACTTTTTAAACATTTTAGTAAAAAAAAAGAAGATAAATTGTAAATGACGGGAACAAACAATAAATGTATACAGACATACATATTATTGCTAAAAGCAGACAAATTCGAATGAAAAATTTATATACACCATATTGTATAGTAGCTACACGCGTTTTCCCGTATAACAAGTTAGTCTGAAAGAACCTAGTGTCGAGACACTCCGTTTTCCACTTTCCACTCGAATTTGAGACATGGCATGTTGAGTGGCGGAACTCAACGCCGCGTTTTGTCTTATACCAGACCGAAAAAAATTATATAATTTAAATATAATCATTCCTCCCAGTGGAGATCGAACCTACAACCAATTGTGTTTGCAGTCAGACGCTGGCCCACTGCGCCACAATGGCATACAGCATTCTAATGTTATAAATTAAGTAAAAAAATTTTAACGTTATGAAATATTATGTACTATCTAAAGTAAAATGAAGCATACTTACATATTTGAATAACAAAGGTGGAGGATTTTAAACAACAATATGAACTTGCGAACATGAAAACTTTTCAAGACTCATTGACTCAGCTTTTCCTTAACTCGTTTATGCTTTGAAATATACTCAGCTTTTAACATGAGTTTGAAAATAGCCGATGCGCTTTTCTTGAAAATCTACGTATAATTTAAATAAAATATTCATTTTTGCGAACTACTTTGTAAGTAAGTACCGACCATTTGAGTGGACTTTAAATCGGATGGTTCTTTTTACTGATTTATTAAAAAAGAGATGCGGCGCTCCTGCGCCTCTTGGCAATTATGTATGAGTATGTCAGACTACGTCTGGCTGTAAATGAAATGGTTGTGGGTATGTTTCTCACTCGGAGAATGAATTTATTCAAATTATTTATATTTCTTCGCTCTGATACCTGAGGCGTTGAGTTCCGCCACCCAGTACGCATGTCCCGATGAACAGGCGGAAAGTGAAGAACGGAGTGTCTACACACTAGATTCTCTACCACTACCCTGCTGTGTGGAAAAAGGGAAAAAATAAAAGAGAGTACTCTGATATAACATGAATGAATAAAATTGTAATTGTTCTTTTTATTTGAAATCTCCAAAATAATGTTATAATATTAATATCCTGAACCTTTTCGACGATCGCACAGCATCAGGTTAGCATTAAATAATATATCAAGATTTGTATGAAATAAATTCATTCGACAGGTCACATTCTCGCCGATATATCACGAAATACGAGTATCGGACTTTATTGATCTTATTTTATTACGCTCTAAATAAACAGTGGAACACGTAGGCCTTTTAGTATTTGCTGGAGTCTAACGCGAGAGTGTATCATAGTCATTGTTTTGTTATTGAGTTCGCGAGCACCAAATAAATTACCGCTCAGATTGACCCAGAAAGCTTTTACTACGGAAGAATGACTACAGCTACACGAAATTCGCATGAATTGTCTTGTAGATCGGTTTTCCAGGGCATCGTTATTATCGTTTATCAAAAGAGCTTCCGCGCTAATTGTTTGTTGCTGATGTGTATTTTTTATTCAATTGAATTGTAGTGAGTGTGAGCGGTTGGTTTAAAACATTCGTAAGGTATCCAGGGCCTATCTTGTATTTTATCGTAACTTTTGTTTTTCGAGGGTTTATTAATTACTTTGCAATAACGAAAACTTTCAGCCGCAATAAATGTGTGGTTCAGATAAAATGTAAGATGCATTTACACCGTATCAACGATTTTATTTCATATTTTTATGAAGAAAAAATATAAACATTTAATAAATTAAAAGTGTTTTTAATCGAGATGATATCTCGATTATAAATCGATTATGAAACATTTAGCATGGTATTTAGTATCTAATAACATTGACTTAAATATGAAAGTATTGAACGTGAACGTGAACAAAAGTTGTAAATGTTACTGTCATTGATAATCAAATAAAAAACTATGCTAAAATACTCTTTTATATCTTTCAAATGATGCCGGATTATTATTAATGATTTCTGTCACAGTATAGCAAAAGAAGTGCCTAACAAATTATAAAATTAAAATATTCACATTCATAAATAATATCAAAATATTATATTATATATGTCTATTTGTATGTATGAAACCATTAGAAAAACATTTAATTATGATACAAATGAACAAAAGCTAAAATCAAACAGCACATAATTAAAAACGAAGTTCTTTTTACGTAACTTAATTGCAACAGCGCAATTCAATCATGGGCTTGTATCTAATTCATTAGTCTCTTTCTTTCAACCGACCGCTGTAATCGAATATATAATAACTTACATAACAGTGTAGTCGATATTACTATAACAAAAAGCAATTATTTTGATAGACACGTACCTGTACTAAAATATGATAATGAAAACTATAATATTATAAATAATAATTTTAAATTCTTCGAACGCTTCACCATGCCACTTTTCGCCTGAATTCTAGATATTGCGGCGTTGAGCGGCGGAACTTAAAAGTGTGCTTTGTCATACCAGAGATAATGTTAAATCTTAAATATAATTTGATCTTAAACATAGACGTATTAGAAATCAAAAAGGAACTGATCCCTGTCTGTACATGGAAGATATATGAAAAAATATAATATAAGGGACATTTATCAATGTAATAGAACCCAAAACAACGACTTTTAATTTTCTTTTCTGTTTGTCTGGTTATCTGTTTGTGTGTGCACGTTAATCTCAGAAACGGCTTAACAGATTGAGATAAATTTAAGGAATTTTTTTGATTTAAGGTATATGTTATACGCGTAAATAGTAATTAAAATTTATTAAAGTCATATCAATTTCCAAAGTTGAAAATTATACTACAAGACATACAGACGTCATTGAAGTACAAAAAAACATATCGTACATATATTAGAAATTTTTGTACGCTTAGTAAAGGTGGTTTTACAAAGACTTGAGTGTGTATATTGAGCATGTACCTACATTGTACATTTATATAAGTGATAGAGTAGTTAATTTTTTTCTTTGTGTGCCAATTGAGCATAAATTACTGCTGCGTTCTTACATAGGTTGGAAATTTTACGAAAAAGCAACAAAAACAACAAAAAATATGTATTATTTTTAAACTTTTTATAAGGTATTTTATAATTTTTATAAATTGGTGTAAATAGCTTCACGTTTTTTCCTGTGTAGCGTGTTAATCAGAGAGCCTAGAGCCTAGTGTCAGGACACTCCGTGTTTTACTTTCTGCCTGAAATCGACACATTACTCAACGCCGAGTTTTGTGTAAGGTGCCAGACCGGAGAAATGAAAATATATAACATTTTAAATATAACCATTCCCCCGAGTGGGAATTGAACCTACAACAAATCACGCAGTTACAGTAGACGCTGTCTCGCTGCTCCAAGATAGCCTCTATAAATATTCCCAAGTAAATTCACAAAAACAACATCTTGCTTTACCCATATATTGAGACAAACTTACATAAGACGGCGAGCAAATAAGTACCTACCTCTAAGCCGGTACACAAGTACCTGCTCGGAGGTAGGTACTTATTTATAATCTCAGCATTACGTTATAATAACGAAGCATTTGTATCGATATGAAATCGAGAACACATCATATTTTATAAATAAATCAGCCAATCTCTTCATTGCCGACAGTTTAAAGAAACGAAACGTTTGAATAATGCATGTGTGCGTCTGTTCGTCGACGCCGGGTAATATTGTAACGTCGTTACAACTACTTACGTAACTCAGCTCTACCGTGTAAATACAAGATTGTTTTCGTTTTTGTGTGTTTTTGTATATTGTAAATCGTACCTAATATACTATATAAATATTGTTTTTTTATGTTTTTAATATATTTACTAAGCGTTGAATTAAATTTAATCAATAAAATATGTAGGCAGTATTATGTCTACTCTATGTGAAAACAAACAAATAAAAGACCGAAATTAGTCTGCATTATTTAAAAAGCTAAAAATGTCTACAGATAACAAATAAATGTAATTTTACATTTTTCCTACGTATTTTAAATCTTAACGAGATATTAGATTTTTTTTATAAATAATTTATCTATTCATTCGAAAAAATACTAACGATTAAGGACATATATGTAAAATCAACAACCCGACTAACTCACTTTAATATGCGAATTAACAAAATAGATGTGAACAATACATTTGGACAGACAAATCCAAAATTTTATCTTATCTAGGTTTAATTATGTTGTAAATGAAATTTCTCATATGCAACCATATACTAAGCTCTGTGTGCGTATTAAGGATAGATAAAATATAATTTCACACATGTTCTAGCAAGCAAGCAGCAAGCTTTTCCACATATTCTGATAATAATATGAGTAAATGTACCTACTAAGTATTTTTATTATTTCACAAACATTTTAATATTTTTCAATATAAAATTACCTTTTACACGAGCTTTTATTCTATTTTTTAACATGCATCTATACATATAATAAAAATGTAACTGATCGCTTTCTGTCAGCGAAGATATAAAAAAAATATATTATTAGGGGGATTTATCAATGTAATAGATGCAAAACAATTATTTGAAAATTTATTTTTTGTTTGTCTTTTGTGTCTGTTTGTTTGTGCACGCTAATCTCAGAACCACATGACCAAACTCATTTTAAATGCATTTATTGTATTGTGGTAAACGTCCCTTAACATTTAGTGTTTATTTAATTACAATCAATTCAAAAATAAAAAAGTTACAGCCATTTAAATAATAAAAAACTTATGATTTAAGTGAGGACACGGGGGGCGGTTATGCAGTTTACGCAGGTGAAGCCGCAGGCGGGTAGCTAGCCATACATATATATTTAATATTATAGGGTTGTCAAAGAAAACTTAAGTAAGTAATTGCGTTCTCCATTTTTAGTCATTGATTGTGTGCTGAGTAACTCGACTTAAAATCACACATTTCTATCTATGTAATAATAAACCAACATTCCTTTAAGTGGAGTTTGAACCATTAACTATAATGTTCAATTAAATTCGTTCTTATTTAATAGTATAAAATATTTAAAGTAACAAAAGAATAATAATGCAATAAATTTGTCATAAACAGATGGGACGCTTAAATAGAGGTTTTCCAGCCAGATTACTTTTTGAAATAATCTCTATGCATTAAATAATTATATTTTCGTACAGAAGGTTCTTTTTTACGTAATGTTATATTAATCAAAAATTCAAAAACCTTTCAAGTCTAACTTAGCTTTCAGGTTTGAACGTTAAAATGAATCCTATAATAAAACACATATTTTATCTTGTTTACAATTTACATAAAGAGTAGGTATCGTTAGCTTTGCCTTTTGGCAACTTGAACTGCGCTCATTGTCGTACAATTGACATTTCTGTTAGGTCCTCAAGACGTACTGGAAATGGAGGCTTCCTTTTTAATATTTTTCTACCATTGTTCTTTAAAGTTTAAAGCACATTGCTATATCTTTGCTGAGTCTGAAGCAGCTTTTAATTAAAAATGATAATATTAGAGATAACAGTATACTATATTTATATTTTTTCTCCGACAAATGGAATATAATCTACGTAGGGTTGTACATACTTCTGAGGATTGTAAATTTAAATATCATGAAATGTAAAAGTCATTTGCGATGAGCTTGTTTTATTTTTATATTTTATCTTAAATAGAATCTTGTCAGTAATACAGAAAAATATATTTTCATAGAAGTCAAACTTATTTTTAGAGAAAAGTCATATGTTGGACAACGAGCGTGTAATGATCCGTGTCAAAAACTGTCAACTAAAATATTGACCAAACAGTCATTCTACCATTCTAATCCACTCTCTAAACAGTTTAAAGGCTATTGACCATGATTTCTAACGAAACAGAAATTCCAGTGTCTTCGTTCCTCTACATTTATTTTTACAGGCTTTAAGCTTCGTACACATTAGTTTTTTAATATTCTTAAATATATCCCGCAAAGGGATGCTGATTGGAGAAGGCACAAGAAATTAGTGATAAATCATACATTTATTCGCTTTCCGCATATGTTTAAAATTATATGTTGGGTGGTAGAATGTCAATATTTTACATATAAGTTAAAATTACCAATTAGTAGTATTTTTACTGTTATAAAATCCAATTCTTCTATCAAATGATAGTATGTAGAAGTAAACGCGATTAGTTGTGGCTTTGATTCTCACACGGAGAAATAATTATATTTCAAATATTTTCACTTCTCCGCTTTGGCACTGAAGACAAAATGCACAAATTGCGTTGAGTTCCACTACACAATGTCTCGATTTCAGGCAGAAAATGCAGAGCAGAGTGTCTCGACACTAGGTTCTCTTTGACTACCCTGCTATGCGGGAAAAAGCGTGAATGGTGTATCTTTATGGTGCTTGCAAGTTTAAATTCTATATTGGAAAATAAATGTTTGCATAAAAAATATCTACGTTAAAGTTTATTTTAAGATACAGAAGGAACTATGAGCTGCATACAAGATTAACGGAATAACTGTTCACTCACTGTTATTATAATACACGTATGGAAATAAAAAGGAAAGTATACCGACATAAATTAATATAAATAAAAAACTGACTCTACCAATGCAAAAGGTTTCGAATAGACTGGATAAACTAGCTATTGAAGTCCGTCACTAAAATATATGCACATTTCATTGACTTTGAAAGGTAGTGTTGCTTGAAACGTGAGCTTGATTTTAAAATTCATCGCCCTTTAATATTCGGGGAATGATAATTGAGAAATACTTTAACTCTTTTTACATACAACCTATATATTTTTCTAGGAAACAGCCTATTTTTATATAACGTTAAAAAAATTTCTTGTTAGATTATGAACATACACATACACACAAATATTTTCACTATATTTTTTCTGCATATCAGGGTAGTCAGAGAGTTAACTAGGTTAGTTAACAAGATATCTTTATCTTATTCAATAGAGCGGAGAAATGAAAATAATCAAATTGTGTTCTTTACATCAAGTAGGAATCGAAGTTAATCGCGATATAAGACAGACACTGTCCCACTGCATCATGATGGCCTCACAATAATAGTACACTAATGTAAATTACTTTGAATAAACAGTGAATTACGTGACTAATTGGACAACGTGGGCGTCTACCTCAATAGAAATATTCTTGTTTATCTTAATTTATTTTTAGCTGTTTCTTTTGAATAATAGCAAATTTCCAGAACTTAAAAAAATAAGTGTTTTTTAAGGTACATTTTTTGCAAGCAAATAAAAAAAAAATAACCACGATAATTAGCCCATGAATGTCATTTTATATAAAATAACCTATTATGCTTGTTTAAGCAATGTGAATATACTATGTACCTATAAACAATAGTTTATCAAAATTCTGCGATTTAAAAAATAACAGTAATAAATAAAAAAACGAATAAAATAAAGACTTGATATGGCACGAGTACGAAGCGGTGTGCGACGTGTGAATGGCTTTAGTAGGCGGGGGCGGGGCGCGGGGCGAATGACGTCCAACGCCCACCGCGCTTGTGGAGCTCAGCGAGGCCCTCTGAGCTTATTATTAAGACTCTATTAGTAATAATAATTAACTATTGTTGTTAGTAGCGTACTGCATTTACCATAAAATATTACAAATATATGGCCGTTTATCAGCCATTCTTAAAAAATTTATGGCCATTATTGTTAAGGTCAATAGTTTACTCTTAAAAATAAATACACATTTTTAATGTTTTATCTATTCATCTAATTAACATTCTTAGTTAGCTGTTTTAAGTACTTACCTGTGCAGACCAAGGATAAAAATGAAATAGTTGGTAAGTACTGAGTTAATTTGGTCGTAAAACAGTCTGGTTTTGTAAAATGTAAGTCTTTACATTTCAATTAATGTACACGTTGCAAAAAACGTGATAGATGAATGTAAAAAAATATTTTCTCATTTTCAAATTTTCTTGTTAATAACACTAACAAGCCTTGGCCTTTGAAGCGTTTCTACGTAAACTTTGTAGCTACTGTACTAACTGTATAAAAAAAAGCAAACTTCTTGGAATTTTTGTAATTGAAACAAGTATAAGGTTTCTATAAAAACTTTCTGTTCGTGTATACAGTAAATGGTTAGATTTATTTTTTTATTGGTGATTATATTAGGAGAAAGCAGTGAAGCAAAACCTTCGGCTGTTGCACGCGTGTCGAATCGTGGCCAAGTCATACAGTTCACATCACTTTCACTTCTGTAGTGTATCGTATCTGTGTTCCTCTAGATGAGTATCTGTCAGTAAAGAGAGAGTAGTATGTGTGTGCTATACATAAAATAAAGCTGTATATTTCATCAAATGAATATTCATTGTAGCATTATAGAAAGCACGACGACGAAATTTGTCGTCGTAGTATGGAATAATCCCTAACTTATATAATATGTCCATATAGATACTGTGTGAAATAAGTTTAAAATTATTAGAAAATCTTCCGTTTTGGATTCATATTGAAGATTGTAGTAATAATGTAAATATTGATGCATTACAATTATTTTATAAATCTAGTATAGTATCCTGCCACTAAAATAGTGGCATACTCGACCGACATGTAATGAGCTGATAAACGATCATTACAGAATGTATAAAGAAACATATGCAGTAGCCTTATTTATATTTCGAAGGGACAGAGTACCCTCTTCCCTCACCCTACTAGTGTCGCTGTAAAGTCCAGCACGGTCAACATCATATAATCAATGTCGATGAAATTGCTTTACTTACAATGCTATATTGTCTTTTTAATGCAAGGCTAAAAATGTTTTATAAAATAATATTATCTGCAACGTACATTATGCAAACATTATAAAAAATCAGGTCTTAAAACTTAATCTAAGGTGTGATCTGATATCGAAAAATGACGTTCGATCTCTATTATACGATATAATTATAGAGCTTTGAGTATCGTAGGTGTGCTTCCACAATCTAAAGCATTTATCGCTATTCTGAAATGCCCACCGCTACTCGGTACCCTAGTCTTTTATAATGTAACACTTGGAAATTAAATTTCCTTTAAATGCCAATTCCAGTCATTTAAATTATTCTCAGAATCAATTATTGTTTGAACTTATAACTAACTTTGTATGACAACTATTTATCTGATCATATTTTATTTACTTTTCTAATTATTGTTAAAATAATAAGGTTATTATTGTTAAAATAATAAGAATTGGTGCCAAAAGTTTATGATACACCAGTACATATGCAACAATGTGTTTCATTTATAGTGTAATTAACTAGAAACATCAACAATCTTTTTATGTAGGCAGTACTTTTGTGCCTTTCATCGTTTTTTTCATATATTTCATTTCCAAATTCCTTTATCCGTTCATTTGACTTGGCTGATTATTATATACAAATAGATGAGGTCACACAGTTTACATGCTAAAAATTTAATATTATAATTGATTTTCCTAAGTTTACTTTTGCTTTTTATTTTCACTCACTCATTCAATCATTATAACCAATATATTTAATTGTCTGACAGTTCCCTACATTTTTCTTTTACATATTTTATTAATATTTGTAAATATTAATATAATAACAAAACGTTTGTATATTCTATTTCTTGAAAATTGTAGAGTCTCAGCTGTTACTTATTTTATAAAGTTGTTTTTTTTAAATAATTCCTATAATACTTATATACGTAATCCACACTTGATTCTTCTTATTTTTATTCTGATATTTTAATGATTCTAAGTTTTATTTACTTTCTTACGATTTTTTTATTATATTTTAGCAATATTTCCTATAAAGTTATATATGATTACTTGGGATTATACAATATTATCTTTTCAGTTAAATAATGAATCATAAATACTAATTTTGATTAAAAGTAACACATTTCTACAGGTGTAATCTGTTACAATAGCAAACCTACAAATTTTTAGTCAAAACTACTAGTCAGTCAACTTATTATAAAATTCAACATAATACGACAATTTATTACATTATTTATTTAAAACTCCAACGGGATTTTTTTTAGAGCGAAAGCTTAAAATGTTGTCCAAATTGCGTAAAATAACCATAATTTATTTCGTAATTCTTTTTAGTTTCATAGAAAAACAAACAAAAAGAGTGAAACGCTGAAATCGCATACGTCGCGAGCGTCGTTGAGCCGGCCATCGTCGAAAGCTCAAATGTAGTACCGTGCACTCATCACGGCTATAATTGGTGCCACAATTACGCGTTAATGAGAGGATATGATTATGCAATACGTATTACGCATGTGTCAGGTTGCATGATTTGTTATATAGTGGACAAATATTAAGAAATGGTCCCTTTCTACAGTCATCCTGTAACGACACATAATACGATATATAAGTACACGTAGGCCTGTAATATATATTTTAAAAATAATTTAATACTTCATTTAATATTATTAAGCAAATGAGAAAAATAATGAATATTTAAGTTAATGTAAAAATGTTATGCTGGCAGAATGAGTTACTGTTAGGTTCTCGTTTATGAAATAAAAAAAGTAAACGAAAAAAAGGAAGGAGTTGGCGGGAACGTGATCTGGATAAAAGGGAATTTGTTGACATCGAATTAAAAAAAAAATACAAATTCAACACTTGAAAGTGTATATTTTATAACTTCATTTAAGATTTAAATTGCACGGGAATTAAAACATAATTGTTTTAGTGGTATCGGAGTTGGTTAGGTTTACACTTTTGTTGTTTGTTGAATTTGTTGGTAAGTTCTTATTACATGTAAGAATGTAACAAAAAATAAGTATAATATAATTGATAATTAATAATTAAATAAAATTATAATATTAACGGCAAAGAAGGTTTATTATGTTCTCCTTGAAAGACTTAAAATTTGCAATACAAATAAATTAAAGCGTTTACATTTTTCTTGAATATTAGGAAATTTATAAAAAAAATATATACTGTATCCAGTCTACTATATTTTTATTGTTTAATAACAAATACACTACGGACATATGGTCCGTAGCTTTTGTATGAATATTATATCTTTTTCGACATTACATTCTTTTTCAAACATTTTCAGGGTCACATTTGTGGTTTTATGATACACTGCTTCATCTTCTTTCTCTTCTTTTATAAATACGCAATAATCATAATGTCTTATTTTAAGGTGAAAGTTTTCTTGTCTCTAAGACAGACATACTCTTTCGACAGACAAAGAGGACCTAGTGACACTCCTTGCTCCGCTTTCTAATTCAATTCGAGACGTAGCATATTGAATGCCGGAATTCAACGCTCATCTCACTATAGACAAAAAATAAAAAACAATATTTTTCATTGCGTTTGCAGTTAGATTCTGGTCCTCTGCCTATTGTTCAATTATATCTATTTATCAACGAAAACTGCTCACTATACTTAACAAACTTTTAGTAATGAAGCATTTACTTATTTGTTACGGTTTTTAGCTCGTTCCTTAACAGATTTTCTAGAACTTTAATTATTATGTTTAGGAAAATACAATCAAGTTAATTTTTTTTAGTTAAAAGTTATATACATTAGCTGGATAACTGGACTTTAATAGTTGTTCCTATCATAATTCTTTAATTTGTATATGTTAACGGAAAATGTGCATCAAGCTAAACAAATTTTGCTAAGGCAGTTTTTCCTTATTTCTCACAGTATAGCTGGTTTATTATCCGGCGGCATGACCGGGGGCTTTTTATTATATTTTTTTAATTCTTTATAATGAAGAGTTATATTATACTGACAGACATCAAGTTTTAATGTGCATAGTTAGTTGTTTTTTTCTTATCTTCTATTTTATTTCTACAACTCTAAACTTATCATCTAAAGCTTATTGTGGCTTAGGACTATTTAATTATTGTGATTTTATTTAATTTTGTGAAGCTATATAATTTTAATGTAAATTTTACGTTATTCTAGTTTTGTATATAATGGATCGTATTACTTTAGTTTAATATAGTAAAATGCTATAACCGGTATATTATAGGCTTTACATATCATATCTTAATATTAATAAGGTATATTATGATTCTAGATCAAGTGTTTTACTCTTGGAAATCAATTATACCCTAAGTCCTGCCTAGGCTTAAAAGCAACAAAATAAAAATTCCAACCTATCCAGTAACTCCGACGACAGAAAAATATTTTTTTTAAAAATCGTACATTCATATTTTATTACTGTTTCATCTCCCAAAATGAATTGTTAGGAAATACATTCAATTCAATGTCCATACATATAGATAGCAAAAATTACGTACGGAGATATATATATATATATATATATATATATTGAACTCCAACTTTTTTCTTTTTGCTTATCAAGTTCATGTTTTGTAGTTCAGAAAGGATAAATAAGTATAAAAGTACATTCGAAACCAATAAATATTAATTTGATGCGTAAATAACTAAGTATGAAATTAAATAAAATGATTTTGATACGTTAATTATTGATTGGAAGCTCAAAACCTATATACGTACCAGGCTTGAATAAGTTGATAAGTAGAATTCCACTTAATTTTTTAAAAATATTAAATGTATTAAGATTTACTTTTATCACAGGGCAATAAATGATTAAATGGAAATACCTTAAGCAAATCTAACAATATGCCGTAAAAGAATATTTAAACAAAAATACACACGAAAAGGCAAAGAGTGTGGAATAACACTTTAAAAATGTTACCAAGATATATTTAAACAACATAAAACAGAATTAACGAATAAAAATTAAACTGCCCTGAAAAGAAGATATTTTTGATTTATCAAATTATTCACGCCTGAACGCATATAATAGTAATATAGTATAGACTACAGATGGTAGGGAACTTCTTAATGAATGAACCAAATAATATTTTTGTGAAACAAAGAAAACATTGCAACAAACAAAAGCTTGAATTGAATGCATGAAAATTGCTTGGAATGTAGCCAATTGGTTTATTTTCAGAATTTTTATTTGTTTCAGAGTATAACGGTTCAACATATTTAAATAAAACGTTTTATGTGTATAAAGAGCCTAAATCTAATAATTTATGAAAGTAATTTATTGTTAGCATAGTTAAGACCAGCGTTTTTTTTTAATTTGGTTTTTTTATATTTTAATAAATATTTAAAATAGTTAATAAATATACCATTTAGAGGTAATTTACAGACAACACTTTTGCTGTTCTTCTATAGATAGATCTGTCAAGGTATAATATCTATACATACATATCTATTATATTCTTATTATAATATGGACATATTGTAGCATTCACTGCTTCGTAAAAATGGTTTTCATTAGATTATAAGAGGACTGGTAAAGTTATTATAGTTTAATGTTCACTGTATAGTTCAATGTCCAGTCAAATAGTGCATAGGTAGATAAATATTATGCCAAATTCACTAATCGAGGCCGAATACCATCACTAGAGACCCTTAAACAATATTGTATATATCTGGATTTATCAGCTGTTATTTAACACAGACGTAATTTCCATTCCTAGTTGTCAAAGTAAATGTCAAAGAGATTATCGAATTGATAGAATAAGGATTGGCTTTAATCATTGATATTGAATCGTATTGAGTGAAATTTCTCAGTACAAAGGTATTATAGATCGAGGACTAGATATAAAATTAATAATAGAAGAGGTCTATGATTTATTCTAATAAGTACCAAATGGATTGTATTTTATTTTCAATTAGCTTTTACACTTTACCAAACAAAAAGCTTACAAAATTAGAAATAGATTTTTATGATGAAGTAATAAAATGTGAAAACCTGGCAAACTGTATATATTTTTGCTAACTGCTATAAAAATATTTTTGAAGCTATATATTTTAGATCTTCAATGTTTTGCATATCTATTATCTATAAGTGCAAACAAAACAACTGCTTTACGTAAAGTAAACTGTACTTATTGTAGCGTGTAAAATTTTTTATTTTTTAATAATTATTACTCACATATATGGAATACAAGTATATAACTACGTATAAGGCATCGAGTCTATCTGTCACCACGGACTACTGTAAAGTGTTCGAAGTTACACCGCTCTTTAATAATTAATTAATCCTTCCAACTGGGCCTCAACTTATTATCTGGTCACAACCAATTTCCCATCCATATATTAATGACGTCAGATAAAGCAGTCATAAAAATTGTGTGAATTGCTTTGATTTTTGTTTAATTTCCATAAAAAGCAAACCGAAATAACTAGCATAGAACTATTAAGCGATGGCTGACACTTGCGAAATGTAAGTTTCCTTATCTCCCCTATTTATATATGCAATATAAACATAATTTCTTGAATAAATATCTGTCTATGGTTAACACCTTATAAAAATGTTTACCGATCAGTTATTATTTATTGTTATTCTCCATACGATATATTTTATTTTAAATACATATTATCAGACTATGTATGAAAGTTAATACTATGACTATAGAGAAAAAAAAAAATCGTTATTTCATTTACATTACGAGTAAAAAAGCAATACTTACAGTAGCAAAAGCGCTAGCAATTATAAGTGTACAATAATTATTATAACACTATATGAAACAAAAGAAATATGAGGAAAAAACCTGATGTTTCGGGAGATTTAGGCCAGCTAGAGTGTTTTACGACACTCGTTGAATTACTTCGCCTCTGTTAGACCGTTTCTCGGCCATAAAAGTTTTTCAACTGACATTTTCGAATGTTTTTTTTGTCCCGGTCACACAGTATAGTATAATAGTAGTATTAGAAATGAGTAATTTATTTAAGTCTCTATTTAATCAGCTTCTAGAGATTGTGGCACTGCTTTCTTTCGTTGTTTTCATTTTTGAAATTATAAATTAAACCTAGTTTAGCCTTAAAGAAACAAAAGGTCTTTACATTTCACGATATTTATTTCATCTTTGCTAGTATACTTTTGAATAAAAAATATTAAATGAAAATACACGTATTTTTTTTATTTAATGCTTTGTTTTAGTTTTGCACGCGCAGTGTTCAATTTAACTTTAGATTTTTATCACTTGGCTGAACTGAGAAGTTTAGCTTAATAACATAATTACAACATCAAAGTATAAGAAATAAATATATTTGTTGCAAAGTTTTGGACTGTAACACACTTGCGTCTGATGGCGGTGGTAATATCTTGGTGGTAATACATAATACTTAAATAAGTGTGTGAATAACACTTTAAAAATGTTAAAGTATTTAATAAATAGCATTCTCTGTTGATAAATATTTTTTCTTAATAATAGCAACATAACTAAATTTTAGCAAGCAAATAGAAATAACAACGTAGCTGGATAGAACGTATGGCTTGGCGGTCAGAGTGAGTTGACGGTTTTAAAGAAATGCGGCGAGTTTCGACCCACGCTACATTTACATTTTTACATGTATTCTAAAGATTTAATTCTTATTTTTTAATGTTTTAACTATTTCGTGACAAATTACATGAAGTATACCAAAAAGTTTAATAATATACGTCTGAACCAATTAACTATAATAAAAGTGAAAAGTATAAAAGATAATAAATAGAAGCTAACCGTTGTTAGCTATTTTTATCAATGATAATTTAGAACTCCCTATTAGTTGGTTTAAGCAAAGCAAACCATATGTAACTTTCAGTCTAAACGAGACAATGGTTAGTATACCTAATTCGGCTTTTCACTTGTGTAGCCAAACCTAATATATATATATTGAATATGAGACTTTTTGATTGATACTTTTATTATAAGCTGCACAGAATTAACGTCAATAATGCTTAATATATATATATATATTAAGCATTAATATAGAATATAGTAAATCTAATATTAAATCTAGAACGTACCTCTTTTAAGATGGCCATTTTACATGGTTATATAAAAATATCTATTATTACCGAAATTGGCCACAGGCTACGAGTGCGTACCGCGCAGTAGACTGTGACGTTGCAACGGGCGCCTGTAGGTCGCCGCGACCTATCTGACCTTACTAATTTTACTCACCTGCTAAGTGGAAATAGTAGAATGTTTCTTATTCTTTATATTTTCCTACCCCAAACAATGCATTTCTTTATTCAGAAATGGAAACGACGTTTAAAATGTCTATTTACAAATGAATAAACGCTTCATATAATAATTAATTCTAACTGCAGTTTTGGTATAATTAGGCTAATTTGCTTAAATATAATAAAATATGCCAAGTTAGCTGTCCTGAAAATAATTAATAAAAAATAGTTTAAATATTTTTAATTTTTAAAATAGTATGTAAGTGAAAAATGGAGCAAAGTTTCAATGGATTTTTTCAGACTATCCGTAAGTAGTAAGTTTAAATAAAGTAATTAATAATACTTTTTTTAAAACAGCTACTACTTTTGCATAGCCTTAGATTATTTTCTAACTTGTTTAAAAATCTACTTTTTATAAAAAGCAAAATATGTACAGAGCTCAGACCAAATAATTAGTCATATCCTTATAATAGAAAGACTATCGTTGTGAGGATCGCTTATATTATTATGAGTCATCTCGTAAATGCGTCAACAGAATCTGATATCCACAATCCTTCAGTCCGATGAACAGTAAATATTACGATTCTACTATAACGCAACAAGTCGTCAGAGTGGATTCAGTCTCCAAATCACTTCGACCCTTTACGATCTTAGTCACGTTGAATTGCCTCTATCTCTATCTGCAATAGCTAAACAAATAAACAAATTGCTCTTTATTACGAAGGGATGTACGTATGACGTAGTAACGTAATTCGTCGTATTAATATAAAACGCATTTGTTACAAATTTCTGAGGACTCTCGTTTTGTGGTAACTATGAAAATATAATTGTCCCGTAATCCATCCGGCCCTCTGTTTACATAACTAATCGTATTGCTAAACAAACACGAACGAACATTGAATATGTATAGATGCATCGTTTTACTACGTCATACGCTTGCATACAACAAAAACAAACAGTAGTACCGTTTGTTGGTTCTCGCACATGTTGGAAGTGGAAGTCAAGGTAGACTTGGTGCTTCATCCGCGTTAAATCCGCGATCGTCGTACCAGTTGTTTTGATGGTGTCGCGATGGCGCGTGCTTACGCGTTTCAATGCGCACTAAAGACTGCCGCGCAATTCGCCGAAGAGGGATGGGCACGGACGACGCATGCGCCTATAAAACGCGGGAAGTACGTTCTAGAAACGTTACATCGGATTGTGAAACAGCACTGGACGCCGGAAGACGATTATATTCTTTTGTTTGACAGTATGTGATATCCGTTTACTGAGTTTAATATATTTGTTACCTTTTTTTTTGTTTTATACTGGTAATTTTATGATATTACGAATACTATCTATGCTTTTATCTTACAATTAAAACTAAATTCCTGTTGGATGTATAAGTATTGCAAGATTTCCTTACATGCCAATATAGTAACCTTATACAATTCACATACTATTAATTGTATCTATCAGTCTATTTATCAACCATTAATTAATGTAAGAAAAACTTGCAACGTTTTTTTGAACCACTTCGTGCCATCTTGAAAAATTGCATACATTATATTGCCCGTTCTATGACAATATAATATATGTCCATAGGATGAACTTGATATCCTTGCCAGAACGACTAGGATGGGAAGAAAAAACATCTTAAGCGTGTGCCTTTTATATTTCTTATTTAAAATAATTCGTCACAGGTCTGATAAATCTGATCGACCCGCAAAATAATACTTACTTGGATTTGGAACTGATTTTCTCCCTAATTTTAGAGATAATGTAGACGAAACCCGAGGCAATACTAATAATGAAAAGTTGTTTGAATTCTATAAGGTCACTCTATTTGCTTGTATATACATAATTATTTTTACATCAGCTAATGCATTTCAGAAATAAAAGGGTATTCTAATTTTTTAAAGAAAAAGCTTATTGTGTAGATTTTTTATGTAATTTTGAAGAAATTGTAATATCTATGATAAGTTATTAGTATTGTACTATAATAATAAGTATACGAAAGTTAGTAATCTATATAGTTAGTAATCTATATAGAGGTTATGAATATAAACCTGTTTGTATTAAAAGCAATAAAACGCAAAACATTAATTTAATCTTGCTTAAAGTAATCAGAATTAATATTACAATAATTTAAGTGTTTAACTCTATCAATTCCAGTCGTTACGTGATATTCTTATCTATTTGGTATTCAACGTGTTTTCAGAAAATGAATTCTTATAACCAGGGAATAAGGTCCAATATTGATTAATAGTATAAACGCCCACGATCCCGACCACGCATACCTATAAAAGGTAAACAAATCTTCCTCTATTACTTCCCCTACACACAATTTAATATTGCTGAGATATTTTCTAACAGGTCCACCTATATTAAAGCACTTACGATTTGATTCAATAACGGTCATAAATATTCTTAGTCGTACTCAACGTTTTTTTACAATAACAAAATATTTAAAAAAAAACAAAAGTTTTCTTGATAAAAGGCATTAGGTTTATGCTAAGTAAAATATTCTATTTTCATCGCATTCGGATAAAAAATTCGAAGTTAATCAAAGGCAAGAAATGGGCTAAATGAGTTTCTCTTACATAGACGTATATAGGCTGAACTTAATAAAAGCGTGTTAAAATTAATGATGAGTACATACACATGTCGTACCTGGTAATATAGATGCTTTTCAAGAGGCGCGGGTTAAAATCCCGCTGCGTTCAAATTTTTATACGTTTTCTAAATATATACTTTCCAATTTCCTAAGTGTGTGAATAACACTTTAAAAAAATATTAAATATAGACTTGTGTGTTGGAAGAAATAGCATGTGTGGTTTTCTATGGTCAAATTAGCATTGGTGTGTGCACTTCAAAAACAAATGAGTATTTTTTCATTTAAGAATAAAAAAATAAATAAAGAGTTCTTTCTCTGAGTTTGTGAAATAAGTTAATTTGATAGACGAATCACCTAATCTTTTTACTCTATCCTACTTCTTTGATATAAACGTTACATATTAAGAATCTTTCTTAAGCGTTTACGTTTTTTTATATTTAGAATTTAGCTACGATTAAAATACCTAAAAGGCCTTATCATTCTATATCACTCTTTCCACGTATTAAGTTACCAAAAAATATATATGTTTTACATTGGAAAACATGAACTTTATATATATATATATATATATATATATATATATATATATATAAGTTTATATTTAAGTTATATTACTGAAGTCTCTCAAGCACGCAAGGTCTATATTTATTTGTTATTATCATCACATATTTCATTAATTCAAGTATACAGTAACAAGCGACAAAGCGGTTATAATTATGATTTAATAGAAAGCGGAAAGCAATAACCACCCTAACACGTACGTAATTGAGTAATTTAAATAAGCATTTCTAATAGCAGATTAATGTTGGCAATCAAAGTAATTTAAACAATTTGAAAAGTGATTTAAAAAGTAAGAATAATACTTTTATAGCGACTTAAATTAAGAAAAGAAAATATTGTACTAAACATAAGTATAGGATAATAAATCTAAAGGTAGTTTAAAATTATAATAATTATGACATAAAAATATACATATAGCGAAAAAGAAACTATATAAGTTCATCAAAATTAGTGTTTTAGTAATAACATTCATTCACACATCTCCGGGGTTTTACTAAGACACAACGTAAATTTATTTTTTCTTTTTAATATATAATAATGTTGAATTAAAAAGAAATATGCCGTTTATATTAAATATTACTGAGTTATAATCTAAAAGAGTAAGCAAATAAGTATTTTCTTATTTTCATAAGAATATTAAAATAAATCTATCTATTAATATGTATCGTTTTCCCAACATTGGTTGTTAAATACTCTGGTAAATGTGAAAACCGCGTAATTGATAATAGTTAGTGCGAAGGCTTTGTAAATAAGGAGCGAAGTGGGCCACGGGGTCAAGGATGTTTTTTTAGACAGAAACCGCTTACCAAAACAGGGTATTATTTTCATGAGTTCATTATAATTTGTTTGTTTTGGTTGAATTATTGCCCTTATTTATAATCACTTTCTGGCAAACGATTATAAGACAAAAGGATTATATGTACTACTAATATTTAAAGTCCAAAAATAAAAGGTTTAATAGACATATAATTAAAAAGTTTTATGACTTTTTACTCGAACATAACAATCTATATTGCAAAGCTACTAGCACTACACTTCTTTTTATACAAAAATGTTTTTCTAATGGAGTTTCAATAATAAAATATAGACGGTTTTTTGCCGTATACAAAACAACAATAGCAAGGTAACTCGAGTCTGTCGCATAAATTCTCATAATCTGCAGGATATATTTCCTTTGACGGCTATATATAGAATTTCTCAAGTTAGATTTATTTATAGGCTGTGTCCTATATATCAGCGTTATGAACTTAACTAGTCACCGATACTGTTGATTTTTTCGACATCAAAGAAATGCAATATTGGATAGTTTCGTTTAAACTGTATCACTCTGGCTTTTACCTTTGATGAAGTTAGTCAAATATGCTTATAAATTGGTACGATGGAAGCTTTTTTGGTTTACATACTTTTTCTAATTTAAACATTTAGACTGAATTGTTACTTTTAGCCGCGGGTACGCTACTACCACGTGGGTTCGATCTCCTCTTGAGAGAATATTTTTTTTAAGCCATTTTCAGTACCCCGCTATGGTCAGACAATTCACGGCGTTGAACCACTGAACATGTCTAGAATTTTGGCGGAGAGTGCAGTCACTACGAGATCTAGTGACTGTGAGAGTAGGTTATCTCTGTAGAGACTCACAGAGAGTACATCTCTGCCTACTTTACTTTAGGAAAAAAAGTGTAAAGCTGTTTAATTTATCTTATCTAAGTAACAAAGTACATAGTATTTTATTTTTAATTAAGTAATAACGATTTTTAATCATAATAAAAAGTGACGATTAAAGTCGAAATGATCTTATTGAAATGAGGTTAAGTTCTCTTTCTCACTTTATACATAATTAAAAACGTGTTATTGTGCTTTTGATTCCTTCATATGTAAATGCATACAAAATGAAAAAATGTCGAGATAACAGTTGTAATGAGGCAGCTATAGTCAATGAATACTTTATCGGTTTTAATGAGTAGTAAATGTCACGCGAGAATAATGTTATACGATTTTATTAAAAAACGCATAGGCAATTAACAAATAAAATTTCTTCTTTAACAAAAAAGCCGATTTTGTCGATAACGGTTAACTACAACTAAAAAGTAACAAATTAAAGAATTGCTTAATTTCTTCAATTTAAGTAAAAAAATATTTTAAAGATATAATAAATGCTGACGTAAAATGTTGGCTCGAGCAAGTGACATATAAGGATATAACCAAAAAAATGCTTTAGAGTAACAAACATAATATAATAAGACTATATTGGATCTCGTTCTCGGGAGTGTTATAGCCTTATATTGTATTGCATCTTCATGTGAGAGGTTGTTCATTAAGTTAGTCGATATTGTAAAATATAAGACTTATATGTACTTTTTACAGTCAAAATCATAAAAAAATTACATTAAAAAAATGTTGTCCGATAATTATAAAAAGAAATCAATTTACTGCGTTAAAATTTTTATACGTTTCTAAAATATTTTAGATTATATAAAATATAAGAAAAAAAGGATTATATTAATTTTCAACAGAAAAATTGTCTTACATAATATATTTACTTCCGAGAACATCGGCCGAATAATAAACATTTCTATCCTTTTATTTAGCGTTACAGAGTTACTGAGAGAAGATAATCAGGTTAAACGGCTTAACCCTAAAGGATTTACCCTGATTATATATAAAACCAGGGCAGACCTGCTAACAACTACACTTTTTAATTATTATTTTGATACTAGAATAGTGCTAAAGCTTTATAGGATTTGTTTATCGACATTAATATTCATGTAATAAAGAAAAATAAAACTTTACTTTCATTTGTTTGTAAGGGTTAGACAAAACAAAAACCTACTTTACTAAAGCTTAGGTATTTTATTCTTGTACGATAGAAATCCTTATTGTAATGGATTGGTAGCTATTTTTACAAAAAAATATAGGTAGGTATACTAGGCCTTATACTATCTATGAAAATGACTTAAATTTAATACAAAAAACACGTATATGTGTCGATATTTACAAAGTGTCAGAAGAAAAAAATCATATATAGGTATACCTAGGCACTAACAATATTTGTCAGCTTCTTTCTGTGAATTGTCACTGTTTAAAACTTTTGTGGGAGTTTTTATTGTATGTTATAAATTATAATTTATACAAATAAATTAAAATTCTTCTTTAGTACGCTATATATAAACTAGATAAGAGCAATAATTTCACCTCACTTACTTTCATGTTAAATAGTTTGTTTAACTAAAATAGCAATTTTGAGTATTTATTTCATAAAATGATTTCGAGTTTGGTGCAGGTTAGGTTACCACTAGAACGATAAAATGATAAAATTGTGACTTTGTATTTGTAAAGAGCAACTGTTAAGTTTCTCGCCGGCTCTTCTCAGCAGGCACTTCTGCCGTTCCGAGCCGGTAGTAACTTTATGTTCCTTTGATGATGATTCAAAAGTGTTTGCAAAAGTCTATTTGAATAAAGTATATTTTAAATTTGAATGTCTCCGTAAACACATCAAAACATATTGAGTAAATCTATAAATTTTTGTCGATCTGAATGATTAATATATGAACTTTTTACTTCTCGTAATACAGATTGACATGAAAAACGATCAATAAGATAATAAGTTCTTCAATGACATATAAAAATATATCTTTAAGGTGCTAATATATTGAGAGCTAGGTAAAAGGTCACCAAATTGACCCATTGTTATATTCAAGCAATGCTTTAAGGGGCGATTACAGCCATGACCACATTAAACGTAATATTGTAAGTAAATAATAGAACCTAGTACTATTGTAACAAAGCTGATATCCCAGCAACGAGGGGTTTAATACTTCTGTTGACCGTGTTACGTCCTTATATCATTTTGTCAGTAGTTGACCGCGATGTGAACTTCAACTGATGTTATCGCTCGTTCTGGTTTCATTTAGATTCCACTGGGACACCGATTTGACAATACACACGTGTCAATTAAATAAAGAGGGTCCTCTTTTTGCACTGCAATGCCCATTTATCAATACGGAAAGCATTATTTTGGTGTTAAGTTTTTAATTGTAGCGTAAAAAAATAGAATTATAAAATTTTCTTAAATTATTATTTTGAGTGCATGTGTCAGGTTTAATTAAATTTCATTTGCAGCTTGATATTGAAAAATTTATCTACAAAATCATTACAAGAGTGGAAAAATAAATATCTGCAGAAAGATGATTTGATTAATAATTATTGGTTTAATAATACCTTACTGCACGTATAGTGATGTCGACCATAATATTTTACTTTTATATAATGTTGCTTTCTCTTTTTATTTCAACTTGGTCTATATTTAATGTAAAATTAAAGCTTTGGTACAATTATATAAGAGCAGTCAAGAGCTTAATTAGTATTTTTTCTTTGAAAAAACGGTGATAAAGCAATCAAACATACATTGTTGATGGTACAAATATTAAAGCAAAAAACATACTTACCTTGAACTTAATAATACAGCATTGTCAATGACTTACCTGCAAATAAAAATTAAATAAGTATAATAATAAATATTCTCGTTGCTAACTATTTTCGGAAGCCGGGGATTTCAATAAAATAAATCGGTGCACAATAAACAACCAGTCAGTTTTCAGTGGGACTGAGCAATGAAGCCGGATCGAAAATGTTTGATTTCATCGAATAGTGAAATGTTGGGAAACAGAATACTTAATTGGAAAATAAGTTTTTGTTAGATAAAATTGTTAGTGCTTTAAAGTTTTAAGTAAACACAATGTTTATAAATCATTTAAAAGAAAAGCATTTAACTGTTGAACAGTTGAGCTTTTGGTATCGGTGTATGTGTTATGGTAATTAACTTTTTTTTTTTCTATAAGTACATTGCTGCAAATCTTATATTTTTATTAATTATTGTTTATAATGTATAAATATTGCGTCTAGGATTTTAAAGATTTATTAAAAAAAAATGTGATAAATAATAATATTTCTAATAAAATTTCAATAAAAAAAATATATGTGAAAATATATATAAAAATAGTATATAAGTATTAAAAGTATCCTATATTATATGATGGACTTAAAATATTTATGCACTTTATTTATAGATACAGAAGCAAATTATCGTATTATCACAATTAAACGTTAGATCTGTATTTATTCCTATTGACTTGAATAATGGACATATACTTTCAAAATAATTAATTACGTTCTGAAATAAAATGTTCTTCATCATGAAACTTAAATTAGTTTGATACAAAGTTACAAGTAAAAACTTGTAACTTATAAAATATTTATGAAATAGATATACTTCTTTGTCTCTGTTTTTTTGTAAAAAGTTAAGAAATTAGCTACTAAGTTTTCTATTTTTCGCCCATGAATGTGATGAATATTATCTCACTATTCACGCAACAATTGAGTCAATGCAATAATAAAAGATTTTTTAAATATATATATATCTGCCGAAGTGTCTGTTACATATTTGTATAATAATGTAACGTATTAATAAGCGTATATAAAAGATATAAAAACTTTTTCAAAGGATTAATGCTCGAAAAGTCTTATAGCATTTGACCTGAAATTCATACAGATTAAACTGAAAAAAGAAGTATATATTTTTTTAATATATTTAAAACTTAAATGCGTAGGACCAACAGTCGTGGGATCCTTAAGGGAGGCCTATGACAGACATATGTATACATATAATTACAATGTCTGTACATGAAATCTATATCAATATAATAGAACCCAAAACAATTATATTTAATTTTCTTTTTTTTATCTGTTTGTTTTTGCACGCTTATTTTAGAAACTTAGAGGCTTAACCGCATTGTGGTAAGCTTCCTTTAACATTAAGTGTTTATTTCATTTCAATCGGTTCATAAACCAAAAAGTTATAATAACCATTTAAATTATAAATTTAAACAAAATTTGAGATTAAAGTGAGAACGCGGGCCATAAAGTTTAGTCATCTAGCTTACGCAGGCGAAGCCGCTAGCCAGTCGCTAGTACTTGCAAATATTACAACATAAATAAAATATAATTCAATAGTTCAAAAAATCAAGTTGCAAATATTTCCATGTAATTATTTATTCAATATATAGGTGTTATGTTAACACACAAAAAATGTCTCGGGCCATTAAAAAGTACAAACAAAGTACGATAAAACTCATGGGTGAAAGCTGAAACAAAATGTAAAGTGCTATTCCAGTAATATTCAATGTAATAGAGCAATTTAGGTCAGAGGTTGCATTTATATAGGTGTTTCAAGAAGAAAATAACTCTGTCTTAAATTTTCTTACAGGCCATCTTGAATATTGCATGAAAAATGCATTTATTTACTTATTTATATTTTTCCATATTTCTATGTACCATTGAGATTACTTATATAAATATTGACTTATAATGTTTAAAATACTATATTTATGTTAGATGAGTTCGTCTAATTAGACTGCTGTGAATGTTTCTTTAAGTATTAGGTTTTCTAATATTTTTAATTAAAGAAATCGAATTCGCAGTATTTAATACTGCGTATTTTTCTTGTTTAACACTTTAAACAATAAAAAAATATTTAATAAATAGCATTCTCTCTTGCCAAACGATTTTTCGTAGAATATTAGTAGATCTTTGGGTAATAGAAATTTGTTAAAATCCCCCCATAGAGATGCTAACAACCAAAAATAAGTAGAATGCATGGCTTAGCGGTCAGAGCGCTTGGCCAAGCATTCTAGATATTATACATAAGTAAAATTATTTTTATAGTGAAGTTAAAAAACAAATTTTTAACATATGTAATTATGTTTCACTGAAATAGGTCACTCGAATAGCGTCTAACTATAAACGCGATTGGTTGTGGGTTAAATCCCACTTTCCCAACTCTCGAAGATTAATATTAAAAAATATATATTTTTTTTCATCACGTCTGGTCAGACGAAGACTTGTGTCGAGGTGAGTTGAGTCGGCGTCACTCAACACGCAATGTCTCGAAAACGTTATTATAGGGGCAAGATTATTATAACTGTATTATATGCTTTTATTATAAAAGTATGTATGAAACTTTTAAAACGTAATTTTGGTATCAGATCGTAGTTTCAAAGTTCTTTGAAAGCTTTACTTAATACTTATTCGTATTGTTTAAAACGCAAATCGAACAGAATCGTTTACAAATTACAATAGCATTGTTAACAACTTTTAATATAAGATTGTCTACAATAGAGAATATAATTTTAATACCACACAAGGAGCATGTGTTATAAATAATTAAAATTGTTGGTCTAGAGACATAGATGACATATTATGCCTGTTGAATACGAGTGCTTAGAAGTAACTAATTTTAAAAGTAAATTGATTTTCTAAACAAAAATGCTTCTTTATTAAGAGTAGTAAGCTATATAATTTTGTAGAACGTGTTATGTGTAATTACTACATTATACTAAAATTAGTATTGTAGAAATGTTGTTTGAGAACACTAAATTTTTGACATATTTATATGTTCTGTTAATAAAATTATAAATTTAATAATCTTAAAGTTTGTGAAATGCAGCAGAATTCTCTTTTATTTGTTCTATGTAATGTGAAATTACAAAGCTTAGAAGATTTAGTATGCGAGCAATATAACTGTAATGCTTAGACTAAACTAATTTGTAGTTATTTTCACATAAACTAAAAGTAAAATGTAAAAACCTTGCACTTTGCAGAGTTCATTGTTTTATTAGGCTATAAATTACTTACGTTACTATATATGAGTAAGTTAGCGTATGGGCGGTGTTAGCCAGAAAGGTTCAGACAACTGAGAGGGGTTACTTAAATCTGAATTTCTAAACATTGTTTCTAAACATTAGAAATTTTGAAATTATTACAAGTACTACAATTTATAAAACATGCAACTTTCTAATATTTTAAAAGGTTAATTTAGGATAACCCAGATTCAAAGAAACATTTCTTTATTACGTCACCTAGTTCATAGTTGTAAGTTCAATGAATAGGCATATTATTTTATTCTTATTATATTCTAGCTGCTTTTTCTATAGAAAATCAGGCATAGCCTATATGTCTGATGTTTATTGAGTAAAATGTTATTATGGTTCAAATTATTTTGACTGACGCATTTAATGTATTCTTACCTATATTTTAGTATCATAAAAATAAAAGAAGGAAATATTTTGAAGTCTGCTGGTAATGAATAACTCAAATGTACTAATAAACAATTTTTTTGACCTGTACAAATTTATTTTAAGGTTAATCAAAATCAAAGAGCTTTATATATAAATATATTTTAGTAATTTTTTATATGTAAATAAATGTGACAAGATATGTTGATTATGATGTTTAATATAAAGTGACGTAACGCTTAGTGCTATATAATACCGAATACCTTTCTGTCAGTACAGGCGTTTAACTTAAAATTTAATTGAACTACGATTCAGTTTCCGATATTTAGCCTTTGGATCATGATAAGCGATCATATAATAGAGTGCCTATTCATTTATTTTATAGCTTCACGTACAAAATAATACGAGACCAGAAAAGTAATCGTTACACAATAAACTCACCCATCGCATTTACAGTCAAACTCACTGCGATCCGATGGCCTCATGCATTCATATACACAAATATGTGTCATATAACATATCGAAAAGCATAAAACTTTATTTTATATAATCTAACTACTTACATACGCTGAATATATATATATATATAAGTGTGAAAACATCAGAGTAATTTCATATCCGTTCACGGCAGATTTAATTACTGCTTAATTCAGCATTTTTGGTAAAAGTAATAGAGCGGATGATATGAATGCAAGCGACAGCCCAATTACAAAATCATTAATAAACGCCCGAAATATGAAGTGGGGAAATAATAAAGCTGGAACGGTCAGCTTGGTAGCGCAAATTGCTGGTTTGCAGTGAAGGTGCCTACGATTTATTCATAACGGCAAATTGACCGAGTGTACATAGTGGGTTAAATGGATATTGTGCCTATTGAAAAAGGTGCACTAGGCTATTTTTAGAGCAACTTTGCTTTGTAAAACAGTATTCGTGACAAAGTGTGAATATATTTCAATCTTTATGAACTTGTATCTACTATTTATCGCTGTTTTCTATTCTCATGGGGAATTATAAAAATATCGATTACAAGACTAACTACGCATAAGCTGTCCGTATATTAAAATAACTATGTGTATGTATATTACTTTTTTACAGTTTACAATAGTTACTTATTGTATTCGTTATTGTTATGAGAGAAACATAAAATTCTTTTATTAAAGGGGTTCATTGAAGTTTACTTTCAAGTAGAATTTGACTTCAATGGAAAATATGAATTAAAATAACTGAAAAGTTTAGTACTTCTACAAAAAACTGCATTTTATATGACAGCATGACAGAAATGAGCATTGCATATCAATTTGTTGAAAATCATGCAAGCTTAAAAATATTTTAAATGAGATGCCAAAAATGAAATTTGCTTGTGAACTGGCTGTTACGACAGCATTTCGTGAGCATCCAATTTTATTACACAAGTAAATATGCTTTAACACGATAAGACGAAAATGTTTAAGCATGCGGAAAAATATACTCACATTGAATTCGGGATGTTTTCCATAATTAAAATCGTGCCTCCTCTTAAATACATTACTATATGTACAAACATAAATATTATTTTATATTTCATATTTATTTTACTACTAAGTAAATTAAATATTTCTTTACCATTTTTAAATGGAGTTTTAGTTGTTTTTTAAGTATCTTAAAGATTATAAAGGTTTCTTGCACCATTTTGTACATAAAATATTAAAATTCAAAACGCTATTTGATATAAAATATGCAAGCATCGAAAGCACATCGGTATATTAATTAGCTTATGATATATCGATATACCGATGTGCTTCTAATCCTGAAAACGATGCATCAATGTAGAGCAAGCAAATTAGACATCGTTCAAACAAATACCTTAGGGTCAATTCTATAGTCCGATACCATACAAAGCTCACTATGTAATGAAAATTCCAAATAGTTTTTCTTTTCCTCATCTAAAGTGTAGAAACGAAAACAAGGAGGAAAAAATAAATAATGGAGTCCAATTAACTAAGGGAAAAGAGACGGTCTAACAGAAACTGAAATACGATTATACTTACAAAGCGTAAGATCCCTATAATTAAATGGAACCTAACACCTGTTCAAAGAATTGCTCAATCGACATTTTTAACATACGTTATCTAATTTTGACGGTAGTAGAGATTTCTCTAATAAATTGTAATATTGTATTATATGGGAGCATTAATTATAAATAAAATATTGTTCAGCTTATAAAACACTTACTATTACAATTTATACATTATTTAAAATTATATAGTACTTAAAAAACATCATAAACATAGCTTTTGAAATAAAGATTATTCTGTAGTTGTTTCGTTTCTGCGAAATACTTTGGCTCAGCAAAAGTTAGGTACTGTAAACGAATTCATTGTACACATGTGCTGACTGTGAACTAAAAAGCACCTATTCAAAATTGCAAAGTTAGAAAAAACATACAGGAGCTTAATGCTTAAAGTTGTTTAACGTATAAAATGTTTTATAAAATAATTTGTTATAATGGGTAGGAGATATTATATTTGTTTAATAATTATGATTTTCGACGATGTAAGCATAGTTTGTAATGTAAAATTACTCTAGCTGTCTATGCAGTATTTTTGTGAAATTAATCGGTTCAGACTAAATAATCAAAACATTGCTGCCTAGTAATGTTTTACACTAGAAATGCATATTTTTTCAGTAGTAGTATCGCACGTTACCTTGAACAAGCGTTTGCATCACCTGATGGCAAGTGAACACCACCCCCTACGGCCGTGTAAAACCATAGGAGTTACAGGCAAAGTAGGCAATTTAGCGGTCGCAATCAGTTGAAACAGTTCCCCAGGATACTCCTCGTATGCAGTATAGGACGCACAGCGATGAAACATCTTTACGTAACACCAAAGTAGAGTCTTTGTTATAAATATAGGGTATGTTATAAATATATATAACCCAATATGAAATGCTAGACAGACTTGCAGACTTTCATATATTATACAGATAATTCAGTTTCCTAACGGTTGAAAAAACAACTCTACGTGGTTTGCGTTAAATAGTTTAAGCTAATACTCTGGTGAACCAGCCCAGAGGTGAGAACAGTATTCTATGTGAGGCCAAACCTGGGCCTTATACTGGAACAGTGTTTGTGCGTGAAGTACTCGTACTGTCCCGCTATCCCGATGGCACCCAGCTTCTTCAAAGCCTTGTACATCATCTTGATAGATGATCACGATAGTGACTGTCAACGATAAGGCCTAATATGCTGATATCAGGGATACCCCTGGTTCTATTTCTTGATTTCTCTCATCGCCTTTCTTTGGGTCTGGTCGTCAGGTGGATCAGAGCCCTCTTCCACGAGTATGGGATTCTGTCAACTGAGTAAAAATTCCATAATAAACGTATTAGCACCGGCTTCAACTAAGGAGCATATTTTCAGAGCATCAAAGGACAGATTCCATCTGGCCCACTATACTTGTGGACATCCAAAGAAAACAGAGCTCTCCGAACAGTTAAACCTAATATCAGGTATTGAGCACTGGTACTACGGGATGGTCAGCGAATTTGTTGCTTGATCATCCAAAGTTGAATTCGACGTGGAGAAACCGTCCAAGAGGTCAGACTAGCATGATAGACTAGAATTATTCTCTGTGAGTAACAGCGGAAGCGAAGGCTGGCCTAAGTTGCCAAGTGTACCGAGTAAGGTAATACGAAAAAGGACATCTTTAATTCCGCCAGCTTTGTGTTAGCAATATTTCGAATTTTGGTGGAAAATGGAGAACGCAGAGTCTTGGCACTAAGTCCCTTTTACTTACCCTGCTATGCAGAATAAAAGAGATATATTATGACGTTTTTCCAATAAACAATATATTATTTCACGGCAAAGCTTTCATTACATTGTTCTTTAAAGTATCTCGTAAAAGAGTTTGCTCGCAATGGACGTTGTTTTATAAAACACGTAGTTTTGAATTTCCCAGAAGTTATTTCACAAACTGAAATCGCAATTCGTTGCAAGGTAACTCTTACTTTAAAAATATTTTATTTTTATGCTTTATTATGAGTATGTAATTTACTGTATTTGCGAAATGTTATAAGGTATTAAAGTATGTTTTTTTACTATAATAAAACACTAGTTAATAAAGTTTGATTTAAATTTAGCCGGTCAAAATGTTTTTATATTTGCTTTGTAAAAACTTACACTGTTGATATCTCAATTTTATTGATTTCATTAGTAAAGATAGTAAGTACTTATATCGCAACTTTTTTTATCTTTACGGCATTTTAATTTGACGACGTTGAGGCGCATTTGTAGGTTAAATCCGCACTCGTGGGTATTTTTATATTAAAATCATTTTCATTTCCCCGGTTAGGAAACAAAGCGCAGCGCGTAAAATAGACGGCAAGCAGAACGTAGTGCTCTAGCACTAGGTTATTTACGACACTTAAAAAAAGATAAATAAAATAGGATTCTAACAAAATTCATTTTTTTTCACCTTTAAGCTTTTTCCCACATAGCAGGACAGTCAGAGTAAATCTTGTGTCAAAACACTCCGTTCTCCACTTTCCGCCTGAGCTTTTCCTCACCAGAGCGGAGAAATGAAAATAATTAAATTATGATAATTCCACTGAGTGGGAATCGAACCCACAGCCACAGCACAGTCAAACGCTGTCCACGTGTACTGCGCCATGATGGCCTCTAACATAAGTCTTAATAACAAGTATATACAAGATTTAGAGTAATATTGTATGTCTAAGCAATATTGATCTCCATTACTAGTTCTGTTAACATCCAGTTACTACCTAGCAAACATTGCTAAGTGATATAAAGCGAGCAAATTAAAATATTATTACAAATCTTGCATTGTTCATAGCAAGACGTTGTAGCTACGTACGTACTCGTATATTTGTACTTTGCTCGTTCACGTTTTAATAAAACTTGTAAAGTCTCCTTAGTTAAGGGAGGGAATTCTTACTTTGGCTTCATAGCGTGAAGGATTACGTAGTTGAACAAGGTACTTATGTCAATGGTTTCGTGTAATGTCTTCGAAGTCAGAGTAGCGTAAGGGCGTGTTGAGAGGGAAGAGCATTGACTGCTTACGAAAACACGGCAGAGCGAATTTTAGACATTAAAAAATATGTACGGAGCTTTAGTACGGTAATATTATATGGTTAGTGGCAGCCACTGGTATAGTTGATAGTTTAAATCTTAAGAAAACAAATGTATATCTATATTATAAATATAGATGTGTCCTCGGTATGGTGAGACCATGCATGGTGTTGTATCACCCAGCAAACATTTTTTTTAATAAAGTTATCATTAAAATTGAATTCTATATATATATGTATATACATTCATAAATTTCCCGTTACCTATTGACTACACTACTAATGACAGACAACCTACTAAGTTACCTAGAACCAAAACTACAGGGTTACCTTAGTGGTGTAGGGGAGCACTAAGAGAGGATTTTGTCATTCCCGAAATTCCTGCGGGAACGGGAATAACGGGACTTTATATTTATAGTCCATAGTTCACATAAATTAAAATGCGTGCTACAACTTGTATTTGATAAAACACTTGAAATAATACTTAATTGTAATCGTATTATCGTATAACAATACGTAAAGTTATCTGTAATATAATAATTGAGTAATAACATCATTAAGTATTGATTAAGCATGAATAAAACGGTTTAATGAGAAATTTTGACCTTTTTGCAAAGCAGGTAAGCAATTTCCAACAAGACACGGTAAGTACTTATTTTGTCTGTTTAAACGAATGAAATATTTTACGAGTTAACAAGTGCATCTTCACAAAGGTTTTTAATTAAAACTAACATTGTTGTATATCAGTTTAAACTGTTATAAACATTTTAGTTTATATATCTTTTCTTTTTCATTATTAAGATAAGAATATATGAGGAGTTAAATATGAGAAGTTTAGTTTACAATTTTATTACACTCAATGTGAATAAAGGAAGTTAACGATTAAATATATTGTTTAATATTTTTTTTATAATATAGAGGAGGATCGATATCTTCGGTTGCATTTAATGTTTCAATTGCGTTTTACATTTTTTAGGACAATTTAACCATTTATCAAAACATATAGTTATTTGTACTATACGGCTAAAACTAGACAAATTTTATTACAATAAATAATATTGTAATTATAGAAAATAACTACCTTATTAATAAATAAAATTAATAAGTACGTATCAAAACTAAATATATACGTTTAAAATATTATTTTTACTAATATTGCTTTTTCATTAAATTTTGATCAAATTTAAAAGATTTGCTACGAGAGCTCTTTATAAATAAGAAAATGAAATTGAAATAAGACAGACTGGGTAACATATGGCACTCGTAAATTTAGAATAGAATAGTGTTTTGCAAGATTAACTGTATTAATGTACGTTTTTTATAACATATATTTCTTCATATTCGAAGATATATACATTTTGTTTTACCTAATTTAATAAATATTTAAGTTACAATGTCGCAGGTACACAATGCGTGTACCTGAAAAAAGATTCGTTGTGACTACTTAGATATCGTAATTTAAAATCGCATGTATATTTTAGAAAAGCAATAAAAAATATAAAAGACAATTTATTATTTTAGTACACCAAGATATTACAATTTTCTCAATAGTTAACAAAACTAGGATATCTTGATACGATTGCTCCTTCAATTTTAGCGTCATACTCAGACGGAAGTAAATTTAACATTGCGGTTAGAATGGCGCTGATATCAAATATTTATACCGCGAATCGCGTCTCGCAATGGCGTGGAAATAGCACAAACCGTGTTATCCGCCAACAAATAATATTTTCATCGAAAAAAAACATACGAAAAGCGACCGCTTATATCGATAGCTGTAAATCTGCTTCAAATGAATTGACTCGCACATATCGGGTATTTGTTTTGGAAAATAACATTTTGTTTTGAAAATGTTGAGGCCATCGTGGCGCGTGAGACAGCCTCTGAATATAAACGTGATTAGTTATGAGTTTGATTTACACTTGGGGAAATTATTATATTTATGAAAATAAAGTACGGAGTGTCTTGACACTTGGTTCTCTGAATAACTCACTAAATGAGAACAGTATATTCAATATCAAAAGTTTAAGCTTTTCAGTATTAAGGAATATGCAAGGTATATTAATATGTAAGGAATATTATTGCATGGATATTTATGCTAGGAATTCATATGGACACCATACCACAATATTGTGAAGAAGCTGTTTCAGTTAACCATGCCTTGTGGGTTATAAATAAAAATAAAAACGAGTACATTTTTCAAATTCATTTCTACTTTAAGTAATATTGGCATTATGTGTGATTAAAGTATATGATGATATAAAGTGTCATTTACAATTATATAAATAACTAAATTCAGGATAATAAAAACAAACACGTTATCGAACATATGTAGTCGGCACGTGCCTGACCGCATACAATGAAAGTAAGTCGAATTTCGAACTGGAAAATGTTTATTATTTGAACATTTTATTTTCTTTGGCACAATAAGACAATGTGTTTGGGTACGGTTCTGCGAAATAAAAAAAAAAGTGAAAAAAAATCTGTGGAGTACGTAAAAATAATTCAATAAATTATAAAGTAAAAAAATAATTAAAATAAAATGTCTACAATTTTTAATTATGTTTGTATGTATATGAACTGACTTTTTATCTTTTCTCCTACTAGTTTTCAATACCCCATACTCGTACAGTATTAAAATACTTTAAATTCCTAGAGGTATTTATTAATTCTACATTTTTTTATAATAATACCTATGCAACCATTAAGTAAAACTGAGCAAAACTATTAAAAAGAAGGAATTTTCGATGTAAAATACGTAGGTACGAGAAACTATTACTGTATATACTAATTTGTACCCCTTTCCTACACTTAAAAAAGTTTAAATTGCGATACAGTTAGTCATTCTAAAGCTATTATAATATATGTAAGTAATATACATTTTTATTGATATAGTTATATAACTTACATAAATAACTTTATTATGTTTATCAGAATTGTATAACGAGTCAATAATCAAAAATGATAAATAATATGCTAAAATTATTCATTAAATGACAAAGCAAAAAAAGGATTCGAAAGAAATCCAAAATCCGTAGAAAGTATATTAAATGTTACATAACGTCCACCCCTCTCTAACATTTAAAATTATAATACTGAATGTTCTTGGTCGTAAAAATACGACTTGTTTAACTAAACTGAAGCTCAACAGAGGCTGACATTTCTGCAGATGAATATGAATTCAGCTCGCGTACCAGAATATTGCCTTAATAATAGCCCTCTCGGCTATTTTTATTCAGGCCTCGTGCGTTAGTTTTATTTTTAGACAAACCCATGCATATCGAGTCGTCGTGAGTTTACTCGATTCACTGTCATTCAGTTTTTTAACAATGTAAATTTATAGGTCCAGTTTTGAAAAGGTGCAGTGAATAAATATGATAAATGTCAGTAACATCAAGGTGTATAGACTAACTTGCATCTATTGCATATGCAAATCTTTGTTGGCTCAAGCTGCAGTCGCAAGAGAGATGTTTATTACACCAGTATTTTATTATATTATGGTGTATGGTCTTATCAGTAACTGAAACGACAATGTAGTGATAAACTGTTTATAATAAAGTATAAATAAAGGCTGAAATTACATTTTTGTCGCAGTATTTCGATGTCCATGCCGACCCTTACCCGTACAATGTCAATTGTAATTTATGTTGCCATGTGATGATGTTTGTGGTCTAATTTCTCACGGGCATTTGCTTCGATCGAGTTTTACAAATTGCGGTATTGGATGCCACAATTCTAAACTGAATATCACGAAGCGAATACGAGCGAAAACTAAAGAAAATAATTGTTTGTAGCATATACTCAGGTAAATTTTGTGTGAAAATAAAGAAAAATGTCTGTATTTATTTAATGGAAATAGCTTGACAACATAGGACAAACATTAAAATTTACTTGCATGGATTACTGAAACTTACGGCTTTCCAATTGTAATTCCACTTGTACACAGTTATATGAGGCATTATAACGTCAAGAGGTACTTATAACTTAAGTTCGCGTTAATATTAATAAAGTTAGAATGAATACCAAGATTATATACGGAATTTAATTTAAGTTTTTTAGACTCGACAAATGATTATTTATAAGATCTAAACTTAATAATAAGTCAGTCGTTTTGACTTGTCTTGACTATAGGTTTTTAAATTCGTTAATGAACCGTCTCACGCTTGCTTCATTGAAATAAAATATCAATTTTTAAACGTTTAAAATTTAAGACGCATATATGCGCAAATCAGACACCCTTTCCCGCAACGATTGTTATATCATTATGACTACAAAAATTGCCCGAGAATCCAAGAAATCTTTTGTATAATAAAGTTATAAGCATTAATAGCGTTGGTGCCATCATAAAATAGAAGATGAAATTTCGAAAAGATATCTTGAATCATTGAATACAGTATTTAAAATTTAAAAGACAACTTTTATAATGTTCAAGTTGGCTGTGAAGTGATTTATTCAAAGGGGCCGGCAAAAGAATTAATTACTTAACCGACTGTCGACTGAGGGTTGAAAGAAGTTACAACTCGGGTATTAAAAAGATCTTTCTCAGAATTATTATTATAACTTTATTTTGCAGTATTCTACGTGTCATTCTAACTCTGTTAGAATATTTAATAACAACAACAAAGTTATTTGTTGCATAACTTCATACAATGTTATTTTTACTATACTTTTACATGTGAATATATACGAGGTATGCCTATAAATAAACATTAAAGTACTATAATTTTCTTAAACGGTCTTATGTTTCGGAAAGCAATTTATAGATTTGCAATAAAAACTTAAATATAGTTTATTGTATAATGAGCTTTCATATATCTGTTATAATATAATGATTTACCTAAGTGAGTAATAAAAAACAAATACTAGCAATTGAAAGTAATATGAGAGACCGGATACCGGATATGAACAGTCCGGTATCCATATCGATGCAGTAATATATGAGCAAAACTAATGCTTTCTCTCTAGGTTGCGAAAGATCAGTTTAGCTCATAGAAATATAATTAGTTACAAAATAGCCGGTAAGAGTAAAAGAAAATAATGAGACAAATACACTGACAAATGGCAGACTGAACACTTATTATATTAAAAAACAAAATGACGTGAATGACGCTAAAGGAAAGTCAAGAGAAAAGCACTTAGATAAGCTCAATGACATATATATTTACTGGCTGTTGCCCGCGGCTTTGCTCACGTGGTCAATGGGAATTAAGAATAATTTACTCATATATTCATATACGACACATTTGGTACTAAGAGGAATCCAAGGTAACGTAGCTAGCAGACACAGTAGTAAAGCACGCACACGTGGCATACTGGAGCTTTAAGCTAATTTCAATAGAAGTGTGTCAGTGAACATCTGGTGGTTCTTGTCGGCGTATAAAATACAACTCTAAAATGAAGAGCGCGTATAAGTGTGATTTATCTTCCAAATGGGTGCAATAATTTTCTTTTGATCAGATACCATCCATATATAACTTAGAACTATTTGGGCATTTAATGTGAAGATTCAGCGTTATGTACACACGTGAACATGCTAAGAACTACGAAGAAGATGCATAGTTTATCGCTAAATCGTCTAAGCTTAATAGGAAATTAGCGTTTGAGTCGAAACGGAATATTTGCAGGAATTATAGAGATCCGTGGAATCATAATGTTTTCAATCTTTCATACTCCTGTTAAGATGGTCGTATTTAATATGTTCCGACCAAGTTGTGTGACGAAAAATATCCTTCCATTACATAATCAAGGAGCATCTAAATTTCGTGTATAGGGTACCTAATTTTACGAAGTACAAATGACAGCTCAATTGCATTTAGAAGTTCAACGGGATATGAAGTGTTCTGTTCTAAGTATATAGCTTTGTCTACTGATAAATATTCTGTTGCATGTCTCACACTCTTACTAAATATTTCTGCATTTATTTTGTTTCTAATAACATTTTAAGGTACTAGAACCTCCTTTTCACATAGAGATTGATCTCCATATAAGTTGTTTTGTGTGGGTAAACATGTGATCTGTCCTGAATTATCTGTACTAAATTATAAAAAAAATCCGTTAGTATCACAGCTCTCAGCATCAGTTTCCATTGTCCATCGTCAAACTTTAATAACGTTTTAACATAGTTTCTGGCGTTAATGTCATTGTATAGATGCATCCTCTGGAGATAACTTAATTTCATCTAAACACCCTTCTGAAGAACTGGCAACGTCTGGCGCCAACCACCAGGCAGTGAAACAACCACCCCTTTAATAATAACGATATTGTTGCTGAAATCCTGCAGCGCTCTATATAGTGCTTCCATAGTACTATTTTTACTGAAATTACAGATAAATAGGTGACTCTTCCTGGCCGAAATTTAGTAATTTTAATGAACAGTCCGACCAGCGCTTAGTAACGTCACGGCTATACGGGAGGATGCTACATCCTCAGCTACATTTTGTCTTTTTCTTATCTACGCCAGTAACAAATTAACATAAAAGTTATTCCAGTCTCTCTAAGGGCATCTAGAATGAAAAGTACACCATTTCCAGGTTCTATTTGTGACAATACATGATCAAAGACCGTAGAAGATTGTTTTTGTTCTAACAGTAATTGAAGTACAAATCCGACAACTTGCTGGTGCAAATCTGGTATATTTTTGTTTCTCGTAAAATCTTACGACTTCATTTATTTTCGTTACTTAGCTGTGCGATAATTATTTAAAATTCACTTAATCCACCACCATATTATGCCCACAATTTACATAACTATATATATTATTGACATATGTAAACGTATCTACAATTTATCGAGGGCTTCAGTAAAAATTTATAATTTTATGTGGTGTCCGCGTGTGTCTGTTGTAACCTACGTAAAATATCACCCACCAAGTACCCTTTATATTTGTCATATAATTAAGATTAGATAGCTCTCAATATGATATGAGGAATGCATAAATGTCTCAGTGTGCGTTGAGTGTTGGAACTCAACCCTACCCTACCATAGTGCGGAGAAATTAAAATAATTTAAATATAATGATTTCTACAATCCAAAACCAATCGTCATGACTATATTATGTTCATTCAATTAATATCTAATTTATTTGATGAAATAAGTGTTTGAAGTATTCGAAGTTAGGGGCATCGATTTTACAACGAAGTCTATTAAAAAGTTATATTAATCCATAGATCCTTCACGAAGTTCAAAAAGATTAACATATCGGTGTTACTTTCAGTGTGGAATATTCATATATGCGTCAATATGGATCTCCCTATTTCAATGAGAAGTTACAGTACTCTCCAGCCTCCAAATTATCTCCACTCTTAAAATCATAACAGGACATCGCTTTGTTGCAACATGCAAGAAGGAAATACAAACAAAGACACTTTTCCATTTATAATATTAATAATACGGTATGTGTGTACGAATCTACTTATATATAAAGAGGTTAATGACGTTGGATAGAGCAAAATATGTTTGTTTGAACTTAACGATTGACGCTTTATTCTTTCTACTTTATAATTTAATCGATAACGTGCAAAAACAAACTTCGGCTTAAATGGCAAGTACTTGGTGTACACCCATTTGAACTAAATCTTACCCGATATAATTTAATTTTAGTAACTGAATTGTAACTATAATGTTTTTTTTAAATATTCGGTAACATCATTGTTTACTTTGCGTGGATATCATAAATTTTACAACATCAACTTCGTTACAGTGAAACCGCAGCTTTACCCCATTATAAAGCTATTTTAAGATTTTAAAATTCAATATGGCACGGACAGTGTATTAAAAATGTTGTAAGTAGTATTTTTACTTTTATTTTGTCCATAAAATAACGAGTATTAGTGGACTAAGTTAGTTATTTTATAATCTTATTATGGAAAATATTTTAATAAACATTAGTATTCGAAACTGTGTAATATAATTTATATTGAAAATGCGTTCAAATTTTGTCACGTTTTCTAACAATGTTTTACAAAATATAGTTCTTATACTGTTTTAATCATATGATCAGATTTATATATACATAGATAAGTTTTAAACGCAAATAGAACAAAATCCGTTCGTTGGTACGTAAGCTTATTCGCATTGTCTTTATAATAAGGTAAATTTTAGAAAGAAGAAAGATGAAGAGAAAGAGAGATAGCAAACTAAACAATAAAAATATAAGACACATAAAGATGTAAACATGTTAGTTAATAAAATTAAGATAAATCCAATGAAAAAAAACAAAGTTCTAAATTTTCAAAGTATAAATTGGTAGAATTCTTAGTTTTTAAACCGAAAATGGCTCGAATAGATTTCGTCGTGTTAGGTTATCCGATTACTGCAAAAAATACTGTCCATTGACGATAATTTGCTCTGAAATCTACGAGGGTCACATAGAAAATGTATGTCTGGGAGTTTCAATACTTTCTTTTCCCTTTTGCTTAACCATTTTATCTCTTAGTTTGTCGACCTTCTCTTTGTTAGCAAACAAATCGCCATCTTTATTCGAAAAAAGCTCTGAGCCAAAGCTTTGATTCTTGGTATAACGTACATTACGTTGAAGCTTGTCGGCTAATAAATAGATATTAAGATTTTTTTAGCTGTAAATAATTAGCTGATTTCATGAATGTTTGTGATACTTATCTTATCGTAGCTCAGTCAAATTATACCTATGTATATTTATTTACACATGTACAGTATAATATTGTTTCTGCAAATCGGTAAACGGAAAAATATACAAAGAAAGCTTTTATATGATTACCAGTCTTTAGTATTTAATTATAGTTTGAAATTTACCTGGATCATGGTGTGCAGCTGGTGACGGCGCAGAGAATGCACTGGAGCAGCCCGCAGCTCGACGGGCAAGACCACCCAATTCTGGCACTACGGCAAAAACATGAGTTTATATTTGATATACAGAATGTATGTACAATATGTATGTATAATATGTATACCTATTATACTGTAGTGGTTTACGAAATAAATAAATATTTATTATAAATAAATATGTCACTTATATGAATTCATCCATAAAAAAAAAGTTTTTCAATGTAAATAACTAAATACGTTTTCACCTCGTTTAGGTTAGCTCTGACAGCCTGACAACTATTTTGCCCCAAGATCCTTCCTAACTTCATCTGCAGGCCAATAATGTTCAACCCAGGGATCCACCTATATTCGTGGGTGGCTTTGATCTCAACGAGCAGAGGACCTCGCCTCAATGTAGGGTGCAGGGAAACGACCACACGTACAGTACGTTCCACAGTGGGTTCAAATTTCACTAAGGGAAAGAGGAAAATAGGAACTCGACAAAACGCGTTGTCGGGTGCCTTCATCTAATTTTTTATGTCAATAAAGGAGCGTTAAATATAATATTTGTGTAGAGGTTATCTCTGCCTAGTCTGTAAAACGTGCAAGACGCGATGAAGAGATCGAAGTTTACATAAGAGCCATCGAGCGAGCATCGTGTTAAAGTTTAAGGTATTAAAGGTTATTTAGGTATTAGAAAGATGTTGACTCGCAATCAGTGTAAGTCGAAAAACGGACTAACATATAAAACTCCAAAATGCTTAAAGATAAGGAAGCTAAACCTCATTTTATTTTTAATATTTAATATGTTATCATCTTATAAAAGTATTTTCATACAAAAATTGAGATAAAGAGAACTTAATTATTAAATTAAGATAAAGAGACAAAACGTAAAAACTATATTTTACTTTTAAATAGCAACTCTAAGGCTTTGAAGACTGACTGTTTTAAAACCTGTGAGTATAATGGAAAGTATATACTTATTCCTCTTTCAATCATTTTAATTTGTCCATATATGATACTATATTAATTGAACTTCTAGAGTCGTTTGTGTGGCCTCAAAATGGTATTATAAAAATGTGAGAGTTTTTTTGCACTGCTTTTAGTTGCATTTTACAATCTAATTTGAAGAGTTTAATAAAATTGTTGTGACGCAGAATAGACTTTGTTGTAGTTTGTTAATGGAGTGCTTGTTATACGAGGGTAAGTTTTTGAAACAAAGAGTATCTGCGTTTGATAGCTAGTAAGTGTCATAGCAATTAAAGTCAAACTTTTAAAGTATAAAACTTTACTTGACCCTAATTGAGTTAATGAATACCGCAAGTTATACTAAAAATATCGCTGCCTGTCAGTATATAGTTGTGTGTATGTCCTGAGCTAAAGAAAATTTTCACAAATTTTGAGCCAAGTCTATTCGATAAAAATAAAACATAAATTAATATTAAATAGAAATCGTTTTTTTTTAATTAACTTAAATCATAAGCTTTTAAGTTTGTTTGTTAAAAATTTTTTAAAATATAACTTTTAAATAATATAAAATCCTTATTTTCCGAAATTGGAACAACAGCACACAAGTTACAGGAAGTCAAAGTACCTGTATACACACGACAAAATAAAAACTAACGTTAATTTGTTGAGCTAATTGAACAAGTATTTTTATTTATTTGCTCATATTTATGTACTTTAATTCAATTCAATTAATTTATGTACTTTAATTCAACCAGAACGCAAACATATTACACAATTTCAAACCAATATTTAATAGCTGATGTAACCAAAATTCGTCAGTAAATGTAATTTCGAGCGCACATGATAAATAGCTGAACGATTCCAATATAAACACAGAGGTGATACATGTAAAGCTAGTAGAATCGTAACAAATGTGGAATATACATATTTCCGAATTGTCACACATTTATCCCTAAGGCAGACAACGAAAACGAGTGGGAAAGGAGACGAGACGCTTAGCGTTCGGCTTTCATGATTAACTCAACAACTTCTGTCTTCGCCGCGTTTTCATTTTCCTGATATTTCATTGCTTTGTGTCTGTTAAAGTTGAAAATGTCGGAATAGTTTCTCTTGAGATAACAAATAGGCCATGTTGCTTAGATTTTAAGGGTAGCGGGTGGTAGCACACATCGCGTGATTTAATCAACTCTCGGGCTTTGAGCGCGTTTACGAGTATATTACCAACTATGAGAACTGCAGCTGTTATGAGTTAGCTTTTCGTCCACTAGTAAAATAAATGTTTGAAAAATGATACCAATTTAAACTTAATACTTTATATATGACATGATATCGCGACGTAATTACACAAAGGTATGTGTTATTTTGTTTTTTATATAGTTTTCTAGGGTTTTCTCACGAAGTTATAATACAATATTTTTGATAGTGAAGTAGTATACATAAATATTAATATTATAAGATTTCGACACATGGATGAAAATACATTATATATTGAACTTAATACTTTTAAAACGTTCTTCTGAAAAATATGTAAAACTTAATTTCGTCATTGCCTATTGCATTAAGACTTAATTTACTGTGTTAAAGTCACGAAGAGTTAATATTTAATGTAGTAGATTTAATGTATTTATATTTTTTTATATATTTATTTACAGTTATATATATATTTTCTTTTATACGTCATATATATCAAATATTTTATACAAAGCTTGCGTAATATTTAAATAACTACTTAGTAGAGATTACTAGAATTCACATTCTTTGTACAAAAAACCATTATATTTTTGTTGAAACAACAACAGACGGGATACCCAGATTAAGTCACATTTTAAATCCAATACATTAGCCGGGGCGGGCTGAACGTTAAACTTATTTAGCACATAAGCAAAGCATTTAGAAAAAAAGGTTGCAAATTGTATTATTATATTAATACATATTATATTGTAATAATTACTGATATAATATATATTACGTCATAATAATCAGCTGAAATGTTTATTAATAAGATATTTTTCGAGACTATTGTATATAAAAATTATTAACTTTATGATTTACTTTTATTTTAGTATCATTGTTTTGGAAATTACAAACATTTTCGATGAAAATATTTGTAAAATTGGTAGAAATATTATTAAATAGCAATTCACCAATAGAGAATTTGAGAAAAATTTTAATGCCTTCCACCAAAATTATTGCATTAAAAAAAAAAAAGAAATAGAAGTCCCGCTGAGTTTCTTGCGCCGGTTCTGAGGCATTTACTTTAGTGAACCGGTGGTAAATTGTTTGACGTTCAAAAAATGGAGCATATAACTTCTTATTTTGAATAAAAATATTTGACTTTGGACTTTGACTTGCTAGAAATCTAAACTATAAATAATCTGTCATTGCCATAGGTAGCATTTTAGTAGCTTCGAAGCTTTGGTATAAATCAATTATAAATGAATTTACTAACAAAACAGAGGCCATAATGTTGCAATGAGACAGCATCTGACTGTAAACATGATATAATACATTCATATTATGATCGGAAAGCGGTGGGACCTGACAGATTTCGATCCAAGCGTGGAAATAATTGGGCTCTCTTGGGGCACTCATGCTTACTGACCATTTTAACTAAATCTTGAACACTGGAACGATGCCACGCCAGTGGCGATACAGCTATTTATAAAGGTAGGGGCAGTGTGAAGGTCTTTGAGCGCATGATCAAACCCAGGCTGCGCCAAGAGTGTAGTGCAGTGTCTCTGAATGTCAATATGGATTTCAGCCACGATCAGAAACCATACATGTCATTTTTACCCTCAGAACTCTGAATGAGGTATACAGGGAAAATAGGAGGGCTCTGCATGTGACATTCCCAGACCTGCAGAACGCCTATGGCTACGTGCCTCGTCAATGCATCTGGTGTGCATTGCGATCCAAAGGAATCCCAGAGGCCTATATTGACATTATCAAAGATATGTACCGCTTCAATGGTTAAACACGACATTGCTGTGGCGACACGAAACTCTTCCTGAATTCGGTAGAGGTTCACCAAGGCTCAGATCTTAGCTCGTTCTTGTTTAGTGTAGTGCTAGATATTGTCTCGGCTTATATCCAGAACCATAGCTCATGATGTATGCCAAAGACAAAGCGCTCATAGACGGGAGCCGGTTGACGCTGGAGCAGAGAGTGAACCTGTGGAACGGTACGCTTGTAAACGGCAGTCTTAAACTTCACGTGACGAAGACCGAGTGCATGGCTTGCGGGAGCCCGGACTCTGGAACTATCCATATAGATCAAAGATCGTGCAAAGTGGAGGAGATTAAGTAGGAAGACAGACCCTGGCTAGCCCGGGATTAATGCCAGGTAGAAGAATATTACTCCCTTACATAAATCAGTTGAGCCGGTTACTATACATATTTACTTAATATACATAGCTTAGAAACTAAAATGGCTCTATTAATTCTCAAGTATTCCTGCTTTTCTATATTTTTACGTATTGTTTTTATTTATTTTCATGATTATAACATACATTTTCTCTCCTCTCTTTTCATGTCAAAAACCGTTCTACAAAATATATTTAAGTTTTCATAACTTCCAGTTATGAAAACGTATAACTCCTATAATTTCGTAGGAATAATAAATTCTCAAATCATAAGTTGCTTAAAATAATGTTAAGTCTAGCTCGTTTGTGCAAATTTATTCATATACTCGATAAATGGCTTTCCAGCAGTCGTCCCTTACACTGGTATTTTAAATGTGGTAATATACGTGAGAGGAAAATCGTTTTCAGTCTTTAGCTTTCTACTGTTGTACTAAATCTTTTCACATGTTTCTTAGTCAGTTTATGTGATCACTTTAATGTATGCTCTTTATGCTTTTAAATTTACGATTGACTTTCTATACTATACTATTATATAATTAATACATAGCTATTTTGTTAACATTTTTTTAAAGTGTTATTCGCACACTAAGGAAATTGAAAAATACATATTTAGAAAACGTATAAAAATTTAAACGCAGCGGGATTTGAACCCGCGCCTCTGAACCCGCGCCTTTGAACGGTTTTCAAGAGGCGCGGGTTCAAATCCCGCTGCGTTCAAATTTTTATACGTTTTCTAAATATGTCTAATATATAGCTGCTAAATGATATATATTTGACTATAAAGCAATAAATTGTACAAATATTAAGTTAACATTTATCGATAATATTTGTAATTCTAACTTAGTTTTATTTGCATTCTGAAGACTAACATGGCTGTAGACAGTATATAAATATTATATCACATTCATCATCCAAAATTGTTAAATTTTGTATTTCTTTTTTTACGCATTTCTAGTGACACATCACTTTGTTCTCCATATTTGATCGTAGCATACATTTTATGTTCGTTACCTAATAAATTATGTATATTGTTTTTATTAAAGCTGATTTTGTGTTTAAATTGAAATTGACTGTATTTAATAAATACATATTGGGTATCTTGGCAGCGTGCCACCACCGGACTTGCGCCAGTACAAAATATCGCCGTAATCGTATAGCTAATAGGAATGACGATAGTAAATTAAAATCGTTATAAAAACGTTTCTTTAAGAGCAAATTAACTAAATATATAAAATGTATTTCCTATATATTCATACATAAACATATATAGAACGACATAATGACCACCTATTATGTATGTATCAATATCTATTTATTTTTCAGCTTAGCAGCATAGCACAGTAGTCAGAGACTATTGTCAAGGCGTACTACATTGACAGTGTAAAAATTTAAATGTGTATTTTTATGAACTAGTAAAGTATAAATATATAAAAAAAATACAAAGATATATATATGTTAGTCAGTATATTGTATTTAAAAAAAAGACAAAGCTTTTTAACATTTAGACTAAAGAAATGAGCACACGACATTTTAAAAATACTATCGTTCTGTAATTTCCTTTGATTCTTAGATAAATATCTCTATAGCGTTTATATCTAACATAAATTTTGTCATTGGGATTAATTTTAGGCACCAAATAACTTTCGAAAATGTGGCAGCCAGACATTTATTGAAATTTGAAATAAATACGCATTAACATGTAGACAAGTAATGTAACAAAGCCAGTTTGTCGTTAATGGAACAATTACAAATTCTGTAACTGTTCACTAGTGAGTAATTTAGATGATTTTGAATACTTCAAGAGATTAGGAAATTATACATCTTCAACATTCCTGACTTTACGTTTACGTTTTTAGGTCAAATCAGTTGTAAAATATTTTCAGACTAGGTTAATATAGACATCTTTTAATAAATTAGTTCAGGGTTGATGGAACGTCTGGTCGTGTATACAGTATTCAATAAAACGTTACTTATAAAGCATTACGTAATAACTAAAGCAGAGGTGTTAGTTGGTATATTAGATATGAGAGAATAATGTAAATATATATTATGATATTCAAAGGAAATTCTATTGAGGGTAAGACACTGCATCGATATCTGCACGCTTGGCATCAAGCCAAGGCTTATATGAGTTTACCGCTAGGGTACAATTTTTACTCATGTTATAATTAATCAACATTCAGCTACTTTCTAATGAATTATCATTATATTAATACGTTAAATTACTATGAGAAATAGGAGTATAATTTTTGGTATATTAAAGTTTATAGGGACAAGAAGTACAGAAATCATTTTTTACAATAATGTGTAACATACAATTTGATATAAATAAGTAACACACAGGTTGCTTATGTCTACTAGTAACAATTTTTTGTATTCTTTTTATATAATTCTTATTTCATTTACCTGGATGCGGATGGTTATGTGCTTGCTCTGGAGGAGGCTGCATTGATGATAATGCAGTTAACGGTGTATACCGAGATCCCTCTTCTTGAGAACAGCCCTCCTAAAATAATAACTTGAATAAATAGATATCTTTGTCCTCTAACCAAGAATTCATAACTAAATATAAAGTTTGCTTAAGTTTGTTTTAGATCTACAGAATTGCGTAACTATATTTCGTCTATTCTGAACTATTATAAACTTTCCTGTAATTTTTACTATAATTTTCTTATTTCTTGCAATTTTCTACAATAATACAACAATTATTATTTTCACGCTTAAATTGTTTATCACATAGTTTGAAATATAAACCTTATAAGCATTAAATAAAGTTCAAATTCCATTCAAAGTTCGCATAGCTGTTGAGTTACACCAGATAAATACAACTTACTTAATTACCGGGTATTAATGCGATTCGAAACCTTTACAGTTATAATTATTGTGTTAAGCTGTAAAAATAATACATTGATAAAGATTGAGAATATAAAATGATTGCGACGAAAATGTAATTTTTTTCATGTATAGTTTTAATGCAATTTGTCATGAAACTTTTGTTATTTAAAAAAAAAATCTTTCATCATATTCAGATGCTAGCTAATCAAGATAAATATGTTTTTTATATATTATTTTAATACGGATACGAAATTGTTCCTGTGTTATATCATATACCTCAACTCTCAATATATTTATATAATAATAAATAAACACTATATTACTGTATACAAATAGTAAGTAAATCTTACCGTTTCACAATTTGCTGTTGCCGTAGTTTGTGTATGGCTTGTGGATGAGATGCGATATTGCATTCCTGAAACGGTACAAAAACCTTCATGATGATGCGTCGCATATACCCCCGTTATAGTTACATCTGTATCTTGGTTAACAATAACTTCAACTTTTTGCTTCCTATCATTCAATGCAGCTTCGTCGTTTTCCTTTTTTGTATCCTCACTTTTTAATTCCGACTTTACGCCGGAACTCGTTACGTTTTTTGGCTTTTGCGAAAAAGATTCATCACTGCAGGAATCTGAAGTTGTGTCATCCTTGCTTGACTTGGGAGATCGTTTTTCATAGCTTGCTGCCAAAATAGCAGTAGCATTCAAACTAGCCATACGTTTTTGAACGACCATATCTTTTAAATCCATAACGACTTCGTTTCTAATACGTTTTTTCTTTACTGGAACTCCACATGTTTTCTTCATTTTAGGGGGTGGCTTATCCGAATCAGATTTAGCAGTGCATGTGGTCTTCTGTGCTGCTTTCTTTTTATCGATAGTAGAAATTTTAGGACGTGACTCTAGTTCGCTATCCTCACTAGATGAAGTCGACGACTTAGGGTCCCAATACTTGCCGGCACTTCTTATTCCTGGAACACCTCGCAGGGTCCTTTGAGGTGGATTTTCATCAGAGCTTTCTGAACTATCTTTATCTTTTTCGGCTTTATTTTCGTATTCAGATTCTGAAGTGCTACTACTATCTTGTTTTTCAGATTCTTTTGATTTATAATCTTTCTTTCTGGGTGCCGAAGCTTTAGATGTACTGGGTAGAATTTGCCTATCAACTGTTTTCATAAGACCTAATTCCATATGAGTTCTACTTTCATTTTCGTATAGACAATGAACTTTTGCTAAAGCGTTTAGGGATGCCATCCTGTGCTTTTTAGGACCATTCCACATTGAAAGTAATTTAAGACGTCTTTTACTTGGCTTTTCATTACCTAATAATGCTGATGTGTCTTTTAAATCAATTAAAGAATCCTTTGAAAGTTCTTTTAATTCTTTTGAAGTCGATTTTTTTGCTCCATCTGTAATTTTCTTATATTTTTTATTTTTAACCTTTTTACATTTAGGAGAATCTGATTCAGAAGACTCTTTACTGTCATTGTCATCATTTGATTCACAGACGCTTTCTTCTGAAGAAGTATAGTTTATTTTTGCATTAAGAGAAAACGTTGATGTATTAATTTCTTCGTCAGATAAGCAACCTCTTTTAAATTGCTTCTTTTTATTTCCATTTTTCTTGGCGTTACCAGACTTAGTAGCAGGTTTTGCTTCAGTTTTCGGATTGGATTCTTGATCCAGAAACTTTATAGGGCTAAAAGGCTTTCCGGTGATACTAGATTTTCTGGCAACCATTTTATATGACTTACTTACAATAGGTGGCTTATCTTCAACTTCGTTATCTTCTGTAAACGCCCCAAACTCCAGTGCAGAAGAAACATAGTTTGTACTATGTTGACTGGTATTTAAATCTTCTGAACGTTTATTCGCCTTAAGTTGTTTTACAACTTCTTCAATGGGTCGATGCGGGGAGTATTTTTTGCGTTCGGCATCTGCTTTTTTATCAATTACTGTTCCTTTGACTCTAGCAATTGGTCGTACCCGGCCGACATTTTTATTTACTGGAGTTCTAAAATCTGAAAGAATGCTCTTGGGAGAATCTACTTTCTCTGTAAACGTATAAACGTCAATTTCTGAACCTTGTGATACAAGATTATTAGAAGAATTTTTATCTTTATTATTGTCATCAGGTTTCATAGATAAAAACCGTTCCGAGACGCTTAAGTTTCCCTTAGAATTTTTACAGCATTTAACATCGATATCAACGGTTCTTGGTGATCTACTCGATGTAAAAAATTTAGGAGGCCGTTCAGTTTCAGTTTTAGGTGTTTCTGCTGGAGCGTTTACATCTGAACAATTTTGTGGAATAGTTTTGTTTTGTTGTTTCAATGACTCCGTCTTTTCACGACTTTCGACTTTGAGACCAATAGTTTCATTTTGTGATTCATTATTTTTACCATCTTTTAAATCTGTTGTATTGACTCCATGTTGACTTTGTACATTATTTTTATTTTTATCTTCTCCTTCTAAATTGGTTCTATCCTTCTTGACTTGTTCAGTTTCTTTATGAGTATTAGAAATAGTTCTTTTTTGATTTCCTTTTTTAATATTAGATTTTACAGTTGTTTTAGGCTGTCTGGCTGATACTTTTTTTACTGCATCTAAATTTATTTTGTACTTTACGTCTTCATTGTCGTCTTTATTTGACTTTTGGTTTGATTTGCCTTTTTTCGTTACTTTTATTGTTTTTTTCGCAATTACTTTCTTTGTTAATACTTTAGCCTTTTCTTTGGTCTCTTTACGGTCTTTTTTAGAACTTTTTGCTGGGGACTCCTCTTTAGATGTATTCGGTTTAGGAGATTCAATTTTAGATGCGTCTGATGACGAAGATTCGTTTTTATCTTTAACTGGGTAATCTTCGTTTTTATTTGAAGCAGCATCATCGCCAGCTTTTTTCTTAGACCCCTTAACTACAGATTTTTGAGGTGGCTTGGCTTTTTTAGATGCAGTCGCTTTTTTCTTTAATTCTTTAGCAGCTGAACTTGCTTTAAATGATGTTTTTCCTAAAGCTCCCTTCTTCGGTAAAGGTTTTGTAGCTTGTGACCGCATTGTCCGCTGTGGTCATATGAAGTTTGTCATCGAATGACCGGTGAAGATGTTCACATTCTGAAACAAAAAAGAAGATTATTAATAATAGGTTTACATTTGATCATTAGAATATACTGTTTATTATGATAATACAGGAAAAATAAAGAAATGTGGAAGAAAAGGAAAAGCCTTGAAGGAAGCCATCATTTGTAAAAGCTCCCTAGGATTCCATGAATTTACCGTCTGTGCGCCGGACCCATGGCGTTGCAGAAACCAGAGCAGACTTTTTGCCCAAGTATAGGTTAAGGGGCCCCTTTAAAATCTAAACTTTGATCTGAGTTTTAACAAAACTCTCCTATAGTTAGCCTCGTTTAGCCGTTCTTAGCATACAGCGTGTACTTTATATTTATCAAACTCGTCTTGCCGCTTAAAAGATTTTATATTTAAAACTTCACTTTACGTTGAACTTTGTAATCGATCCTAACCTAACTGTATTTGATTGTGCTCCTATCATATTCTTTTTTATACTAAAGACAAGAAAAACAAAGCAAATCGTAAATTGTTAATGAAATTATAATTTTCGCTCCAGCTCTGGAGCACTTATGTCTTTTGGAAGTAATGTGATAATATCATCATGTGATAACATACTTAAAAGGTTTAAAAGAAACTATTGATATGAAATATACTTATTTATTTTAGGACATATTATGTACTTATTTATTTTAGGTCGTAATAAGAATTCGGTTTGATGCAAATATACAACAACCAAGAATTCATATTATGTTTAATAATGTATAAGAAAGTTTTATGGCAATAAAAAGCTTAAGTTTACTTTAAGTTAGTAAAGTTTTATTAGATGGCAGAGCTGGCAGAGAAAACCTAGCGTCAGAATACTCCAATTTGCAGCCGAATCCGAGTACTGTATGTTGAGTCAAAATATTATTGTAATAAATTTGTGTTCAGTGTAGGTATGCTAAAAAATAAACTATTACTTGTCGTCTATATCATAATGAGTAATATAATAATCTGCTATATAAACGATATAAATCACTTCATAGTTATTTACGCCAAAATAATTTAAGATTTAGTTTTCAAGATTTACTAGTAAATTTTTGACATTAAAATACTAGTAAAATAAAAAATGGTGTGGTTATTACATTTTTTCATGATATAACATGAAGATTTTATTTTATTATATATTCTTTCTTTTATTTTATATGTCATTATTTATTTTCATTATTAGATTTTTTTAATTATATATTCTTAAGAGCTAATTGAGTAGATCTTTTTTAACGCGCTTTTATTCACTTTACTTGTATTTATCTATCTATCTATCAACGTAAAAAAATACAATGGTATCATATCTTATAGTTCGGTTTTCTTGTAAATTAGGATACTCGTGCGGAGTCAAAGGAAATGCAATATTTTAATAGCAAGAACCTGATATTCTTGCCAAGCCGACCAAGATAACGAGAAAATAATTCAAAACGTTTTATTTTAGTTTCTTTTTCATTAATTTGTTATTCGCTTAAATTTATACGACTTATGAAAATTATTTAAAAAAAACGTATAAAAATGATGACGTAGCGGCTCTCGGAACTCGTGACGTGGAAACCGTTAAAATTTTATTTAACAAAAATATTTTTGATATTCTGAGTGTTTTTCTAAGTATACTATAGTTCTAACGTTAAGTTATGATTCTTAATATATTGAAATTTCACCTTGACGAAAATAAATATGAAAATGAACAAAAATGTACAAGTAATATTAAATTAATAATCGTGGTCGTATTTCAGCATGAATGCTTGTACGTGTATAAAATTTTCAGTATAAGCCGAGATAGACTTTGGCATTCAACAATTTTAAGCCTAAAATAGAGCTGAGCTCCTTAACTTTGAGAAAAGGCCTCTTGTGGGTAAGCTTTAGGTATCGATCTTATATCAAAGACTTTATAGGTTCCCTTTTACATAAGTCTATATGCAGATTCTTTTCACTATCGTTGTAAATGTAATTTTAATATACGTATATATGTTTAGTGTACACAAATTTTAGCTTTGTGTACCGTAGTGTTTATAGTATTTATTCTTTTTTACTACTTGTGACAGCCGGGAGAATTCGGAAGAACTTGTAAGTAGTACGTTTGTAAAAAACAAGATCGACATCGTATAAATAAAGTAAGCGAATCAGAACAATGCAAGTGTCTAATAAAAGCAAAAGCTCTAGAGTCACTTTGGAGCGATTGCAACGTATGCTGGAATTTATGAGGAGGAAAAATCTTACTAAACGGAGCTGAACTAGCTACCTTATAGAGAGAACCTCTTTGTAACGTTCTACCGCAGTCAATCTTAAATACTTAGTACCATCGTTTTTCGTCAAATTGTGAACTATTTTATGATATTAAAGATTACTAAAACAATTTGTTACCTTATAAGTCCAGGATTTTCAGATTATTGACTATTGGCCAATAATAAAAAAATACCTAAACGTTTATAACTGTGTACTCTACATTATTATTATAAAGTAAATAAGCTCTTGTAAAGCACATACAATTCATGTTTTGTTCCGTTAATCAAATAACACTTCCAATGATTTTGTATATTATCCACGAATAAGACTTTATACAAATTCGAAATATATTTAGCAAATAAATTATAAAATGATTATCATAATTTATTACTATGGTCGAAGTTATCGTGTCAAAGTTATTATTGTAATTTAAGTTCGCCCATTTTATTATTTGCACGATAAAAATTGGTTTATTTATTACAAGTCTCAACTTACCACAAATTATCTTATAATGCTTATTATATCTGAGTTTCAAAACTTATATTTCAATACTACTTTTACAATTTTTTTGTTTGTCTTATTTTTGTTATTACAAAGAAGAGTATTAAGAAGCTTTTATAAAAACACAATTATTCATTGAATGTTATTTCAGTCTTACAGTCTTACATGAAACATTAAAGCTGGAAGTATTATATGGGGAAATTAGCTCATTATTTTCCTATTATTACATAATCTGGTTCATCTACTCCCCTTTTCATAGAACTTATTATGAGCAAGTAAAGCTGCACGTAAATTAACTTGTATGTGCATTTACCAAGTAGTAACATGGTTTATCTAAAATTCAGTTAGATCCCGGCAGTGCACAATAGAATGTAAAATTGAAGTTCTGGATCCCGCAGAGAACATTAAAACGTCACTGTCAGCTGTCATCGCGACGTCGAATGACAACAGTTAATAGATAAGCTGAGGAAGGTTAGTTGAAATCGGAAAATACTTTTTATTTTGTGTGCGACAATGTGTCTTTTTATGTTTATTTATATAAGCAAAGTAAATTATTAAATAAGGGTTAGATAACTGTCAAAAATACAATAATAATCTACAATTGGTGTAAATATAAATTGCTGAATTTATAAAACTAGATGAACCGGCGAACTTCGTAACGCCGCCAATAAAAAAATAACAGAAAACCAAAAAAAAAAATACGCAAGGACGACTATAAAATACATCTTCTTTATGTTTATGTATTTTATAAAATACATAAACATAAAAAAGATATATTTAGAAAACGTATAAAAACGCAGCGGGATTTGAACCCGCTCTCCCCTCATGAAAACTGTTCAACCGTTGAACGCATGGCTTAGCGGTCAGAGCGCTTACAAATATAATTTGATTTATATTTAACGTTTTTGTACTTTCATTCAATAAAGCTACAATTAGTATTACAGTTATTATATGAATATTTTTCCTTATAAGGCTACAATAGAATCTAATAATGTTATTTCTACGCAAATATACGTTTAATTCTTAATATTTTGCTTAGTACAAGAATATTGAATGCAAGACTTATAATGTCTAATGCAGCACTAATTGACACCACACGTACTCTAATAGCATCATAAAGCCAACCACCCACGTAGATCTACTAGTTATAACGCAACATTATGACTAACTTATGAACAATGAGATAGCTGATGTGTAATTGTATATGAAGTTGTACACTAAGTGTCTATTTCCTTATAAATATAAATTTTAAAAGACAAATTTACGCTTTAATGGATTATTACTAGTTATCTTTATATTAATAATATATAAAGTTAAAAGTGGGATGTCTTTTATAACGATAATTATGCGAAAGAAAAAATATAGAATGTAGCATACTTAATGTGTATATTTATTATGTGTAGATTAGAAATACACACAAACATAAATTTAGAATGATATATATTACGCTCTACCATGATTGTGACTTAGCTTTATATATATATAAAGAAAATACATTTTGCGAAAGTAAAGCATCTACGAGACTACTAGTAGTTGTATAACTAAACTTGTCCTATATTTTTTAATTTGTTACACTAAACGTGTATAACAGTGTTGCTATACATTTGAAGCGAATTTTATATTGTTTTGTGTACAACAATATACATATTTTCATGGTGATTTAGTTGGAATTTCTATCTTTTTGAGCCGTTATTTTTGTTCTCATTTTCACAAACTCATACATACAATCATAACTTACTTTCGCAAAATACCGTTACATATGAGCTTTTCACAGTTCACTGTCAATAATAAGCTCTAGGTCTGTTCTATTAAAATTACTAAGTAAAATTAACTTATTAATAGAGGCTAATAATTAATAATATTTCAATCATCTTATAAGTAATTGCCACTTTTATACAATAAGAAATGTAATTATAATGTTATATAAATTATTCACAGCTAATCGGCTTCCCTAATATAACGGAGATGGATGTGATACAGCCTCAAGCTATTTGTCAATTAAATTGTATAACAAGGGTTAATATACATTCTTAATAAGGATTCATTAAAGACATACATATGTATTTATTACTATTTAATACTGCTTATTAAATATGAACTATTGCATATTATAGTCTATTTAAAATATGTTAAAATCCAATCATAGACAAATACGTTTGTTTACACAAAAATAAAGTATTTCATGAAAAAAAATGAGACGGAAAGTGGAGAGTGGAGTGGAGTGGAGTGGAGTGATAGTGGTAGAATGTGATAAAAAGCGTGCAGCGTGAAACTTATTTAAAAAAAATGTCAAAGATACTAAGCGAAAGGTTAATTCTATAGTAAAGTTATTATTTGATATCGAGATATTAATATTTATATAGTAATTTCTATTAATAAATGATAAATGGCATATTTTAAGTCATTAATTTTACGTATTGGTAATACGTATACAAACTAAGCGTTGTTATGTTAAAAAAATATAATGTGCGTATAAAAAGTCGAAAGACATTGCAACATTGACGAATACATATAATATAATAATTATAAAAATATTCTATATATTCGTAAATCTAGCAATATATCTGGACTTTTTGTGAAAAGTCTGAGAATGCCTTCCTATCCGTCAATACTACATAGTTCCTAGGGTTCACTTGATCTTCGACCACGGATGTTAAAACGTAGCACCAATCTCGCAATTAATTCATGCTTCATCAGTATTCTTAGATTGATGAATATATAAAAAAACTGACGTTTATAAACACGTATAACCTTCTTTTATATTTTGAAGGAATAAACAGAACATTCGCGTCCTCATTATTTCTTAAGTCTATAAACATTTCTGGCAGTCTTTTACCTTCAATAAAAGCCAATTCAATTGAAAGCGTCGCTATCGTCCTTAACATCGGCTTCGATCATTATTTATTAATGTTTGTGTGAAATAAAATTATTATACATTTCAGTTTCTCCAATAATTGTACCGATGTGTGCGGTCGCGTCACTGCTGTAAGGGTAATTGTCCATCGCATATGGAACACCAATAGCTTATATGGTATAAAAAGCTATTTATTATTTTGAAATAAAAAGTGATTTTGATATATGTTTTTATGACTTGTTCCGTATTTTTATATATAATTGTAACTCATTAACGGTATACTAAAATCATATTAAATAAAAACGAGTACACAGATGATATTTAGTATCGTATTAAATCATAACATAATATACAAAAAAAAATTAAGTTTATAAGTGGATAGGATTTTTAATTTCTTTCTTATTACACGGGTGTTACTGTAGGATCCAATATTTTTTTATAGACATAAAGAAGATTCAATCAACAAAGTTAATGTACTCGTATACAAATATATTATTAGTAGTTTTGACTTTAGTAGTGATGACTTTATGATAATAACTTACACTAACGGCATGGTTATTCGTTGCGATATTGTGCTTCATACATTCAGTGGACGTTTATCGCAACCGGTTGCATGAGCCGGTGGTTACTTAATTGCGTCGAATTCATTTGCCCGCAATTGCTTTGTTTCCCAATATTGAATTGCGAAAAATAGGCAGTGTTTTTTAGATTCTTTTCATTGACGATATATAATTTGATATTTACTACTTCGCTTCAAAGCAAAATTAATTGTTATGTTAATATATGGTAATAAATAAAACGAGCTTTTTGTTATGTAACTTTCAATGCAGAGAAATACAGGTAGTTTAATCTACTTATTGTTGTCATTTTGTACTTTTATACATTATCTCATATGTAATAACCCAATAATTACATTTTATATAGAAAGCTCATACATATATTTTAAAAAGCAATGTTGAACTTTAGCCACGAGACAAGCATATTAATGAATTGAAAAAGAAAAAACGCTTACACGAAACAGGTTTAATATGGGTCTGTTGTTCGGTGAAGAAATTGCCAAATTACTTAAGATTATTGTGGGTGATCTTTCATTATGCTTTAATCAAACGCAGCGGGTAGCCGCGATTTATGAGGGCTGAATAAAGAAATCAACTGTCAGAATTACAAGTCGCAGGCGCAAGTAATGCCGTCATTCATTCTCACTTTGATCGTCGTCTCTTCACAATTTGTCTCCCTTTATGCGAGGGTGAGTCGGTGTGCGACACTCTACTTAACCATGTTTCCTGCAATTATGGTCTTTGTGCGTGAATTATTAGAGATGAATACTGCATAAAGGGATACTTGAATGATTGGACGGAGGGCGATTTCAATGCACACTGCATTACGTTTAAAATGACTTTGTGAACTCTTTAGTGTGATGGTGTAATATTAAATTTTCCCTTTGTAATGTCCGCTTTATCAGATTTTAGTTTTAGACAGTTGTAGGTACGTCTATATTAATAATACTGAAAGGTATTTGCGTTAACTACTAGTGCCATTCGCCCATGAACGTTTTAGGAAGAGCGTATTTACATTTACGGGCATAAGAAAGATGAATATATAAATTTTATTTGAGTTCTTCTCTTCTATCTACAAGTCGAGTATACAAATAAAGAATATATAGAATTTATTATCATTACTCAATTTTTTATATAATACTCTGTATTATTAATACTTTTTCAAAAAGATATATGAAATAGAAAATTTATTTTGACGTTTAAAAGAGCAAATTAAATCTCAAGAAGATAAATTAGATGTGTAATACAATGAATTTCAAGTTCAAAACACATACATACAAAATCATTCGAAATCAATGCAAAATTTCAATTGGGAATAGATGTAAGTACTAGTTACTTGTAAGTAAGTAGTTTTAGTATATTAAATAATTTTTATGGTTGTTCTGTCGTCATTGTAATGGGCATAAAATATAATTTATATGAATAAACAAAATAAATTTTATTGCACTTGGTATGTTGCCAAACAAATTGTACAAAACTCTTTTAAGAAAATTCTTTTCAGCTTCGCGCTTTTTCACGCATAGCTAGCTAGCACAGATAATCCAGTGTCAAGACACTCTGCTCTTCACTTTCCGCCCGAATTCGAAACATTGCTTGTTGATTGGTGCTCAACGCCGTGTTTTGTTTCTCTTACCAGAGCGGGCAAATAAAAATATTTTATATGAAATCACTCCCACAATTATCACGTTTACAGTCACACGTATGTCCCCCTGCGTCACAGTGGCCTCTTTAAGGAAGATACATTAAATATAAATATCAATGTAGAATATTATTTATATATTTTAATAGTTTCTTGTCCGTCTACAGTATTTTGCAAATATATGTACAAATAAGCGTATATAATATACGTGAGCAACCTACCGTTGTGACTGTAAAAACTGACAATGGCTTGTATTAAAAAACGTCGGCTCACTCTAGTGCATAAAACAAACGCTTCTCAAAAATCGAAACTTGCTGTCACGGAAAAAGCATCCTTATATAGAGCCTATATAAATACAACAATTGCATGAAATATTTATGTATGTATGTACCTATAAAAACATTTAGATACATACATCAAAACGTGTCAAAACTTTGGTGTTTTACCGCTATTGCGAGACTAAAATTTTACGTCTAGGATTTTTAAGGCAAAGGAATAAAACGATTTGAAAGTCCTTGTAGGGTTTTGGTTATAAGACTGCATTATGATTTAGCGACTGAAATATAAATGTTTTATGATAACTTCTTTTGAAAGCAAGCAAGTAAATACCACTTACTTAGAATATTTAATATTGTAGGACGCATATAAGTAAGTAGTAGAACTTAAAATCTAAGACATAGATTAGTAGTGCTGAAAATTAAAATGCTGAAAACTGGTTTAATATAAAATTAAATTTGTGCAAAAAAGAACACAGTAATATAGCACTACATTCTCCACTCTTTATCAACGGCGAAATAAATGAATCTGCACACACAAAAATCTAAACAGATATAGGCACTTGTATCATACATCAATATTTAATCAGGTTCTGTGTACATCTACAATGTATAAAACAATAAAGCAGATTTTAAATCAATTAATAATTATGTCATAAGTATTATTTATATACTCATACTTATTACAATTCGAGTAACGTCCACCGTCAATAGATGCAATGGTGACGACATGTCCGATGGCCGGAACTGAACATTTTATCTTTTACGTATAGCGATATACTATGCTGTATATTAATAATACAACTGTGAAAATGAATTTAATAGTAGTTTTCTCAGTTAATTGAAGTCTAGAGTTTAGGTGTTAATTATTTTATGGAAGTATTTATTTAGATAATTAGTAATTTGAGAACTAATAGTTAAATATTTACTATTTAATTACAAAGAGATATAAACATTATTTGATACAAGCTTGCCAATCTAAAAAAATACACATATTTTTTCATTATTATTGCAAATTCATATGTCACATCAAACGTTTGAAATGACGTTTGCCGGTTATCGCAACGGCGATGACGTCATATCCGGTTCATAAGCGTATCATCATTTCGTACTGTTTTTATCTTTTTACTTTTGCTGATGATTTGCTTTTGCGTTTTTTAAATAAGCACTAATATTGCTAATATTTCTGGTCAATATTAGAGACTTTATGATGTTAAAAATTGTGTTATTATTGTTACACTTACTTTGTTTATTGTTACATTTAGAAGATTAGATTAAAAAACTTGTTTAGTAAACGTCAAAATTTGTTTTCTAAAAATATGTTTAACTATTTTTGAGTTTATTTTTTTGTAATTTTCTTAAAAAAATTCACATACCGAAATAAATAGTTATTTCTAGAATAATTAAAAATCTATGTGATAAATGAACTTCTTACCGAGCGACTTTATATACTTAAAATATATAATTAGTAGTGTTATTCTTTACTGAATATTATTTTTGCAAAATAACTATGAAATATATAAAATACAAAATATAATACGGTAGAGAGAGGAGCTCCGACAGGCTTAATGTGCATTTTAAAGGGGGCCCATTACACCTACACTTGGGTCGCAAGGCATAGGCCTCAGCTCCTCCCAAAAACCCGGTATCCGCAAGGTATATCCATGGAATGCTAAGTAGTTTCTTCTCATATATATATATATATATATATTAATTGAAGCAATAGTGACGCAGCGACAGTGGAACAGCGTCTGACTGCCCCCCGGACTCTGACATATGATTTTCAATTATTATTCATAGTATTTAAATTATTTTCATTTTTAAGTTCCGCCACTCAACACGCCATGTCGCGAATCTCGGAAAGGGCGGAAAGTGTAGGTTGTCTATGACTACCCTGCTATGCGGAAAAATGTGTGAAGCTGTATACGTCACTAAGTTCCTTTACTTACGTCTACATAAGTAATAAATCATCAAGTACCAAGACGACGCTTGACTGTAATCTCTAAAAGTAACTATGAATATAACAAGACTATGTCCAAGTTTTTTTTTTTTTTTTTTTTTTTTTTTTTTTTTTTTTTTTTTTTTTTTTTTTTTTTTTTTTTTTTTTTTTTTTTTTTTTTTTTTTTTTTTTTTTTTTTTTTTTTTTTTTTTTTTTTTTTTTTTTTTTTTTTTTTTTTTTTTTTTTTTTTTTTTTTTTTTTTTTTTTTTTTTTTTTTTTTTTTTTTTTTTTTTTTTTTTTTTTTTTTTTTTTTTTTTTTTTTTTTTTTTTTTTTTTTTTTTTTTTTTTTTTTTTTTTTTTTTTTTTTTTTTTTTTTTTTTTTTTTTTTTTTTTTTTTTTTTTTTTTTTTTTTTTTTTTTTTTTTTTTTTTTTTTTTTTTTTTTTTTTTTTTTTTTTTTTTTTTTTTTTTTTTTTTTTTTTTTTTTTTTTTTTTTTTTTTTGTTACATAAATTGATATTTAAGAAGAATGTATGTATGTATATGTATATAAGTAATTCAAGTATAGTTTACGTCGTATTTTGAAATTGTAATACGGAAAAGTTGCTAATATTAGAAATTTTCATTTCCGTCTACTCGTTTCTTCGTAAATAAGTTTTCATATAGTTACATATAAACCGAAGATAGACTGGCTACGTTCATAATATAAGTTAGAGCCACATAAGCTTAGAAAAGATTGTAATACTCATGTTTCAATTGAATTTCAAACTCGTTACACGCTGAATCTCGACTAACTAGATTAAGTTTTACACAATATTATATATCGCCGCATGATGCTCATGAGCTCTATTTAGAATACTAAATTCTTAAGAGCGTACAAAGCGCAGCGTTGAGTTCCGCCACTCAACATGCAATGTCTTGATTTCGAGCGGATAGTGGAGAACAGAGTATTTTGACACTAGGTTCTCTCTGACTAGAAGGGTTACTATGCGGGAAGGAATTAACGCTGAAAAAAAATCTTTAGTCTACTTAACAAACAAAGTCCACTTAAAAAGTTCCGAATTCCTATTATAATTATAATTCAGATTTCTAACTCCTCTGCAATGTTAAGTTGTACCACTTCAAAGTGCAGTGTAGTCTAAATGAAGGAAAAAAGAAGATCTAAGTGAGATATCTCTCAGCTAGTGCCTCAACACTACTACTTTTTGTTTAATTGCTTGATATAATAAGATAGATAGTTGTCACTTTTGACTATACTTTAAAATTTACTATTTTAAATAGATTTATCGTATAAATGTAAAAAATACATAACTGAAAATGCTACGTGGTCCGTTGATCCGATCAATATACGGTAGTGCGCAGACACACTCTACCTGACTCAATCTACCGGTGACCACTACAAAGTCTTTTCTATTCATTTGAAATATTCTACACATTTTTTAAAATGCTTATAAGATACAATTTTATTGTAAATATAATCAAAACATTCTATAAGGTCTACAAGAAGCTATTACTAAACGACCTAGATATACGCTCGCTCTGGATGAAAGAGTTCTAACATAATTGGATCGAAAGGATTATCCCCATACATAATATATATAAAGGAAGCTGGTCTTTAATTCCTCCAATAATTTTGTTTCCTTTAATAATATTTTAATTTTAAACTTTAATTATATTGGTTATTTACGCTTTTGGCATACATTGTATTGTTAAAATCAATGATAATTATATACGTTATTACAGTAGGTAAAGTTGTCATTTAGCGTGACTTAATTTAAAGAAATTTGCTTGCTTATATTTTTTCTTAAAGTATTATTTAATAAACAAATAGATGTCTATACTTAATCGATATGAAACTTTATTTTCATATTTGAAATAAAATATTGTAAATATTTTTAGGGTATAGCCAAGAAATTTATGCAAAATTAATTAATAAATGTCGATCGAAGTCAGGGCAATTATTAATAATGTTTACTTTTGTTCAATACAGTTTCTTTAAAATAACTACATAACATGTTGGATATTGAATACGAAATAACCATTATTTGGTTTTTATTACTCATTATTACCGTAGATTTTTGTCACGATTTTGAAATTATATTAAATACAATATCATCTAAACAAATACAAAGTAAACAAGGCACGGAAAACAAACAAAACTTAAGTCATCAAGTGAAATCTTTTCGGAGCGGAGTTTTCATTAGCCTCGCGGAAAGTTAAATGTGGTCCCGAAAAAAGAGCAAATTATTTTATCTACAACGTAATAAATTACACGAACGCCGGCATTCTGACAATATTAAATTCCGCTTATTTAAAGTTTTTAGTACTCTCCTAAAGTTTGAGATTCCCTCGTTCATTGCAATCCTTCTTATGTGTCCGCTTGTTATTTCTTCTTGTAACGACTGATTAATTAGTAATCATTTAAATTTAAATAGTATATATATTTTATAATAGTTTAAAGCCGCTATTAATAATTATTTTTTACATAATACATTATATGTATGTATATTCATTCATATGAAGTATATGTCTAGTAAAAAATAATCATATTGTTGAAATGTTTTGTTGTAATTAATCATATTTATTAATTAGTTAAGACTTAAATATTTTCATTCGTTTTTGAGGTTTTTATTGGCATAAAGCTTGTTATCTATCACATGATAAGAGTTTAAGTAACCGCTACATATGTAAGTCGTTGACGACACAGTTTTAATATATGCATACTACGACTAGTGTATAAACACTAGTCTCCTGTAGACCTGAAAAAATCCTTACTTAGCATATTTTATAATATTACAAAATAGATTTAGCCTATTTAGCAGCCATAACGGCCACTTTAATATATTGATATTATGACAATTTAATTATTCTATCTGTATATTGCGTAGCCTTATCGGAATGTTATCCCCGTGGCTGTCAAGAAGATAAAATAACGAAGTTACCTCACTTTATTAATCACAAGTACTTTTATTGGTGTGTATTTATATAGTTAAAAGTCAAATATTTGTATTCAAAATAAGAAGATACGTGCTTCATTTTTTGAACGTCAAATATTTTACCACCGGTTCACTAAAGTAAACCTCAACAACCTGAGAAGAACCGGCGCAAGAAACTCAGCGGGACTTCAATTTCTTTTATTTCCAATATAATAATTTACATATTTATTAATAGTAACACATATGCAATCTATTATTTTAAAGTTTATAAAAAGTTTTATTGTCATATTTGTATGGTTTTACGTTTTATCCCGTATGGCAAGATAGGTAGAAAGAACATAGCGATTTCAATATGCGACATAAGGTGTTGAGTGGCGTAACTCGACACCGCAACTTGTGCTACCAAAGCGGAACTATATTTTTTTAATTAAATTCGAGATTACAAGTAAAAGGCGCTAATCATCGTCAGTGTGATTTAGAATTTCACATCAGTAACACTTACGTTAACTGTACAGACTTTGCTCTAACTGTATTTGTGACATTTTAAATACGAGTGCGTTTAAATCATCGCACGAGCAAGACATTCGACTGTGTTTGGGTACGAATTCCAATTATTTAAGGAATATTAAATTATATAATAACATGATACTGTAACACTGTCCCAGGTACAAAAAACTGTAAAAGCTAAATGTAAAATTTACGTAATCAAAATTAAAAAAGAGATATAATTTTAAGAAATTTTGTTTAAATCATATTTTTCTTACTTTAAACGATGTCTATAACGAAATTTTTTGTTTTATCTGTAACATTTTCTTTATACCCAAACACATTGACTAACCGAGTAACGCTAATAACTGGCAATTCGCACCCGACCGCAGTTAATTAACCCCTTTTTACTGAGCCTTGGGAGGCGTTAACTTTTACGATATTGAAAACAATTTGCACTGAAACATTATTTCAAGTAAATCAATAGAAATCGTAAAATAATGCATACAAAAATTATTCATAGCAAATATATTTTATGTTCGTATATTACCTTGTCTTAAAATGTTTAAAGTACCCAGTAAAAACTCTACCGTAATATCTAATATATAATTCAATAAGCCTCATCGGAAAAAAATTGTGCATCTATCTAAACTGTTAGAGATAGTGGTTTTCATATTCGTAAATAAACAGTCTTTTCAAAAAAGAATTTGATATTACTGATTATTTTATATTAAAATAATAAATATAAATAAAACTGATGTATATAAATAAAACTCTATACATATAGAGTTTATAGATATAAATAGGCGCAAAATGATAAGAAATTGGTGTTTAATATTTTTACTATAGGTAACAATTATTGTACCATGTATACAAATGTAATACTTGTGAAGTAAACAAACGTAAATTAAAATGAATAAAATTGTGCTACTCGTCTGGTCACCCGGACTGACAGCTAGCATTTATTGTATTTTTTCCTTTCACATTGACAACTCAACGAAACTGAGGGTGACATAACTCACTGAGGGTGGATATTGTTTTATTTATATTTTTATAAGGTAGGTAGCATTAGTATACTTATATAGCTTATTTATATTTACATAGTACGAATGAATATTAATGTATATTATTTTCGGTATCACACCTTTTCCCGCATATCAGGTACTCACAGAGACCCTAATATCAAAACACTCCGTTATCCTCTTTTCGCTGTAATTTGGGATATTGTATGTTGAATGATGGTACTCAATGCCGTGCTCTATCTTGTAATAAAAAGCGAAAAATCAAAATACTTTAAATATATTCATTCGGCTGAGTTCATGACGGTTTAGATATAAATTTATCTAAAGATTATTAAACAACCCTATGTAGTAGGCTTAGATTTGAATTATCTGTATTATATTAGCGCATATGGTTTCGTTAAAGTTCCGCTGTCATTTAATTATTAAGACATACAATAACGGTGATCATTTATATAATTAAACAAAAAGACATCAAATTACTATAATTTACGACTAGATAATGCATAGAAGTACAGAAAACTAGAATGACAGATTTATTGTACCCTTGAATATGGAATGAATATTCTGGATCAGCTATTTAGGTTTCACTATATTCGTGTCATTTAGATGGTAAGAGGAAAATGTCCATTTACCTGTTATGTAGAGAATTCTCATAACAGAATTAAGTTTTCTTAAAGATACGCCAGAGATTGAAACGACTGTATAAAATTAAATTACTTAATAGGAAATTATCTTCTATAATAACATTAAATTTAATTCTTTCCCTGTGGTTTACAATTCAAAAGATAAAGATTACTTATCAACTTGACAGATAATTTAAATTGAGTGCTCTTCAAAACAATTTGTAATTTGAAATTTTGCTACCTCCAAACAAGCAATAAAATTACTGTATAATTCAGGCTTAATTAGTTGTAAGTCTACCTCCTTAATCCCTTTTTAATCTCTAAATAATTTCTTTATTTATATGACTTTTAAAGTGTTATTCAAACACAAACAACAAACACAAATTTTTACGTAGCGGAATTCCAACTCATATCTCATGGAAACCGTTCAGGCGCTCTGACTACTAAGCGATACGTTCTGTCCAGCTACATCGACAATTGTGTAAATCTTTTAAGTTAAAATAAGTGTTTACTTGTCATATCTTTTTTTTTTGTTTGAAACACTTGTTATTTTTTGTTGTTTGTCGAGAGAGTTTTTCAAACTTCTGGTACTCAATGATGTCTAATAAATAATCTTTTGGCAAGAGAGTGTTATTTATTAAATATTTTCATTATTTTTACACACTTAGGATATGAAATACATTTTAAGAATACGTATAAACATTTGAATGTGATGAAACTCGAACTCCCTTTCTAGGAAACCGTCCAAGCGTTCTGACCACTAAGCCATACGTTCTTAATATTCACTTAAGGATATTAAGTATATAAGCGACCGTAAAATATTAATTATCTTTTATATTTTCAATTCCTTGAAATCTCATTATAGTTTAATAGTACGTACGCATATATCTTAAAAATTACAATTTACATATTTTTTCTCTTTAAAAACTTAACAAAATAAATCATTCAACTAACTAAATTGCTACTTAAACACCACTCAAGCCAAACAAATGATAACCGTTGCGTATATTATATAGCCGTGTATAACGACTGCATAATACTTAATACGAAAGTATATAAATTAAATGAATTATAACTATAAAACCGCAAACAATGACCTGAAGAAACTTTATTACCGCTATTGAGTTAATTGTTTGTCGTGCGAACAAGCGCTGTTCGACAACATTGATCGTTGTTCGTTGATATTAATAACGCTTATCTAAATTGTAAGGCTAGTTCCTCTTGATGTGATCAAGGGTTAGCTCATTGTTTAACAATATATAATATTGCAGCTTCACGCTTATTCCCGCATCGCTGGGTAGTCCACTTTCCGCCCGAAATCGAGGCACTTATTCTAGCCCAAGCAGCGCTTTGTCTTATATACCAGAGCGGAGATATGACGATATTTTAAATATAATCATTCCCCACGAGTTCCCACTCGGGAACACATTCTTATCCCTATATATTTATATTTTATACAGCTCCACGCTTTTTCCCGCATAGCAGGGAAGCCCGAGAGAACTAGTCTCTACTTTCCGATCGAAATTGAAACATTGAGTATTGGAACACAAAATGTCTCGATTGAAGCCAGATCATAATGCCAGCCGAGCTCAACGCTCCACTTTGTCTTATCAGAATTCCCCTGATTGGAAATCAAACGCTGTCTCACTACGTCCATGATGGTCTCTAGGTTATAAAATAAAAGCTCCAATTTTTTAAAAAGAATACTTAAACGGCAAAAAAGTTAACCAGTAAAATGACTATAAGTTTAAAAATAAAGATTAAATTTCAAATTTACAGTCAAACAATTCAACTTTATTTATACTAAGCAAGTGTGATATAAGTTATAACTTATTTTGTCTTTGTTTCAAATTACACACGTACGCTTTATATATATTCATAATCAAATAATTAATTAAACGTTCATATAATTTGTTATACAAAGGCGGCTATAAATTATGTAGACATTGATAGCCAATAACAGTCCACTTGATTAAAATGTATATTTTTTTCTTGAGTTATGACAATTCTTAAAACAAAGTACTTAGAATCTACTTGAATGCATCATTTTAACAAATAAGCATTCTCCTGGAGCTAGCAAACTATAGTTCTATAGAGAACATCGTGTTTATTATTAAAGCCTTTACCATGATAGGTATTATGCAACCACAAATTGAGTATCAGATATACCAGAGCAAACACATTCTCGCTACGTGGTAACAGAGTTAATATCACCAATAGAATTATTGCCTCACCAATATAATGATATCCTAATGAAAATTGCAAGTTTATTTAATTATTTCTCATATTTGATCCATTTATAGGTGAAATACATTCGCATTGCCTTGAAAAAATGTATGTAATGTAGGACAACGTATGTGTAATAATTTAACTTATTAGTTTAATGTCTAGTGATTATTTTAAAAACCATTGATTTCTCGCACTTCTCCATATAAATTTTAAATATATCAAATTTCACACTCTTCCGTCTGCATAATTTTCGTAAAAATAAGTTCAAAGATTTTTCTTATTGGATTAAGTACCATAATACTTTTTGTATTAAATGTTTTTTTACTCACAAGTAATCTCACATTATATTGGACACTTGTTGAATACTAAATAATGAAAATTTATTACGTACTATAATTAATAAAAAATGAAATATGTTATAGTACCGACGAAAAGTGATAATTGTGAAATCGATTTCTACTCAGTTGAACTGTATGTTCAAAATATTTACATTTCCATGGTTAGACCACACACAATATCTATATACATACACTTCACCCTCACATCCCTCATAACAGGGTAGGTAGGTGGCGCCTAGTGGCTAAGACTCCGTTCTCCGTTCTCCGCTTTCCGCCTGAATTCGAGACATTACACACTAATATTCAGCCATTCAAATTAAAATTCAACATCACGCCATGTCTTAATATGTTTAGAGTGATAAAAATAATGACTCCTCTCTCTAGTGGGGAACGAACCTATTGCGTTTACAGTCAGGCAGACCCACATCGCCATGATGACTTCTACGATAAATGTACATGAAAGTATACAAGCTATATCTTTACAGTTTTTAAAAGCACAGTAGATACACACATGTAAACTTAACATAAGTAATTTTTCGCTAAAGACATAATTTTTTTTATCTCATATATACATTATATTTGTTAACAATATTTATAAATGGAATAAAAAAAAACAAGAGTGAAAGGCTGATGTAACCAATTTCATAGCTCTACTACGTTAGCGAATATATAAAGTAATCGGAACTGCAACTCCTGAATCTAAGAGCTCAACAATTCGCAAGTTTCGATACGATGGCCTGAACGCCTGTACTTTAATCTTGAACACTATCAAACTTAACTTGTTTCTGAACAAATTCCAACTTGGCTAACTTTGTCGATGACGCGGTGACTTAAGCACTTCTTTAACCATAAGTCATATTGCCTTGCGGCTAAATCTTAATGTCGATTATATTAGTGGTTATAGATAAACACAATATAGAGAATTACAATTTTTAAAAGAGATATGAAATTTTTGCTTTGTATTATTAGTGGTTTAAATTACAGTTAATTTCAGTAACGAAAAAGTTATTAGAAATTTTTTTTTATCCAAAGAATACTCTATAAAATTCAGTTTCTTTTCTTTATTTTTGTTTGTTTGTATCTTTATTTTTACTATTGCAATTATCTTCAGTTTTAAATACCTTATAGCATAATTAGCTGTATTTATCTAAGATATTTAATAAGACTAAACGAAATAATTGACTGGGCCAAATATTTTAAAAAATTTGCTGTCCACATTTAAAAGTTTCGTTTAAAACGAGGCCTAGTTGTATTGTAATCTCCATGTGCTATCTAAATAACATCGTTGTGCATTATCTTCGTAGATATCAATTGAAGTAATCAAGAATATTTATAAATACGTATATATTGCTTTATAACTTTTTGGAATATATCCGTATAAAGTATACATTTCATATTATAAGAAAGTATCCATTCAATAAATGCACGCATGCTAGGAGAGCTGATTTAAATTAATGCAGTTAAATCAGCTCTCCTAGCTACCTACTATTAAATATAATATTCTTGGAAAGTAGAAAACGAAGCATATAAAGTTCCTAAATAACCAACAAAGGCTTTACCGGAGTTACTTGAAATAGACCACTTAAAAGTTTAGCAACTCGTCTAACGGTATTAGGAATTTGTTGAAATTAGAAGCATATAACCGAGCACTAGAAGCCCCGAACTACTAACATTTGTCTGTCAACTGCACGAAAAATAATTTAATTTTGTAGTAGTTTCAAACAAACATTTCTGTGTATATATTCTATTTATAAATATGTTCATATTATAGTATAAATTTAATATGCCTGAACCTACTTCTTATAGTAAACGGTCAGATCAGAGAGGTTTTAGAAATATTATTATTCTTAACAAACACCACAGTTTTGATATTTGGAAATTTAAGAGGCTACTGTAATTGTTATGTTTTACGAAATAGGTAAAGTGTGGGTCTTATAAGTATATACACTTGTCTTAACTACTAATTATCAAGTCTTGCAAGGTGTAGCTTTAAAATACAATAATAATCTTTCGCTATTTCGCGATTTGTTTGCTATGAATTTTGCGATAACATAATTTTATTAATTTGTGTTATTTTAATGAATAATGTAATTTGATTGATTAGCTTTGATGGTTGATTTGATAATTGATTAATATTGACAAATGATTACACATATCTATTTTTAAGTGTGATTCTTTTTTATTTTAAATACCAATCAATGTATATCCGTAAAAGTAACAATTTCGGTGTTCACATTAGATTATCCTGATTTTTATATTTAAATTTCAATTGACAAATGAATATTGTATTTGATGAATATTTATAAAATTAAGGCGTTTATCTGAGATTTCAAAAGAAAAGTTTCTTTTTATTACTTCTGTGTTTTAGCTTACTCCATTCTAGACACGCTCAAATCATGTACCACCTTAGTAGTAATGCCATCTAAAGATAGCATTGACACCATGTTACGACTGTAAAATAAAAATTATAAATGTATGAATATTTATTTTACAAATTGTTCAATATTACGCTCAAATCAACAGTTTTGTTAATCCTGTTCACAGGCTTGCACTATTGAATACTGGTTCTATATTTATTCACCCTTCGATAATTGAAACAAAAATATAAACAATTATATCTTTATTGAATAAACATGCTGTTGAAAGCTAAACAATGTATATTTCAAAATTTATTATGAAATACGGTCAGTTTTTAAAAAGAATTGCACTTGAATATGGCTTAATGGATTTTTTTTAGAAGCATAAACGCCAAATAGAAAGTTAGTATTAGCATGGCAATGCAGTTGTTTACAATATGGCGAGCATAGGCGAGCAAATAAGAGAAATAAAATACATATAATTTCTACTCGAAGCAATGGAATTACACTTAAATTATTTGCATTTCCCAGCTCCGTTAAGATAAAGCACCTTGAAATCCGTCAACATGCAGTGTTAAAAATAAAAAAATAATGAAGAAGAAGTATATTTTAAGTATATTAAAAGCAATTAATTATTGATTTCATTATTTGTCGGTGCATGGTTTATTGCCGTTTATTATAGTTTAAGTGGGCTATGTACGGTCATGTGCGCTACGCTGGTCTTTGGTAGACAATGAATGGTGGAAGAGAGTTGATGGTAGGAGAGGCTTTAAAAACGCTAGTTGGATTCCCGTTTGAACTGACGTTGAGCTGCGGTTGCGTTCGTTACTAGGCGGGAACTAAGCTGAGTCACTTTATAAAGTGTTATTAAGGTAGAGAGAGGAGCTCGGGCAGTGAAGCTAAGCTGCTAATGCGTTCTTAAGAGATCTCTTAAACCTACACTTGCGTCACAAGCCCCAGGCACTGGCTCAGAGTTCCTCTCCCTTCAAACGATAGGTCCAGTGCCCACGGTATTAAGTATTACTCGCTTAGTAGCGAATGTTGATGTTTGCTGGCCCCCTATTACCTAGTTCCGAAAGCCATTCCTGACGCGTATCGATCTACATACAATTACATACTCGCAACTATGTAAATACTGACGTGGCGACAAGGAGCTCACCGACATCAGAAGTGTGATTGTGATTATTATAATTTATTTTGTAGCTAATATATTTATTGTGGCATTTATTAAGTAAATGAATTTACTAATTTACGGTAAATAATATTTTTTTTTATTTACGATTAACTAGTTTAAGCCGTTATATTCACATCACATGCCTTGTCTACATAAAGATATAAGTTAATTATATAGTAAATTATTATAAAAGCGTATTGTACAGTTTTATACGACAATCGCCATGTGGTATTCTCAATATTTCATATACTTTCTATTGCAGCAGTTATTGTTTAGATATATGCAATAAAGAAGCATCTTGAACCTATATATGTTTTCATTATACTGGCATATTTCCCATAAACACTTTGTTGGAGCTGCAAACCTAATTAGCTTTCCTGACTGTATATTGCTAAAAGTGTAATAGACTGTTTTTTTTATTTAAGAGCTTAGGTGTAGCGTTTATGTTTATAATTTATTTTATATTATGAAATTCTAAATAAATAATTATATTCATGTAAGAATATAATTGATTGCGAAGCATTTTAAAACGGAACGTCTTCAGTATTGAATAGCAAATGATTTTTGAACTTTAACAACTAATTAACACTTGAATGTCATGTTACGTAAGAGCACGAGTGTATGAATAGAAGCCAGTACGTTCTCACACTCCTTTTAAACCGGCCTTACTTTGACAGGGGCTTATGTTGAATTTTGACAGCGTTTCAGAAATTATGTAATGCTCAATATGCGACCTTGTCAAAATGCAAACGAGAATATTAAACGGAGGTTAGCGCTGTTTACCGAAACGTCGGTACGGTTTTGTATAAAAAGACATAATATTAATTTTTATGCTTAAATTGGTTTAATTATACATTTCGAATAAACAAATCATATAAAAAGTTAATTAGGGAAAGAAGTATATGCATATATTCTGTACATATAAAAGCAATGTGTTTAATTTTTCGTGACCAAGTTAAGGACGTAGTGTAACAAAATTATATTTTCCATGAAACTCCGTTTAACTTTTGTCTTATTACAAGGTGGGCCAAAAGAAGTCATCCGGGCCATAAGAAGTCTTAATTAAAGATTAAGAAAAATAAAATGTGAGCCAGACAACATCGAACGACTTCTTTTGGCCCACCTTGTAGAACAAGGTCGAATCTTTCAAATATCAACATTAGCCCATATGGGATACTAGTCCCACGGTCATTGTCGATCGTGAATTTGTAACTGTGCCACGACGGCATGCAGCATTTGCTTAATTTAACTTGTAACACGGAGTGAAACTAAAATAAATATTTCACATTAGCACGTAAACGTGAAATGGATAGAGCATTATAATTATTTTAATAAGTTACATTATTCTGTATAGATTATAGACAATTTACATATACAATTAACATTAAAACTAGAATAGTTATATTTAAGACAATATTTTTTCCCACTTCACGGAAGAAACAAGATTTTTAAACATGATATATATAATATTAAATAAAATATTGATAACATTAATAAAATGCAAATGAGAACGATATTTCACAAAACATTCAATCAAAGATAAACTACTAAATAAGATTAGACCAATTTTATATTAAGTGTAGAAAATCGATGTTATAAATACTCGGCATGATACGCCACATCTGACATGTGTATTATAGATATAGGTTATAACATAAATTGATATGAAGTAAGCATCTAGTTGTGTTTCTATAAAAAAAAGACACTATACTATAAATAATCATATAATAACAAAATAAATTGAAACAAAATACCAATGCGCCATGCACAGATATCGGATAATCGGATATTAAAGTTCTACTTGGTCAAAACACCCGTAGCAAATCTCTCACTAGCTCGTTTGTCACTTCGGAACCATTTGCCGGACTTACTCTTGGTTAGTATTAAGTGTGCAAATTTATCGCCACAGTATACATGTGCCGAGTCACTCTGAGTCAATTCATGCACTACTAAGATCGAATAGGTGTTTTATTGTCAGATACAAACGTTCGATACGTAGCTTTGAATAAACCTGACAAATACTCAAGCGACTCGTCCTACCGAGTTATAATCCCTTCAAAGAATATTTCAATGGATTAGATTGCTTATTTCAATTTGTAGTACCTACCATTTTAAGCATTTGTAATGATTGTAAGTGCGGGTTAATTAAATATTTAATTATATTTTCTCTAAATATCATCAACAAGCGAATTAAGCGTTAATTATATTATAATGATTTTAAATTTTATTAATATACATGTTATACGTGAGTTTGTAAAAAAATAAAACATACGACACACAGTTTAATACATCACAGATAGTTTTTTCTAAAATTCCAGGTACATAAATAGTTTTAAAATAATTATCACATGTACCTATATAAAAGTTTTTAACATTCTTTTTAAAGTGTTATTCGAACACTTAGTAAATTGAAAAACTACTAATATAAGTTATAACAAGCGTATAAGAATTTCGACGTTGCTGTCAAATTTTGATTTCAATTTTGATGTTGATGTTGGTTCAAATGGCGCTGCTTTCAAGTTTTATACGTTTTCTAAATATATATTTTTTATATCATCATTAACATTGCCAGAAAAATTTGGTAGGCGAAACGTTTTGCAAACAGAAGCTACTCTAAGCAGAATATGTTAACTGCACGATATCCCTCGCGACTACAGTAGCCGTAATAAATGTCCCGATGTCTCAGTGTTGATAGATTGCTGTAGCCTCTATTGACTGCCACTTTATCGTTGCGCCGTCATTCCGATTCAATTGTTGCACTACCAAGATCTATTAACAATCATTTATTGCTCCTGCATACGTTCTCTATATGCGAACATGTATTTTGTGATACAAGGTGGATTAACTTGTAACTATGGAAAAGCAATCCAGCTTAACATTGTAACATAGGTATGTCGATGCGCTAAATAAATAATTATGCAGATTAAAAATAAAGTAGTAAAATTTGCATTTCAGATTTCCATATATACAGTAGATAGGGTGGAAAAAAATTATATATATTTTTTAAAATATAATATTAGTTACTAACTAAATTTTCATACTTTTTATATCTATCAGTCAATGTTTTATTGGCTACGGCGAGCATTCTTGTGTTCTGATGTGGACATATTGCTTTGGAGACTATTTATTGCTGTCGAACGTGCCCTGACGTACTTCGACTTAATACATGTACTACTGAAAGTGATTACTTACATTTAAAAGAGAGCAATTTTGATAAATATTTTACCACAGCTCGTAATTTGTTGAGTTGTGATTCAATCACTGTCGAGATGAGGGCCGGTATTCTATTTTGTTAGGTAAACGATATTGTAAATGGAATTTTCTCGTTCTAGGCCCGTCAGCGTACCTTTTAAATAGACTAAAGTTTTCATTTTGACAGATTACTCTAACAATAATCAACACAATAAAACAAGTTCTCAAACTATATACATAAATCTCGATCGTTCTCGATCAACGTCTATAAGTAAAGTAATTGACAAGACAATTGGAACTAAGATGCCGTAAGTTTTAAAGTTCAATTTAATTAGCTGTCATTTGAAATCGCGAAAGAATATCGACATGGGAATAACAACGTTTTTGCTAAGAGCGCGGTGGCGATTAAGCGTAAATTGGCGTATAATATCTCGAAAACCGCCTTGAAGCTGCGAGCTGTCAGTCGCTAAAAATATATCCCCCGTTATCATCGATGAGATCTCATTATTGCTGGGTTATTTATAGACGTTTGTTCAACGAACACTTCCTCTCCGTCGATCATATAATTACACAAGCTTTTGATATCGCCTTGTTTACCATAACGAGATTTGTTGAGGACTTTGAAAGACGATTATAAATGTTTGCGATTAAACCATTAATTATTGAAATATCTGTAAATTACGAAATTAATTTAATTAAACGTTTGATCCTGTCATATAATAAGTAATTGATAAAATATGCTCAATTATTTATCATACTGTATTTAGAGAGAAGGTATCCATTTTATTGTTAGATAATTTAAATTATTTTATATTTATAGGCTATACGTAAACAATAAATGAAAATGTGTATAGCTAATAAAGCTCGATATATAGCTAGCTATAGATGTTAACTTAAAAGTTAATAAGAGTAATAATGTCTTTAGAATATTAAGGCCACAATGACGCAATAGGTCAGCGTCTGACTGTAAACGCGACAGTTGTGGGTTCGTATCCCACTCTAGGGAATGATAGCATATTATTTTCATTTATCCGCTCTGATACCTAAGACAAAGCGCGGCTTTGAGTTCCGCCGAGTTTAAAGTGGATAACAGAGTGTCATGACATTAGGTTCTAGAGAAAGCGTGAGGCTGCTTAAATATCTATAAAAAAATAAGTTCATTGCTAATTATTTAGATATTTTTCGTAAAAGAACGTAATGAAAATCGATTTTGTTTAATATTGCACTTACTATAAGAATAATAATCTAGAAAGGCTTCAAGTTTTATCAACGTCGAAACTTTCTTAACGGCACCTCATAAATTTCAACAACCTTGCAAATTTTAAGTTCACTTTTCGAGATGAATAAAACGTGTCGAGAGTATACTATCAAGCTTCCGAATTAACTTTTTATTAATTGCCCCGAGTGAGGATGAATTTTGCAGGTACTTTCTGTAACTTCTCTTCAAGATCAAGTTTCAAAGGCGGCTGTATAATGTATGTAAACGAATTTATAAACCTATACAAATTTGTAATTCTTTACGGTGAATTTAGTAAAAATATAATATGTAAAATACACTTAAATGAAAAATTGATATAAAATAAATGTAACTTTATATTAACAAAATAAGATAATATACTTATACTCCCAAACATTATATACTCCTATTACTTTAGAAATTCTTTAATGTCATCCATATTAATAATCATATTGATTAACTCATACTGTGGCCGTGACCGCAACTTTCTATAAATAATGCACTTTAAATTTCAACATTCAGTAATCAATTTTATTATAACAAAATCTATTGTAAACAAGTAATGGTACAGCATCAAACTCAGTAATTTTTTTTCATTTTCTCATTTTATTTAACATTAACAAAACGTGTCCGAAAACTCACGTAAACCATTAACGGTTTACTTGTATTATCTGTGGGACCAAGTTTTTAAGATAGCTTAGAAAACTGCCAATAATATTTAAGTTTTTGCGCAATTGAATCTTACTTAGGCTTATTTATTTTTAAACATAAATACTATATTTACAATTCAAAGTTGGATAACTTGTTAATTCTATTACTTTCGTTTCAATACTGAATACATAACAAACTTTAGACTTTAATCTTAATTATTTAAGCTTCAAATAACATCTATCTATCTACACTATAAATATAATAAAAAATACATTGAGTACATTAACACCAAAATAATATAAATTAAAAAACTAAATAATATATTTTTTAAATATTTGTCTGTCTATTTATCAGTTTGTATGACTATGTAGACTCATATTAGACCAAATACACTTTAAGAAATAAAAAAGAGCCACCTTACTAAATTTCCTCAGCGTGATGAGAATTTTTCGTATAGGAAATAAGTAAATGCCAAAAAGCCTTAACAAAAAATGTTGAAAGTAAGAGAAAGTTTCTGTTTATCTACATAATAACTAAAACTCTGGAAAATCTGATGAACGACCATGATAGTACAGTTATACAAAATATAAACGTTGTTCTGTGATAAACGGAGTGTCAGTTCTCTTCTGCCGTCTGTTGAGAGAGAGAGAAGCCAAAAACAACGACTATCGTCTGAAATATCTAATGTGGAAGTCTAAGAGACTAGAAAACTACCTCCTTAAAGGATGTAATGATAATTTTGGATTAAAGTGCCAATGTCAACAGGTGGCTAATTAATGTAGTGTCATAAAGTCTACGCAAACGGAAATGCGGGCATCAAGTAGGTCTGAAATAAGACATTTCAATATCTTCTTTTGCTATATAAATTTTGTTTTATTAAACTTACAAATATAGTATCCGTATTTATACAAAACGGTTCAAATCGCATCACTACCACTAATACAACATTCCACCTAGAGGCAACTGTCGTTATCACAGAACATCTCACTATAAAAAAATATTTAACCTATCTTTCTATATTGACTTATTTATAATGCCAAATGTATACACGTTGTTAATATGAGAACTTATTTAGTATTTAAGTTTACCGCAGAAGTTAACCTTGTATATATGTAGTCTTATAAAAAATATTGCAAGTTTTTTATAAGACTCATTTTATATTTACGAAGAATATATAATGAGAATACTCTTCTATTCCTACAAAATTTCATAAGGTGCTTAAATAATAATTCAGAGGCCATGGTGGTGCAAAGATGGCGTCTGACAGTATTCGCAATTGGTTGTGGATTCGATCCCTACTCAGGGGAATGAAAATATTTTCATTTCTCCCCTCTGACAAAACAAAGCACGGCGTTGAGTTCCGCCACTTAACACGCAATTTCTCGAAAGTGGGAAACGGAGTATCTATACACTAAATGAATATAATTTTTTAAAAGTATCTTTAATACTTAACACTACAAGTAACTCTTTAAAAAGTTATCCTATGTTCAACGTCCTGATATATTCTAAAATAAAATCCCATCCATTTGTCGGTTAGTAATTGAGACAAAAATTTCACCTCTATGAGGCAAAGTTTTAAACTCTGTGACTCTGTAGGTATTAGAGAAGGGATTTCTACAAGTTGAAAATATATAAGTTTTAGTGGAACTAAATTCCACTTGCAGTCTATTTCCAAAAACATTTCAAGTTTGTTAATTATTCACGTGTTCCAGTTCTACGTAATTACCTAACTTATTTCAGGACGAATGAACTGCCCCAGAATCTTTTCTGGCTTCTTTATTGAATATTATTATATATTTTACAAAAGCCTCGTTAATATATTTTACAAAAGTAATACTTATTATATACATTTAATTATTTGCAGGTTAAA